>OX451740.1:665953901-666449207 GCA_948472305.1 Vicia faba
AAGCAAAGAACACTCTGATTACCATAAACAGAGAACACTCTGAAGCGTTACTAAGCATTCAAGACAGATTAATTACCAACGGCTTTATTCAAAGACAAGATCTTCTCAAATAGGAAAGAACGTTATTATCATTGAAAGTGATTTATGGACACCAACGTATCTTTGCCTTGGCTATATAAACAAGCCAGTGTGAGAAAAGAAAATGTTAATAATCTTCACGCACGCACTCATACAATTGCTAAGCTTTCAAACCACGCCTACTCAAACGTTTAGCAAACCAGTTTTATTCTAAGCTTAATATTTGTGTATTATCATAGTTGTGGTATACTGTTTTATTAGAAAACATAAAACACATTTTGTTCAATTATCTGTAAGAGAATTTCCTTGAGATAAACCGGTCAGTGGTTATACTCAAGAAGGCTTTAACATTTGTTAAAGTAGTTGTTGTAATCCTATTGAATATAGTGGATTAAGACCTCGTTGGAGAGAGGCGAAATCACCTTGACGGGTGGACTGGAGTAGTTTGAGATCAAACGAACCAGGATAAAAATACAGTGTTGTTTAAGCTTTTGATTTAAGTTTTACAATTCAACCCCCCTTCTTGTGTTTTTCACATCTTCACGAAGCAATGCTCCACTATCATAACATCGGGGGACCGATCAAGTAGAAGTTTTTCCCCACGACATTGAGGAAAACCGCGATGGACTTGTATAAAAATTTCCCCCCAGGGTCGATCACTTTCTAGAGGTACCTGAAGAACTAGTTCATCAGCTCCTTTACAGCGTCCAGTCGACACCTGAAGACTGAGGCCTCCCTTGAGGCTATCGTCCAAAGAAGCGACGAAACCCTCAGGGAGTTTATTGATCGGTTCAACCGCGAGGCCATTCAGGTCCCGTGCACCGATCACATGAAGAGATACTTGCTCGAAAGAGGACTCCTCCTGGGCACAGAGTTCACGAAGTCCGTTGGCATCGAACCACCCCAGACTTTCGATGCTCTCCTCGAGAAATCTAGGGCCTATATGGACTACGAGGAGAAGGAAGCGGCCAACAGAGCCCGTGACCCAAGGAGTCGCGGATCGACTAACACTCTGCGACACCAGGACGCAGTCCCTCCTTGACGTACGGGCGAGAAGAGGAAGGATAACAAACCATGGGATCCCTTCGAGCAAAGGGGGCGCACAGGGAGATTCACGGAATACACTCCGCTTATAGATTTCTGCGAGCGCATCTTGGCGGATTGTGCTAATATCGACTTCAAGGATGGAGACGCCAAACATCCTCGCTCTGCTCCTGTAAAGCTCGAGGATGACATGAGCAAATATTGTCAGTACCACCGGATCCACGAGTATCTGACTGAAGACTGCGTCCATATCAAAGACGCCATTGAAACCCTCATCAAGGGTGACAGGCTCATTCAATATCGCCGTAATGACGCCCCTCGTCGGGATTCTCGCAAAATAAGAGAGGTCGAGGAAGACACCCGACCATCGGATGAAACGGCCCCCATCCAAATAGCCTTCTCCGTTACAAGGCCGAAGGACGTCTACGTCCCCGATAGGCATGAAGAAGAACCTCTGTCCATGCACAGTAGGTGGGAAAAATTCCCTTCCGCCATGGTTATAACTGGCAGGGGGTTCAGCGACATTTCCATAAACTCCATAAAGAGGAAGCTCGACGAGCTAGTCGACGTAGTCCTGAATCAAGCGGTGATGTTCGAGAAGGTCAAGGGCATATTAGAATCGATCATGTTCTACCTCGAAGAGTTTCCTAGAGGGCCCCCTAACTCGAGCACCCTCTTTTGGTAAGGGCAGGGATGGCTAATTTCAACATTCATCGTGTCTTGGTTGAGGAAGGGAGTTCCGTCGACGTTATGTACAACCATCTCTTTCGAACCCTACAGCTCGACGAAACCCACCTTTCACCGTACGTAGGGTTCGACCTACAGGGCTTTAATGGCTCGACCTCCAAACCATGGGGGTGTGTGGAGCTCTTCGTCACCTTCAAGAAGGAAACCGCCGCTCGGCAAGTCAAGGTGCGATTTCTGGTCATAGACTGTGGTTATACTCAAGAAGGCTTTAACAGTTGTTAAAGTAGTTGTTGTAATCCTATTGAATATAGTGGATTAAGACCTCGTTGGAGAGAGGCGAAATCACCTTGACGGGTGGACTGGATTAGTTTGAGATCAAACGAACCAGGATAAAAATATAGTGTTGTTTAAGCTTTTGATTTAAGTTTTACAATTCAACTCCCCTTCTTGTGTTTTTCACATCTTCAATTGGCATCAGAGCGTCTGGTTCTGAGCTTATAACACTTAACCGTGTCAGTACAAGATCCAACGTCAGAAAAACACAATGGCAGGACCACATAAAAACATCAGCAATGACAACAATGAAGAAAGAGACAAATTAAGTGGCAAACCTCCAGTCTTTAATGGAGAGAACTTTGATTACTTGAAAGACAGAATTGAAAGTTTCTTTCTGGCCCATGATGCTGATCTATGAGACATGGTGACTGATGGATACACGCACCCAGTGGATGGAAGTGGTCAGAAGATTGACAGGAAAGCAATGTCTGATCAGCAAAAGCGTGATTTCAGAAATCATCACAAGGCCAGAACAATTCTTCTCAGCGCCATCACTTATTCAGAATATGAAAAGATATCAAACAGAGACACTGCAAAGAATATGTTTGACTCTCTGAGAATGACGCATGAAGGCAACATTCAAGTCAAAGAAACCAAATCCCTTGCACTCATTCAGAAGTATGAGGCATTCAAGATGGAAGAGAGTGAATCAATAGAAACCATGTTTTCAAGATTTCAAATTCTGGTTGCTGGTCTAAAAGTTCTTGACAAAGGGTATTCTACTGCTGATCACGTTAAGAAGATCATCAGAAGCTTTCCAAAACAATGGAGACCGATGGTCACAGCGCTTAAGATAGCCAAGGATCTCAACAAAATCTCTCTAGAGGAACTTGTCAGCTCCCTCAGAAGTCACAAGATAGAGCTAGAAGCAGATGAACCTCAAAAGCAAGGTAAGCCATTAGCTTTAAAATCTAACAGAAAATCTGACTCGAAAGTTTTGCAGGCCGTGGAAGAAACCTCTGATGGGTCCTCATCAGAAGAAGATGAACTATCTCTCCTCTCCAGAAGGGTGAACCAATTATGGAAGCAGAGGCAAAGAAAGTTCAGGAATCCCAGAAGATCAGAAAATCAGAATGAATCTTTCTCTAGATACAGAAGGTCAGAATCCTCCTCTGGACACAGAAGATCTGAAGGCTCTTCAGGAAGCAGAAAGCCAAACAACAAAGACATCATCTGCTATGAATGTAACGAGCAAGGACACTACATAAGTGATTGCCCAAAGCTTCTGAAGGAAAAGCCCAAAAGGAAGTTTGGCAAGGAAAAGAAGAAAAGTATCATGGCTACATGGGATGATTCTGACACATCTGAAGCTGACTCAGAATCAGATGATGAAAGAGAAAACATAGCTCTCATTGCAAACATAACAGAAGACAGTGAAGCTTCTGAGTCAGAATCTGAATCAAATACAGAAGAGATATTTCCTGACTTTGCTATAAAATTTACTAAGGCTGAACTAGCTGAAAGCCTTAATGAAATTCTGGAAAGATATCAGCAGATCAGAGTCAAATTCAGAAACCTGAAAAGGAATCTTGCTTCTGACTCTGATAAGACTGAGAGTCTCAAATTGGAGAATTCTGAGTTAAAAGATAAAATTTCAAAATTAGAAAATCTATTGCAAAACTCTCAGAAGGAAACAATCCCTGAAACTCCCAGCAGTGCTGATGAGATCATCAAGGAGTATGATCACAGCTTTCAGAAGTTTCTAGCTAAAAACATAGACAGAAGCAAAATGGCTTCAATGATCTATGGAGTTAGCAGAAATGGAAGAAAGGGAATAGGATACCAAGGTAAGGTACCTACACCAAAAAATTCCATGGAGTTAGTTATAAAACGTACTCCACTTGATTCACACTTTATATATGGGCACACACATGACATAAAATATACAAGTAGTAATTATTCTGTCAAACCAAAATTCAACCAGAGTTTTGGTAAAACTAACAAATCAGGACCCAAGAAAATATGGGTACCTAAGGATAAAATAATACATGTGGCAGATATCTTTAGCAGCAAAGCAGAAACACCAATCATGGTACCTGGACTCTGGCTGCTCACGACACATTACGGGAAGAAGGCATATGTTCCAAAGCCCGGAACTTAAGCCTGGAGGTCACGTAGGCTTTGGAGGCAATCAAAGAGGAAAGATCATTGGCTCTGGAACAGTAGGTAATGGAAATCTTCCCTCTATAAGTAATGTTTTATTAGTAGATGGATTAATGCATAACCTGTTATCCATAAGTCAATTAAGTGATAACGGTTATGATATAATCTTTAATCAAAATTCATGCAAAGCTGTTAGTCAGAAATATGGGACTATCCTATTTAATGGAAAGAGGAGAAATAACATTTATAAAATAAAACTTTCTGAACTAAAAAGTCAGAATGTAAAGTGTCTTCTGTCTGTTAACAACGAGCAATGGATCTGGCACAGAAGATTGGGACATGTTAGTATGAGAAGAATATCTCAGATTAACAAACTCAATCTGGTCAGAGGACTTCCTAACCTGAAGTTCAATTCAGATGCTCTGTGTGAAGCATGTCATAAAGGCAAGTTTGCAAAACCAGCTTTCAAATCTAAAAATGTTGTTTCCACCTCTAAGCCATTAGAACTTCTGCACATTGACCTATTTGGACCAGTTAAAACTGCTTCAGTCAGTGGCAAGAAGTATGGGTTAGTAATCATAGATGACTATAGCAGATGGACATGGGTAAAGTTCTTAAGATACAAGGACGAGTCACACTATGTGTTTGTCACCTTCTGCAACCAAGTTTAGAATGAAAAGGATCTTAGAATCGTCAAAGTCAGAAGTGATCATGGTGGAGAATTTGAAAACAAAGATTTTGAGTCATTCTTTAATGACAAAGGCATTCTGCATGATTTCTCTTGTCCTAGAACTTTCCAGCAAAATGGAGTTGTAGAACGAAAGAATAGAACATTGCAAGAAATGGCCAGAACCATGATCAACGAGACTAACGTTGCTAAGATCTTCTGGGCAGAGGCAATAAACACAGCGTGTTACATTCAGAATAGAATCTCCATAAGACCTATTCTGGAAAAGACTCCATATGAATTGTGGAATAACAGAAAGCCCAACATTTCCTATTTTCATCCATTTGGATGTACTTGCTTTATTTTGAATACAAAAAAATTATTTGAACAAGTTTGACTCTAAAGCACAAAAGTGTATTATGTTAGGATACTCTGAACGCTCAAGAGGGTACAGAGTATACAATACAGAAACACAGATTATGGAAGAATCAATCAGTGTTTGTTTTGATGATAAGCTTGACTCTCAAAAGTCAAAGCAGAATGAAGTATTCGCAGGTATGGAAGTTGAATTCACAGGTACTGAAGACAAGTCATCAGAAGCTCTCAACAGAGACACTCCCTCAACATCAGAAAGAGGCACTGCAAGCAATCCAGCACCTTCTGTTGATCAAATTCAGAAAAGACTATCCAAAAGCAGCATGGATCACCCAGAAGAAACAATCCTAGGAAGAAAGGAAGATCCAATCAGAACAAGATCTAGCTTCAGAAACTATGAAGAATCCCTCATGGGACTTGTTTCTCTAATTGAACCATCAACAATTGATGAAGCACTTCTGGACAATGACTGGATTCTAGCAATGTAAGAGGAGCTGAACCAATTCACAAGAAATAACGTATGGGATTTAGTTCCCAAACCAAAAGGATTCAACGTCATTGGAACAAAATGGGTGTTCAGAAACAAACTGAATGAACAAGGTGAAGTCATCAGAAACAAGGCACGACTGGTAGCACAAGGTTATAGTCAGCAAGAAGGGATAAACTATACAGAAACCTTTGCTCCAGTCGCCAGGTTAGAATCTATCAGACTCTTAATTTCATTTGCTGTTAATAAAGGCATCACTCTGTATCAGATGGATGTTAAGAGTGCATTCTTAAATGGCTATATAGAAGAAGAGGTATATGTACACCAACCCCCTGGTTTTGAAAGTTCCAAAAATCCAGAATATGTTTTCAAACTAAAGAAGTCACTCTATGGTCTGAAACAAGCTCCCAGAGCTTGGTATGAAAGACTAAGTAACTTCCTGTTAGAAAAGGAATTCACCAGAGGGAAAGTGGACACAACTTTATTCTGTAAGACAGTTAAGAATGGCATTTTAGTATGTCAGATTTATGTTGATGACATCATATTTGGATCTACTAAACCTTCTCTGGGAAGAAAGTTTGCTAAGTGTATGCAGGCATAATTTGAGATGAGCCTAATGGGGGAACTGAAATTCTTTCTGGGCATTCAGATCAATCAAACCCCGGAAGGAACTTACATTCATCAGAGCAAATATGTCAGAGAACTTCTAAAGAAATTTGATCTCTCAGAATGTAAGCCATCAAAGATTCCAATGCATCCCACGTGCATTCTGGAAAGAGAAGAGGTAAGTAAAAAGGTAGAACAGAAGGTCTACAGAGGTATGATTGGTTCTCTTCTCTATCTGACGGCTTCAAGGCCTGACATTTTATTCAGTGTTTGCATTTGTGCTAGATTCCAATCAGATCCTAGAGAATCTCACTTAACAGCAGTTAAGCAAATTTTCAAGTATCTGAAAGGTACTACTAATCTGGGTTTGTTTTATAGAAAATCAAGTGATTACAACTTAGTAGGATACTGTGATGCTGATTTTGCTGGAGACAGAGTAGAACGTAAAAGTACTTTTGGAAGCTGCTAGTTTCTGGGAGAAAATCTTATCTCATGGTCCAGCAAAAGACAATCCACAATTGCTCTATCAACAGCAGAAGCTGAATACATAGCAGCAGCTGGATGCATCACACAAATGCTCTGGATGAAAAGTCAACTTGAGGACTTCCAGATATTTGAGAGTAACATTTCTATCTTCTGTGACAATACTTCTGCTATTTGTCTTAGTAAGAATCCTATTTTTCATTCTAGGGCTAAGCATATAGAAATAAAACATCATTTTATTAGGGACTATATTCAGAAAGGGATTTTAAATTTTAAATTTATTAACACAGACCATCAATGGGCTGATATTTTTACAAAACCTCTTTCTGAAGATAGGTTCAACTTCATTCTGAAACATCTCAGCATGAAGCTCTGCCCAGAATAAAGTATTTTGATTCTATATACTAACCTTCAGAACTTTGTTTATTTTTTTGTGAACTACTGATCAATCTCTCTTCAGATCTTTAGAAGTACAGATTGTATCAGAAACTATCCATGAAGATCTGAGCGCTTCATTTCAAGGATAGAAATGTGCTGTTCACTCAAGAAAACAAGTGTCATCCAATCATCAGCCATTTTCTGAGGCTGAACACACGTTCACGTTTCTGAAAAGGCAAAGGCGCTGATTGGATGCATTGAGACACATGTCATGGGTAACCGTTCCAAATATCTTTCTGAATCCCCTAAAATCAGCTATCATTAAATTCTAATAATCATTATTAATTTCTCTCTCTTTACGTTTATGTTTTCAAAACCTTTTTAGAAATCTATTTAAACACACTTCACACCATTTACACTTTTTACATTCACTTTCATTTTCTCTCAATATTTCTGATTTCAGTTTGCATATTTTCTCAAAACCCCTTTCATCTTCTTCACAAAAACCTTCGTGTGAACATGGCTTCTTCCAACATTCCTACTTCAGGTTCCTAGAAAACTGCTTGATCTGAACAATACGAAGAACCCCTCAGAACGCTTCTCACTCCAATCAAGAATCTTGAAGTTCTCTCAGAATTAATCGTGGATTTCAACAGTCTCCAAGAGAATGGGTTTGATTTATCTGAAGAGGTTAAAGCTCAAGGTTGGGAAAAGTATTTTGACAGACTGGTGGGTCCAACATTTCCTATTCTAGTAAAGGAGTTTTGGATTCACGCTTCTTCTTCAAATCATCAAGTTACGTCTTACATCATGGGGAAGAAGATTGTTATCACTGAAGACCTCATTGCTCGATTAATAGGCTACAATGGTGGTGGTGTTCGTTGCATTGATATGGCATAAAGGTGTGATGATGATGCCCTAATTGCAAGGGAAATCTTCGCTCTGGGGCTTCCCTCCAGCAAGATAAGGGATTTGAAGGACAAACACAGAATTTGAGCCAAGATCATTCTGGGGTGCTTCAACCACAGGAAGCCTACCAGCTCTCCTGATTACATTAATATTGATCAGCAGTTTCTGATCTATTTCATCTCTCAGAAGGTCAAGATAAATTTGGCTCATCTTCTGTTCAACCATCTCAGAACAAGTGTTAAAGAAACAAGAGAAGAGGAACGAACAAAAAGGGATTGGATACTCTTAGGAAGACTGATATCAGATATTCTTACAGAGAATAAGCTGATTGATCATCTGACAGAGGCTCAAGAAATCAGCACTTTGGAAGCTACTGTTGGCAAGCAGCTGAATGCCAAAAATCTGAAGAAAATGAAGCTGATAGAGAACATCAAGAAGGAGCTCATCGTCACTCCTTTTGCTGCAATCTCCAGCAGAAGAGTCCCTCTGGACAACTTCCCACTGTTCTCAAAAATTGACTCTAAACCAGACATAATTCTCAGATATCTGGATGCTTGCAAAGCTGATGGTACAGCACCAAATATGTATATTCAAGATCTTCACCAGAAGGCTCCAGAGGTTGTTCTGAAGAAGACAAAGAAAAGAAAAGTTGTGGCAGAAGGATCATCTCAGCAGACTCTGAAGAAGAGAGGTAATCTTTCTTCTGTAACTGTTTTAGATTCAATTGCTGTATCAATATCCATCCCAATACCCACTCCATCTGAAAACCCAACACCTCAAACTTTCAATGACTTTGACCTTGATTTTGACCCTTCTGAATCATTAACCCTCAGAAGATCTCACTCCCAACCACAAAATCCAAATACTGAAACCATACCAGAACAAGAACTTGTACAAGTTCTTTCTGATATAGACCAACACACTTCTGCTTCCAAAACAGAAAATCCAAATCCAAACACAGAACCACAACCAGAAATTCCCCTCTCACCAATACCAGAAATTCCACTCTCTCCAGAACCAGAAATCCCACTACATTCATCTCCTCAGCTAGAAATTAATCCACCCTCTCCTCAACCTGAACAATCTCCACAACCTGAGATTCAAACCTCTGAGGCTCAACCCTCTGAATCCCCTGAACCACAACCTCTGGCCATTCAATTGCCCTTTGGCACCATTGTGAATATTCCTCAACTTCCCTCTTCACCAGAAATAACTCCACCAAATTCCTCATCAAGTCCAATCATAATCCCTGACTCTCCCACTCCCTCTCCTAAAGACAATCCAGAAGACCATAACAAGACTGTCATTGATTTAACAGTCTTTGAACGCCTTGCTACAATAACCAACAAAACTGCTATCCCTAAACCAAAACATCCAGATGTTGGTTCCAGCATATTGAACTTTGAAACAGAAGTACAGAAGTGGATCACTTCTTTGAAACAAGAAAGTCTGGAACTGGTTGACCCTGCTGCATCAGACTACCTATGGACAAAATTCAGAAGATGGGTATGCTCTGAAACCTTTAAGCTGCAAGAACAGAGCTATGGATAGGCTCAACAGAACTTCAGCAATCTGCTGAAAGAAATTGAAGGTCCAGTTTTGAGCAAGCTGCTTAAGGAAGAAGTTCTCCCACTGGATAATGCTTCTTGGTATGAACAACGTCAACCAGAGTTAGAAGAACAGATGATTCCAGCTGAAGAACAAGGTCAAGAAGAAGAAATTGCCGAAAGCTCTGAGAAGCATCATGTTTCTGAAGATCCTCAGGCTTCCTCCCTTGACAGGCAGACTCTGGAGGACTTGAAAAGATCTGATATGCTAATGAATGAAAGAATGGATAAGCAGGACATCAAAATTGATGCAATAGCAAACATGTTATCTCAGCAACAGGAAACCAGCACCCAAATCAAGAGCATGTTGGAAGCTCTGTTCACACGTCTTCCACCTCCCTCTTAGAATTTCCTTGTTTCCTTTTACATGTTTGTCTGTAATATTTTTACATTGTTCTGAACTTATCATTGCTTCTATTTTTAATATAAACTCATTTTAGCTCTGATCATTTTAGCTCTGATTATTTGTGCTTTTTGATAACTGACAAAAAGGGGGAGAAAGAATGATATTTTTCAATAACGGATTACTGAGACATAAGTCTCAAACATTCTGATCTACTTAATTTTTTTTCTCTTCTGAAAAGCTTACAGGTACAAAACTCTGATGAATCTGATGAACTCTGGTACAGTAAAATTCTGATGCTCAAAGTCTCATGGAATTAAAGGGAAGTAATCAACTCAGGGGGAGTTTTCTCTTCTTAGCTCTGATACCTTTTATTCTTTATTTTTTAATCTCTGATACCGTTTATTCTTTATTTTTAATTGAAAAAATCTGGTTTTTGTCATCATCAAAAATGGGGAGATTGTTAGAATACAGTTTGATTCTACAAACCTCAATAAGAGTTTTGATGATAACAAAATACAAGAATAAATAAATTGTAAGATTTATATATAAGACATATATGCTACTTAAAATTATGTTGTGTATTTACAGAAACTCTGATGGAATCAGCATCAGAAGATCAGTATCAACATCAACATCAGAAGATATATCAGCATCAGAAGATCAATAACATGTGCTACACGCTAAAGTTACCAGATCATATGCTGAAGCCTGATGACCAGAATCTGCGCATAAAATACTCTGACTCTGATCAAGATCCTTACCAAGTCATCAGCACTCAGAAGCGTCAGCATCAGTTAAAGCAAAGAACACTCTGATTACCATAAGCAGAGAACACTCTGAAGCGTTACTAAGCATTCAAGACATATTAATTACCAACGGCTTTATTCAAAGACAAGATCTTCTCAAATAGGAAAGAACGTTATTATCATTGAAAGTGATTTATGGACACCAACGTATCTTTGCCTTGGCTATATAAACAAGTCGGTGTGAGAAAAGAAAACGTTAATAATCTTCACGCACGCACTCATACAATTGTTAAGCTTTCAAACCACGCCTACTCAAACGTTTAGCAAACTAGTTTTATTCTAAGCTTAATATTTGTGTATTATCACAGTTGTGGTATACTGTTTTATTAGAAAACATAAAACACATTTTGTTCAATTATCTATAAGAGAATTTCCTTGAGATAAACCGGTTTGTGGTTATACTCAAGAAGGCTTTAACAGTTGTTAAAGTAGTTGTTGTAATCCTATTGAATATAGTGGATTAAGACCTAGTTGGAGAGAGGAGAAATCACCTTGACGGGTGGACTGGAGTAGTTTGAGATCAAACGAACCAGGATAAAAATACAGTGTTGTTTAAGCTTTTGATTTAAGTTTTACAATTCAACCCCCCTTCTTGTGTGTTTCACATCTTCACAAAGCAACGCTCCACTATCATAACATCGGGGGACCGATCAAGTAGAAGTTTTTCCCCACGACATTGAGGAAAACCGCGATGGACTTGTATAAAAATTTCCCCCCAGGGTCGATCACTTTCTAGAGGTACCTGAAGAACTAGTTCATCAGCTCCTTTACAGTGTCTCGTCGACACCCGAAGACTGAGGCCTCCCTTGAGGCTATCGTCCAAAGAAGCGACGAAACCCTCAGGGAGTTTATTGATCGGTTCAACCGCAAGGCCATTCAGGTCCCATGCACCGATCACATGAAGAGATACTTGCTCGAAAGAGGACTCCTCCTGGGCATAGAGTTCAGGAAGTCCATTGGCATCGAACCACCCCAGACTTTCGATGCTCTCCTCGAGAAATCTAGGGCCTATATGGACAACGAGGAGAAGGAAGCGGCCAACAGAGCCCGTGACCCAAGGATTCGTGGATCGACTAACACTCTGCGACACCAGGACGCAGTCCCTCCTCGACGTACGGGCGAGAAGAGGAAGGATAACAAACCACGGGATCCCTTCGAGCAAAGGGGGCACGCATGGAGATTCACCGAATACACTCCGCTTATAGCTTTCCGCGAGCGCATCTTAGCGGATTGTGCTAATATTGACTTCAAGGATGGAGACGCTAAACATCTTCGCTCTGCTCCTGCAAAGCTCGAGGATGACATGAGCAAATATTGTCAGTACCACCGGATCCACGAGTATCTGACTGAAGACTGCGTCCATATCAAAGATGCCATTGAAACCCTTATCAAGGGTGACAGGCTCATGCAATATCGCTGTAATGACGCCCCTCGCCGGGATTCCCACAAAATAAGATAGTTCGAGGAAGACACCCAACCATCGGATGAAACGGCCCCCATCCAAATAGCTTTCTCCGTTACAAGGCCGAAGGACGTCTACGTCCCTGACAGACACGAAGAAGAACCTATGTCCATGCACAGTAGGTGGGAAAAATTCCCTTCCGCCATGGTTATAACTGGCAGGGGGTTCAACGACATTTCCATAAACTTCATAAAGAGGAAGCTCGACGAGCTAGTCGACGTAGTCCTGAATCAAGCGGTGATGTTTGAGAAGGTCAAGGGCATATTAGAACCGATCACGTTCTACCTCGAAGAGTTGCCCAGAGGGCCCCCTAACTCGAGCACCCTCTTTTGGTAAGGGCAGGGATGGCTAATTTCAACATTCATCGTGTCTTGGTTGAGGAAGGGAGTTCCATCGACGTTATGTACAACCATCTCTTTCAAACCCTACAACTCGACGACACCCACCTTTCACCGTACATGGGGTTCGACCTGTAGGGCTTTAATGGCTCGACCTCCAAACCATGGGGGTATGTGGAGCTCTTCGTCACCTTCAAGAAGGAAACCTCCGCTCGGCAAGTCAAGGTGCGATTTCTGGTCATAGACTGCCTATCTCTCTAAAATTTCATCCTAGGGAGACCAACGCTGGCCAAATTGACTATTGTCCCCTCCACCGTCCATCTAAATATGTAACTCAACATAAAGAGGGGACGCGTCACCACCATCCACGGTGATACCTCAACTTCCCAAAGATGTTTCAACGCAGCTTCAAAGGGATAGAGTACGGTCGACGCTGGGGCATGACTTGCTAAGAGAGTCGCTACTGCTCTACCTGAGCCATAACTCGTTAAGATAGAAGAAAAGAGAGCTCCACCCAAGATCGACTCCATCTCGCTTGACACCTGCTTCGACAAGGATGAAGCACCAACGACAAACAGGAACTCCTCTGACCAATCCTGGACGGAGACTTTGAGTTCGTCCTCCTCTATGAAGAACCTCACAAAGGCGTGAAGATCGGCACCGGACTCCCCGCCCTGGCGAGGAAGCAGATCAAAGCTTTCTTGAGGGAGAATGTAGACCTGTTCACATGGAGTGCCACGGAGATGCCCAGACTCGACCCTGAGGTCGTCTGTCACCACTTGGCCATTGATCCAACCGCTAGGGAAATAGTACAACGTAGACGTAGGCAGTCTTCCGAGAAAGTAGAGGCTGCTGAAAATGCTATAAAAGACCTCCTAGCGGCTAATTTTATTTCCAAGGCCCGATACTCAACCTGACTCTCAAATGTTGTACTTGTTAAGTGATCGGGACTTTATAAGTCTATTGGGATACTAACTGCAAGTATACAGTTTAGTCGTTCTAGTTTTAAATGATTATTGAACCCACAGAGACTGAGGATCAATCGCATACGATCTAATGCTATAATTGTTTAACTAAGAGATGAATATTTGGTTTTAGGGGGGAAACAGTTTAATTAAAAATAATAGTAATAGTTATACCGGTATGTGATAGTCGGACTTCGGGAATTCGGTGAATCGCTTGGCATATAAAGTATTTCGGTAAAAACGAATTGTTTAAAAACCTGAAACATACACTCTCGTGTTCATGAAATAAGTCATGCTACTAAACCTAGTGGATGCACTTTAAATTTAATAACACTTTTTGAAAACAATTTGAGTTTAATTAATTTATTAAAACACTCTCATGTATTTAAAAATTAATGTTTCGTTACCACTATCTGGGTTAAACCCCAACTCTCGCATGCAGGTTCTTGCCTTAATTAATTTCCCACTCTAGTGGCAAAATCGTGTTAATTATCCTATCACTCTCGTGACAAGGGTAGTTAAATTAAACATGGAAATTGGAAACCAGAAATTGTTTATAAATGTTTTTAGCCAAGGTATCACTGAATTCTTTCGGTACTTAGGAGTCATATACCGGTACAATTAATTTAGTCGGACATAATATATTTAATAACTATGCAATTTAAAATATAATCCATAAAAATAAATGACATAATATAAGAATAAATAAATATCAATTGCATAAAAAACCTGGAAATAATGTTGCTATGGTAATCTTGGATGTTACAAATTCCTTGCAGCTCAATCGAAATCAATATTTGTGTTAATTCTTAAATGAAGAATTAACACTCTAAAACTAATGCTGGAAATAGAAATTACAGTACGTGTAGAAAAAGCTCAAAAGCAAGAAAATAGAATAATTGCAGGAAAATAGAAATTTGGTTCTGGGAAAATTTCTTTGACCCTCATCCATTGCACTGCCACATATATATAGAAGAAAATATTGCAGTTGAGAAAATCTTGGAAAAGGCTTGAGTGGAGTAAGACCCGGATGCATAGTTACTGAGTGGAGGAAATATAGGAGAATAGTTATGCCACCACATTGCCCACGTCTCCACTAATTCATAACGTTGCCCTTTATGCGTGTGACGGTCGTCACAAGTGGGTGACGGTCGTAATGCGCTTAAATAGCGCATTACGCTCGTCAATGATGTGTGACGAGCGTTCTTTCTAGTTGGGGAGGCGTTACGGTCGTCACAGGGTGTGACGGTCATCACCGTTACAAAATCTGCAAATTTTGCAGATTTGGTTCTTTTCTCTTCTGTTTCTTGTTTAGCTTCCTTCATGTGGTCCTTTTTCATTGGTTTGAGTTGACAAATGTTGTGCCTGTGAAAAGACAAAAAAACTCAGAATAATCGGGAGTTAGACGACTCAATGTATTATAAAATCGGTAAAAAGCATAGTAATTATATGATACGATTTCTCGTTATCAAATTCCCCCATACTTAAACCTTTGCTTGTCCTCAAGCAAATAGTCATTCGAAAGGTCGGACAAGTTTTGTCAAGCGCATATGCATGACATACCTTGGATTTTTAAAGCAATTTCGGGAAATCCTCGTCGGTTCGGCCAATACTTGAGTGAAACACTAAAGATACGCTAATGACACAAGCAATAAGCTTAGTCGTAGGCTTCCATTTCAAACGAGCTATCCAACAGTTCCGTTATAATTCTGCCCAGAGTTCCTCGTATCTATTTCACCCGGTTTCGTTCTGGCGCAATCACATTAAGCCCTTTGTCTTAGCATGCACGTAGTGGAGTAACCGGTTAGTGACTTTGATCCTTTAGCACGGGGTCTGGTACACGAATGTGGCAACCCTGCATACGTTATCCAAATTGGAGGTTGTGGGGGATCGAGCTGTAGCACGCCCTACCGAGTCCAGAACCAGATACCTCTGAACCAACCAACAATGGATTCCTTCATTATTTGCTTAGCTCTTATATGTGACCGTATATTTTGGTGCACAAAATTTCTTTTCTTTTAGCAGCGAGATAGGAAGGATATTTTTATGATCAGGCATCAAACACTTATATTCATCGATTCTCCACGTGGTTTGTGTCAAGACAGTGCTGACTGCTAGTATAAACTACTAGGGGTTACTGTAGAGCTAAAACTCCAGATATCGGTATAATGGTTATTGAAACGGATCGCGTAAGTAGGAAGTCTACGGTGTCATAACCGTATCGATCTTATTATGTCGTTTTCGGCTTCCTCAACTGGGATTTCGTTAAAATAGGTATGTCGGGCTAATGCGAAGATAAAAAAATTTCGGTATGGCTAAATAAAGCGAAGAATTTGAATCGAGACATATCATAAAAGTTTACTAGTTTATAAAAGATGGAAAGGTACCTCTCCCATACTAAATCCGACATTGTTCTCAATGTTGTGGTATATAGGCGGGGAAGTACAATTACAAAAACAAACGGAAAGGAAATGAAACAGAAAAAATAATAAACTACATAGAAAATAAAGAAAAACTACTGGTGACCACGTCCTCTACTCCTGGTGCAAGAGCGTCTGGTAGGAGTGGCTTCTGTGTCAGTATCCTGGTAACCAAGGGTGCTGAGGTCCAGCCTTAAGGCGTTGAGCTCTGACAGGGCCTCATCCAACCTCTCATGCATGCTCCACTGTCCAGTCAAGATCTGAGTGTTTTGAGCACATAGATACTCATATTGTTCTTGCTGTCTTTTTTCAAGCGATGCGCTCATTTGATTTTGCATATGAATGGCGCAGAGAACATCTTCAAGATTAATAGGAGGTGGTGCAGATGAAGGTCCTGGAATGTCGTGGACGGGGGGAGCACTGTCCAGCTCTTCTTGCATTTCGTCTGCGGGGCTGCAGGCTGGTCTTCATGAGTAGGAGCACGCCCCGCGGGAGCTACAGGATCGAACAACCAGTTAGCTCGGTTTCGTGGATCGATTCGGTCCCTGCAAGGCAAAATGATGTTATGATAAATAGTGTTCCTGATCACAGGGTGGAATCTGCCATCCTCCCGCTCATAAATGAGATGTGCAGCCTTGCAGTGATCCAAAGTTAGCAAAGCCGGTGCCATAGAAGGCATATTCGTGAGAGCAACACCATAGTTTAGAGCTATGGAAAGTGAAGTGACCAGCCCTCCGAAATAAAAGGGTTTTCCGCCTCTAGCACAAATAGAGTGGATATGAGCCAGTAATAACGGGGCGGCGTTGATCTTTTTCCCGGTGAACGCGCAATGCATGAAGAAGAGCTCCTTGGAGTTGAGCTTGTGGTTGTTGTCATGGGCGAAGATTGTGTTGCTGAGGATGCGGTGGAAATAGCGGATGGCCGGATTATGAATGTGGGTGGCATTGAGGTGGTCGTAGGATCCGGCACGGATGTTCGTCATAATGTGCCATAAGTTGAAAGCTTCCTCACCAAAATTATCTGGCACCCGGAGATGGACACCTTCGTCAGAGCAGAAACCTAAAAGCCGCGCGATGTCGGTTTGGGGTAGCTCGTGCTCTATGCCAAACATGCGAAATTTGGCCAGGCCTGATAGTTGGTTCGTGGCACCTGGGGGAGTGATGTATACAAAGGAACTCAAAAACTCAAGGGTTAGAGTTTCATAAATCGGTCGCGGTTCGCGGCACAGGTTCTATAAATCCACACTCCGCAACAATTGTCGGACACTGTCAAGTAGTCCCAAACTCCTCAAACAGTCAAGATCAACATACCATGTAGGTTGGAGACCGCGGCGTTGAAACTTCTGGAATTTGACCCGTTGGGTTCCGCCTTGTTCGCCGGATCTGAAAGTGAGAGCGGGAGCTTGTTGATTGTTGGCCATGGTGTTTGTAAAACGGATTGAAAAAGGTTTGGAATGAGAATGGAGTAGTGGGTTGATGGGGTTTTTAGTGTTAGAATGTTGGAAGTTTGAAAAAAATGGAGTGGGTGTGTTACCGTTATTTTGCAGCAATGGAGGATGGAGGTTTGTAGGTTTTGAAGACAAAGATGGAACGACTCTGTAATAGCAGTTCTGATATATTGTGCGCGTGACAGTCGTCACGAGGGTGTGACGGGCGTAACACGGTGAAACGCGTGTTACGCTCGTCATAAGGGTGTTACGAGCGTCATGCGTTCAATTTCATTAATGAGAAGACCGTTACAAGACCGTTACATATATATATTTTTTTATTATTTTCTTAATATTATAATTTAAAATATTCTAATATTATAATTTAAAATAATATTTACCAACACACTAATGAAATAATATTTGCAGAAAATATAAACAGTAAATTAAAAAAAATAAAAAATATACTGAAAATGAAATACATGAATGAAAAATAAAATAGTGGCAGTAGGGCAATAAAACTTGAAACTTGATAAATAATTGAAATTGCATTAATCCATAAAAATTGTTTGGAAATAAAAAAATAACTTAAATAAAAAATGATAAAATACTAGAACAAACTAGATTCCTCCCTCACACTAAAACTAAACAGTGACCTCACTGTATGTACAAATGCAAGAGAAGAACAAATCAAGATAACAACGGCAATCTCTAGCCACGGGGAGTAGGGAACATATGCTGGTGCATGAAATCCAGTTGGTCTGTCACCAAATCCATGAAAGCGATGAAGTCCACTCGTAGAGATGTAAGCTCACTCCGCATTTCGGTAATTTCTTCATGCAAAGAGTTGAGGGTGACAGTAGGTGGAGGTGGTGGTGGTATCTCTGGAGCCTGGGTGGTGGTCTCAGTAGAAACTACTTGCTGCTCCCATGGATTGGGAAACTGGTTGTAACCCGGTGGTGTTGCAGGATCTTCAGCATCACGAGAGGTGTTGGGTACTTCATAGATGTCAACAGTGGAAGGAGACGAAGGCGGTGTAGGAGGATGGTGGAGGTCAAAAAGCCAGTTTGCTCTATTGTGGACACTAGTTATAGGGTTCGGGAGCATAAACTGGTGGACAGTCTCATGATTAATTAACAGCTCGAATTCATCTGGCCCAAAATTCCCTATAAAACTAGTGTTGAAGAAAAATTCAATGTTCATTGGCTTTATTCCATAATGCGGGGCTGATCCTAGCATAGGCCTTCGGAGTCCAATGGCATTAGAGATCATAGTGACTAAACCACCCAACAGGATTGGTGCATTCGGAGTTTGTATAATACGTTCCATGTTAGCTAGCATATAAGCGGCACCATTTACTGGACGGCTTTGAGAAGCACAGTACATAATGAAGAGCTCATCACGTGACACAGATGTAACATTTTGCTCTTTACCAAAAAGGGTATGGGCGATGATCTTATGAAAGTACCTGATAGCCGGGTTGTGGATGGACTCAGAATAAAGGTCAGACGACTCTGGATGGTTATTGCCAGCAATGCTACCCCAGAAAAAATCAAGGTCAGAATCAAGCAATAGGTCCTCCTGGGTCATAGTAATAACATCAGGGCCATAAGGGAATCCTAACAGGTTGGCAAACTCCCTAAGGTTATAGCGGTAGTCCATGTCAAACAGCCTGAAGGTGATCAATCCACGGTTGAACCCTAACCCATGATTTGGAAGGTAGCTCAGTGTGCTCAGGAACTCATGGGTCAGCTTCATGTATGTACAATACCGTCTCCGAATAGGAGCAGTGTCCCAGCCTATCTGGTGTAGCAGATACATGACATTCTCACGAATTCCTAGAGCAATCATAGCATGGTCATCAACGTAAATTGTAGGACACATTTCACGCTCAGCCAGATCCTCAAAGCATCTTCTCTGGTGCCTGCTTCTCAAGGTGATATTCATGTAGTTTACTCGTGCCATGGAGCTAAATATGAAAGCTAAAGAATTACCCCTGAAAATATTTAATAAATGTTTGAAAAACTAAGTTAGTATTTCCAGGTTAAAAATTCCGAAGTTAAATAAAAAAGAAAAAGAAAGTTTAAAGGAAAAATAAAAATAGAAGAAAAAGAAAATGGAAAAAGGAGTAAGAGATGCAACATGAAAGTTTTAAAGATTAAGAAAAAGAAAAGAAAAATAAAAACATAGTAAAACAATAAAAATAATTAAAAGAAAACATGGGTTGCCTCCCATGAAGCGCCTTTTTTTTATGTCGATGGCTCGACAGGTAGTACCTATTCAGTTAGGTATCGGGGTAGGTGGCTTACTTAACTGAAGATAAGCCGAATAGTTTAGATTTCCGACGTTAAAATAGTGCTTTAAGCGCTGGCCATTGACTATGAATGGTTCGATATAATTTCCTTTAATTTCTATCGCACCACTTGGGAAAACTTTATTAATTTCGAATGGTCCTGACCATCTGGAACGTAATTTTCCCGGGAAAAGTTTCAGTCTAGAGTTGAATAGGAGTACGATGTCTCCTTCCTTAAATTCTTTCCGCGAGATACGCTTATCGTGCCATTTTTTTGTTCTCTCCTTATAGATTCTAGCATTTTCATAAGCGTCTAAACGCAATTCTTCTAATTCATGGATATCTAATATTCGTTTCTCGCCAGAAATCTTGTAGTTTAAGTTAAGGGTTTTAATTGCCCAGTAAGCTTTATGTTCTAATTCTACTGGCAAATGACAAGATTTTCCATAAACTAATTTAAACGACGTTGTTCCGATAGGGGTTTTAAAAGCTGTCCTATATGCCCAAAGAGCATCATTTAGCTTGGAGGACCAATCTTTTTTGGATGTGGCTATGATTTTCTCAAGGATTTGTTTAATTTCCCTATTTGACACTTCCACTTGTCCACTTATTTGAGGATGGTATGGTGTGGCTATGCGATGTTTAACGCCATATTTTGAAAGTAGTTTTTCGAAAATTCTAGAGATAAAATGGGAACCGCCATCACTGATTACTAGTCTTGGTACACCGAATTGTGGGAAGATAACATGCTTGAATAGTTTAAGTACCACTCGTGTATCGTTTGTGGGTGCAGCGATGGCTTCAATCCATTTTGATATGTAGTCAACAGCTACCAATATGTACTTATTTTCGAAAGATGCAGGGAACGGTCCCATGAAATCAATTCCCCATACATCGAAAATTTCTATTTCGAGAATCCCTTTTTGCGGCATTTCGTCACGCCTAGATATATTTCCTATGCGCTGACATCTATCGCAGTTCATAATTGCTACGTGGACGTCTTTCCATAAAGTAGGCCAAAAGAAGCCAGCTTGAAGTATTTTTGCACAAGTTTTCGATGTACTAGCATGTCCACCATAAGGGGCGGAATGGCAATGGGCAATGACGTCGTCTATTTCATCGTTAGGGATACAATGACGGTAGATACCATCGGCGCCTCTTTTAAAGAGTAGTGGTTCATCCCAAAAGTAGTGTTTAAGATCATGGAAGAATTTCTTCCGCTGTTGGTATGTTAAATCGGGTGGTAAAACACCGACGGCTAAATAGTTGACGAAATCAGCGTACCATGGTAATGTGGTGTTGGTACAAATGGCTTATACTACCGCATTTGTTAAAGGTTCATTATGTTGATCTAAATCGTCGGTAGGAGCTATCTCTAGTTTAGCAATAAGGCGTTCATAAGGGAAATCTTCGTTTATGGGAACACTCTCGATTTGGATTCCATCTAATCTTGATAAATGGTCTGCTACCACGTTTTCAGTTCCTCTTTTGTCTTTTATTTCCAAGTCAAACTCTTGTAGGAGTAAGATCCATCTGAGTAGTCGCGGTTTGGCGTCTTTCTTACTTAGCAAGTATCGGATCACAGCATGATCCGTGTAAGTAATGATTTTGGCGCCCACTAAGTAGGAACGAAACTTATCCAATGCGAATACAAAAACTAAGAGTTCCTTCTCCGTAGTGGCGTAATTCATTTGTGCGGGATCGAGTGTTCTGCTTGCGTAGTAGATAGCGTGAAGCTTTTTATCTTTGCATTGTTCTAGGACTGCGCCTACAGCATAATCGCTCGCATCGCACATTATTTCAAATGGTAGGTTCCAATCAGGAGGTTGCATAAAAGGTGTTGAAATTAAGGCTTTTTTAAGCGTCTCAAATGTGTTTAAGCATTTATCGTCGAAAATAAACTCGGCTTCTTTCATTAATAATTCAGTTAGCGGCTTAGTGATTTTAGAGAAATCTTTTATAAAACGTCGGTAAAAACCAACGTGTCCTAGAAAACTTCTTATTTCTCTAACTGTTTTGGGTGGTTGGAGGTTTTTGATAATTTCTATTTTTGCTTTGTCGACTTCAATCCCTCTGTTTGATACAATATGACCCAACACAATTCCTTGTCTCACTATGAAGTGACATTTTTCCCAATTGAGCACTAGGTTGACATTGACACATCGTTTCAGTACTAATTCAAGATTTGATAAACATTCGTCAAAACTTTCTCCACAGATAGAGAAATCGTCCATGAATACTTCCATAATTCCGTCTAAAAAGTCTGCGAAAATCGCCATCATGCATTATTGGAAAGTTGCATGTGCGTTACATAGTCTAAATGGCATTCTTCGGTATGCAAAGGTACCATAGGGACATGTGAACGTGGTTTTCTCTTGATCATCAGGATGAATGGGAATTTGGAAGAATCCTGAGTATCCGTCAAGATAGCAGAAATGGGAATGTTTGGCTAAGCGCTCGAGCATTTGATCAATGAATGGTAATGGGAAATGGTCCTTGCGCATAGCTTTGTTTAGTTTTCTGTAATCAATACACATTATCCATCCTGTTTGGGTACGTTGTGCCACCGATTCACCTTTTATGTTTGTTATAACTGTAACACCTCCTTTCTTTGGTACTACGTGAACTGGACTGACCCAGTTGCTATCTGATATTGGGTATATGATGCCTGCCTCTAGCAGTTTCTGCACTTCTTTCTTAACGACTTCACTTAGGATAGGATTTATTCGTCTTTGATGTTCTCTAGAAGTCTTGCAGTCCTCCTCCAACGTAATGCGGTGCATACAAAGAGAAGGGCTTATGCCTTTTAGATCTGATATATTATAGCCTAACGCGGTTGGATACTTCCTTAACACACTAAGAAGTTTTTCGGTTTCGATCTTCCCTAAATTGGCATTGACTATAACTGGCCGTTCGAGTTCTTTATCTAAAAATTCATACCTAAGATCTTCAGGTAACATTTTAAGTTCTATACCAGTTTTCTTATCAGTTGGGGCAGGATCGGGTGTTAAGGCGAAACATTCGCTTAGGTTGGCATCTAGATATTCTTACTTCCAGTCATCATTCTTGAGGATAGTTGGTGTCGGAATTTTCAGCATCCCAGAATAGGTGTCTTCTTGGCTTTCTAGTTCTTTGACACATTCATCAATAATATCCAGGAGATAACATGAGTCATCTATAGCAGGGGCTTTAAAGAACTGGGAAAGAATGAATTCTACTTTTTCTTCTCCTACCTCGAAGGTAAGCTTTCCTTTCTTAACGTCAATGATGGCTCCTGCAGTAGCTAAAATGGTCTTCCTAATATGATGGGAATGTTTGAATCTTCCTTGATGTCCATTATTATAAAGTCAGTCGGTATGTAAAATTGTCCTATTCGGACAAGAATGTTTTCTAGCATACCAACAGGGAATTTGACTGATCTGTCGACTAGTTGTAGGGACATCTTAGTAGGTCTCATGTCACCTAGTTTGAGCTTCTCGCAAATAGATAAGGGCATTAGACTGACACTTACTCCTAAATCGCATAGAGCTTTGTCTATGACAGATTTTCCAATTACACATGGTATGGAGAAACTACCAGGATCTTTTAGCTTTGGAGGCATGTTATTTTGAATTATGGCGCTACATTCGGAAGTTAGCATAACGGTTTCGTTTTCAATGATTTTTTTCTTATTAGACAATATTTCTTTTAGGAATTTAGCATATGACGGCATTTGGGTTATAGCTTCTGTAAACGGAATAGTAACGTTTAATTATTTCAGAAGTTCTACAAATTTCTTGAATTGCCCCTCGTTCTTGGATTTTTCAAGTCTTTGAGGGTATGGAATTGGTGGTTTATATGGTGGTGGAGGCACGTAATGTTTTTCTGAAGCCTCTCTGTTCTCATTCGCGTCTTCCTCTACATTCTTAGATTGATCTTTCGACTTCTCTACTTCCTTTTCAGGTTTCTAATACATGGTCGGGTTTTGGAGTCTAGGATCTACCGGTCCATCAAGGGCTGTCCCACTTCGTAATGTGATAGCATTAGCGTGTCCTTTAGGATTGGGTTGTGGCTGTCCAGGAAATGTACCAGCAGGTGCGGCAGAACTAGCTTGGTGTTGTGCTACTTGGGAGATTTGGGTTTCTAACATTTTATTGTGAGTTACTAGGGCATCTACCTTATTTTCTAATAGCTTCAATTGTTCACCGGTGTGAACAATTTGATTGAGTAATTCTTTGTTTTGTTGAGCTTGATTAGCGATCAAATTTTCCATTAAGATTTCAAGGTTAGATTTCTTAGGAATTTTAGGAACATTAACAGCGGGTTTTTGATAACCTGGAGGTACAACAGGTGCTTGGCCAAGTGCATATAACGCGTTATTGCTCTTGTACGAGAAGTTAGGGTGGTTCTTCCAACCAGGATTATAGGTATTAGCATAAGGATTACCTTGAGCGTAATTTACCTGATTAACTGATATTCCGGCTAAGATTTGACATTCGGTTCCAACATGACCAGGGACTCCATAAACTTTGCAGTTTGGGGTAACTGCAGCCACGGTGGCTGCAGGAGGTAAGGTCAAGCTTTCTATCTTTTGGGTAAGAGCATCTACCTTAGCATTAACTTTATCTAGGCTACTAATCTCGTATATCCCACCTTTGGTTTGAGTTTTCTCCACAGATGTTCTTTCTCCTCCCTACTGATAGTGGTTTTGAGCCATATTTTCAATGAGTTGGTTAGCTTCATCATAAGGCTTGTCCATAAGTGTACCACCCGCGGCGGCATCTATAGAGAGTCTTGTCTTGTACAAGAGTCCATTATAAAACGTGTGGATGATCAGCCATTTTTCTCGTCCGTGATGTGGGCACATTCGCATCATATCTTTGTAGTGTTCCCATGCATCGAATAGCGATTCAGTATCCTTCTGCCTAAATCCGTTGATTTGGGCTCTTAGTGCAGCAGTCTTGCTTGGAGGAGAGTATCGTGCTAAAAATACAATCTTAAGTCCTTCCCACGCAGTGACGGAATTTGATGGCAAGGATTGCAACCAAGCCCAAGCTCTATCTCTTAGCGAGAAAGGGAAAAGACGTAATCTTATTGCATCTTTACTAACACCATTTGCTATAACTGTGTCGGCAAATTGAACGAATTTTGTAAGATGTTCATTTGGATCCTTGGAAGGATCTCCATGGAATTGGCGTTGTTGGATAGCTGATATCAATGACGGTTTCAACTCAAAATCGTTTCGATTTATTGCTGGAGCAGCAATGCTGTTGTGGGGTTCTTGTTGTGATGGAGTTGCGTACTCCTTCAGTGGATGGGTCCTTTGTTCTTCGGCCATGTCTACTTCTGGATTAGTTTCGGTTTCAGAGGAAGAATTAGAATCTGTTTCAGAATCAATCTTGGTTTCAGGTTTGGGTAAAGGAATAGCGTGATTTAAACAATAATCCCTGACTGTACGTCTTACGGAAAGGATGCGTTCAAGTTCGTCCTTCGATTTGTCAAGTGGTTCGCCTTGTGAGCGAGTCCTTGGCATACAAATCGAAAAAGGGTTTTTGTTGCCTAGTCTAAATGCGCAACAGAAGAATCGTACTTAATTGACTAATCAGTCCCCGACAACGGCACCAAAAACTTGATCGGGACTTTATAAGTCTATTGGGATACTAACTGCAAGTATACAGTTTAGTCGTTCTAGTTTTAAATGATTATCGAACCCACAGAGACTGAGGATCAATCGCATACGATCTAATGCTACAATTGTTTAACTAAGCGATGAATATTTGGTTTTAGGGGGGAAACAGTTTAATTAAAAATAATAGTAATAGCTATACCGGTATGTGATAGTCGAACTTCGGGAATTCGGTGAATCGCTTGGCATATAAAGTATTTCGGTAAAAACGAATTGTTTAAAAACCTGAGACATACACTCTCGTGTTCATGAAATAAGTCATGCTACTAAACCTAGTGGATGCACTTTAAATTTAATAACACTTTCTGAAAACAATTTGAGTTTAATTAATTTATTAAAACACTCTCATGCATTTAAAAATTAATGTTTCGTTACCACTATCTGGGTTGAACCCCAGCTCTCACATGCAGGTTCTTGCCTTAATTAATTTCGCACTCTCGTGGCAAAATCGTGTTAATTATCCTCTCACTCTCGTGACAAGGGTAGTTAAATTAAACATGGAAATTGGAAACCAGAAATTGTTTATAAATGTTTTTAGCCAAGGTATCACTGAATTATTTTGGTACTTAGGAGTCATATACCGGTACAATTAATTTAGCCGGACATAATATATTTAATAGCTATGCAATTTAAAATATAATCCATAAAAATAAGTGACATAATACAAGAATAAATAAATATCAATTGCATAAAAAACCTGGAAATAATGTTGCTATGGTAATCTTGGATGTTACAAATTCCTTGCAGCTCAATCGAAATCAATATCTGTGTTAATTCTTAAATGAAGAATTAACACTCTAAAACTAATGCTGGAAATAGAAATTACAGTACGTGTAGAAAAATATCAAAAGCAAGAAAATAGAATAATTGCAGGAAAATAGAAATTTGGTTATGGGAAAATTTCTTCGACCCTCATCCATTGCACTACCACATATATATAGAAGAAAATATTGCAGTTGAGAAAATCTTGGAAAAGGCTTGAGTGGAGTAAGACCCGGATGCATGGTTACTGAGTGGAGGAAATATAGGAGAATAGTTCTGCCCTCACGTTGCCCACGTCTCCACTAATTCATAACATTGCCCTTTATGCGTGTGACGGTCGTCACAAGTGGGTGACGGTCGTAATGTGCTTAAATAGCGCATTACGCTCGTCAATGATGTGTGACGAGCGTTCTTTCTAGTTGGGGAGGCGTTACGGTCGTCACAGGGTGTGACGGTCGTCACCGTTGCAAAATCTACAGATTTTGCAGATTTGGTTCTTTTCTCTTCTGTTTCTTGTTTAGCTTCCTTCATGTGGTCCTTTTTCATTGGTTTGAGTTGACAAATGTTGTACCTGTGAAAAGAGACAAAAACTCGGAATAATCGGGAGTTATATGACTCAATGTATTATAAAATCGGTAAAAAGCGTAGTAATTATATGATACGATTTCTCGTTATCATTAAGAAAAATAGTGGAGAATGTATGTTAACTATACTAATCTTAATTGGGCATGTCCCAAAGACGCTTTTCCTTTACCTAATATTGACATGTTGGTCGACAATTCGCCCGACTATAAAATTTTATCGTTTATGGACGCCTACTCGGGCTAAAACCAAATCCCAATGGCGATTAGCGACAAGCATTGCACTGCCTTCATGACCAGCTCGTGCAATTACTACTACAACATGATGCCCTTCGGCCTGAAAAACACAGGGGCAACGTGCCAGCGAATGATGAATAAAGTCTTCCGCAATGAGATCGAGGATATGCTCGAGGTATACATAGAAGAAATAATTGTCAAATATTGAGCAGACACCGACCATGATTCCCACCTTAAAAAGGTCTTTGCCCAAGCGAGACAATGAGGAATGAGACTCAACCCTGAGAAATGCACTTTCGAGGTTAAGGCGGGCCAGTTCCTCGGTTTTTATCTAACAGTACGTGGAATTGAAGCCAACCCCAACAAATTCCAGGCATTCTCTAAGTTTCCTACACCTAATTTGAATAAATCCATACAAGTCCTAAACCGCATGCTCACCTCACTCTCCTGTTTCGTAACGAAGTCCATGCAACACGCTCTTCCAGTTTTCAAACTTCTGCGCAAAGAGGAAACCTTCAATGGACCGAGGAATGCGAGTAAGCCCTCCTTATTCTCAAGCAAATCCTTTCGAGATCGCTCGTACTGTCGTGACCTGTGGACAGGGAAACCTTGTTCCTTTACCTGGCCGTCTCCGCCGAGGCTGTGAGCGCGGCCCTCGTCCGCGAGACTCCTGAAGGGAAAAAAACAGTGTATTTCACGAGCAAAGCACTTCAGGGACCCGAGGTCAGGTATCAGCAGATTGAGAAAGTGGCCTTGGCCCTTGTCAACGTGGCGAGGAGGCTTAGAAATTACTTCCTGGCACACACAATCATCGTACGGACATACCAACCCGTAAGACAACTCCTATGTCGACCAAACATGGCAGGTTGAATTCTAAAATGGTCCTTGGAGCTCTCAGAGTTTGACATCCATTACGAGAGCATGAAGCCCCTCTTGGCCTAATCATTTTCCAACTTCGTCACAAAGATGACCGCCCATGATCCCCCCATAGGGAAAAAGCACAAGTGGACCATGTTTGTGGATGGAGCTTCCAGCTCAAAAGGAAGCAGAGCCAGAATCCTCCTCGAAAACAAGGAGGGCGTCGTGATCGAACACTTCCTCATCCTTTCTTTTCCAACGTTGAACAATCAGGCTGAATACGAGGCACTACTCGCAAGATTACGACTGGTCGAGGATTTGGGTGCCCAGGAGATTCAAATTTTCACTGACTCCCATCTTGTCGCATATCAAGTTCAAGGGGGATACCAGGCTAAGAAAAACAGCCTCATCAAATATTTAAACCTGGTCAGAGAACATATGAAGAAGTTTGACTGGGCAAAGATCACGCACGTGCCACGCGAGCAGAACATGCGGGCCGACATACTTTCAAAGCTCGCGAGCATAAAGAAGAAAGACGGGAACAAATATGTCATCCAAGAATCCCTTTCTCACCCGAGCATCAAAAAGTCCACTATGCCACCCAAGGTAAATGCCATCAGGGACAACTCATGTTGGATTAATCCGGTGTTCAACTTTTTGATAAAAGGGGAACTTCTAGTGGACCAAAAAGAGGCAGTCGCAACTAAACGACGGGCATGCCCGTACGTGGTACTCGAACATAAGCTTTACCGTCAAGGATTCTCCATCCCACTTTTAAAATGTGTCGAGGAGTTCGCAATCCCCGGGATACTGCGGGAAATCCACGAGGGAATCAACACCAGCACATGGGCGGAAGATCCCTAACACAAAAGGCGCTGCGAGCAGGTTACTACTGGCCGACCATGAAACAAGACGCCAAGGAGCACGTCAAGAAATGTGACAAGTGCAAGAGGCACACAGACATGCACCTCGTACCTCTGCATGAACTAAATACACTATCCTCCCCATGGCCGTTTTCCTGGTGGGGAATGGACATCCTCAGACCTTTCGTGCAAGGGACGTACCAAAACAAATTCCTTACTGTGGTCGTCGAATATTTCACGAAATGGATAGAGGTCGGGGCTCTAGTAAAAATCACTTCACACAACATCCTCCATTTCTACAAATGAAACGTCCTTGTCTGATTTGGGATACAACAAGTGTTCGTCACTGACAACGGAACCTAATTCACTGATCAAGGTTTCCAAAGCTTCATCGCCAAACTCGGCACCAAGCAACACTTCACCTCAGTCGAGCACCCCCAAACTAACGGGCAAGCTGAGGCCACAAATAGGGTCATCTTACGAGGTCTCAAATGAAGGTTGGGTGAGGCCAAAAGAGGGTGGGTCGAGGAACTCCACAATGTCCTATGGGCGTACCGAACAACATCTCACTTGATGGCAGGAGAAACCCCATTTCGACTAACCTATGACACCGAGGCTGCCATTCCTATAGAAATATTGGAACCGTCCAAAAGAAATGAAGCCCCCTTTAACGAGGAACTAAACAACGAGGCCCTAAGATAAGAGCTCGACCTAGTCAAGGAAATCCGTTCAGGAACTGCTCTTCATGAGGCCACACTGAAACAAAAAATAGCTCTTCGCCATGACAACAAAGTCAAAAAGCACGAATTCCATCTCGGCAACCTAGTCTTGTGGAGAAATCAGAAAGATTCCTGCAAAGGGAAGTTGGCCATGAACTGGGAAGGACCATATCGCATTCGCAGAGCTACAGGGACCGGGGCGTACTATCTCAAGCACCTAAATAGAGAACCACTACCTCGACCATGGAACGCCACAAAACTGAAACAATATTACAACTAAGTCCTTATCCTATTATGGGCATTGGCAGCCGACAAGTCCTCTCTAATCAATGATAGGATGAGCTCGACCATGTTGGCATGTTAAGGTACAAACATGGCCTCCAAATATAAACGAAGGCGGGTTGTTGTTCATTTGTCAAGAAAAACCTTAGCCCGACAGGGACACCTCAACCGAGCTCTGTTGTCGAAGTACCCAACAGGCAGAACACCCAGCTCGCGATGGGCAGTTCACACCACGAGCTTAAGATCCCAATCGCAATCTTGAACTTGTTAGATCCCTACTCCATTTTCCTTGACACATTCGACATGTGTCGATCACAACCAAGGTCGAGCATTAATCTCCAACCTTAGAAATACTAACTTTCATACATTAAGCAAGTCAAACACAACGACATTCAATCATTTATAAATAGTCATAAAGGCAAAAATTAAGGCATTCATAAATGCCGACCACGAAGGACGACGCTGTTTAAATAATTACAAAATTAGGAACGACGACCACGAATCCAAAATAAAACAAGAACAAGAACTCAGACCCCGAAACATTAAATCTCATCCTCCTCGTCGCTATTCTCGGGAGGATAAAATTTTTTCCCATCAATCAATTAGTTAAACGGCCCCACGCCTTTGACCACAATCTTGACCTCGAGGTTCAGAATCCTCAGTTGCTCCACGACCGTGTTGAAACCATAGTCGAGTGTGTCCATGATGTCTTGCTCGAGCACTCGGATACGCATAATTAGCTCTGCTATGTGTCGGTCTCTTCTTCAGTCGGGGCCACGATCCCCTCCAATTCTTTTGTTCGGGAAACTAGGAGCTCATTCTCTTTGGTCACGACCTCCAGTTGGGGCCGCAACTTATTCAGATCTTTGATAAGTCAAACTTGGGCCTCGAACTTTGACTCGTGGTTGAGGATGTCGCACTTTAATTTCTCACTCTTGGCATTCAGACTTTGAATCTTAGCATATGTTGTATAGAGGGAGGCCTAAGAGCTCGGGGCCTCATCATTTAGCGTCAAGGCCGTCTCGAGCATCCTCATCACGAAAGCCATATCCTCTGCCAACTTCTTTCGACGAAAATCCTTATCCTCGGACATAATCACCTCCCTCTCCTCCTCGTGAACGCCCAAGGCGTTATCCTCGCTAAAGAGATCACGATTCAGATATCAAGGAGGCAGCACGAAAACCCCCCGGAGACCTTGTCACCTTCGGGAACGATGCCCTCGAAGTCCTCCACACATTTCCTCTTTTTTGCAGGCTCACTTAGGGGAACCTGGGTTTTTGATGAAGAGGGGGAACCGCTGGCACGAGCAGTAGATTTGGCCTGCTCTTGGAGCTGGGCAACCCTGTTCTTTGGCCCCGAGGTGGACGCGTTCTTGGGTCTCAACTTCAAAAAGCGCTCGGAGAGGGACGCCATCCAACCTGCAATAAAAAAGAAACCGTCAGTCACGGGTTAAATAAGCATAATAGCACTGACACGTCCTCGCATAAAAGACAAACAAAAATAATCATCGTGACCGCGTCCCCTACCTAAAAACCTCATGGCTTCCTCATCTGAGGAACATTCGAGCAGGGCCTTCGTGTTGATAAACCTATTAACTAATAGGTAATCCCCGTTGTTGTCGAAGAGGAGGTTGTTATTCACATCCACACACCTCGCGGGGGAGAAGCTCATAACATAGGCCGCCAGATTCTCATAGGAGAGCTGGTCTTGAGCGTCCAAGTCCTCAAGCTATACAACATAATACTCAGGCCTTTGCTCGAAGTGTTTCCATTTCCACTCGAGCAGAAATCTAGCCACGAGCTGGGTAACTGGTCGCCCATCATCAACTTCCTTCACGCGGGTGTATAGGGAGTCTATGGCCGCGTCCGTCAAAGGTTTCACAACAAAGTACCTCTCTTTGAAGTGTCGGAAATATTCCAGATAAGGCCTAAAAAGCTTCCCAAACTGTTTAAAAGACAACCACGCTTGCCCTCCTCCAATGGATTGCCTTTAAAGGTGAAAGATACGGAAGAAGAGGGGAAGTGTAGCACCTATCTGCAGATACTAGCAGACGAGCTCAAATGCCCGCATGAACGCCAACGCGTTTGGGTGAATTTGAGAGGGAGCCAATTGAAGCCACTGAAAAACCCCCACTTGAAAATCGTTGAAGGGAAAATGCATCCCCGCCTCTTTAAACGCGAACTCGTACATAGGAAAAAATTTTCCCAAATATGTCGAGCAGATCCTCCGGCTGCGATGGGGAATTTAAAGAATCCAGTTAGCAGGGGCCCCTTCGAACTGAACCTCTGGACAATTGAACGTGTTTGTTTTGTCGTGCAAAAAGCATGGCCTTTTATTTCAAGGCTCAGGTGCGACCCAGACCAAGGGGTCCTCCTAGACATTGGTTTCATCTTTGTAGTTGGCGGATAGGATATCATCCCCGACCGAGTGTGCCATTATACTTGAAAAGCAGGGGAAAACAGTGAATTTGACATTATCAAATTCACCCTTCCACCGTAGATCAAGTGAAAGCGTGATGACGCGGTCGAGGAGAGAACCTGGACCCAAGCCCCCAACTACACACTGAAATGGACTACACTTTCATTGGGGATATCCATTCAAACGGGAAAAAAGCCTGAGCCAACCCCAACTATTCGGGGAAATAGTCCCCGACATCATGGCCACTACTCAGGGAGATTCTCCCTGACATCATAAACCAATGAACTTCAATGAACATTCATGAGTGTTCATCACAGAACTCATGAATGTTCAGCCAAGATTCATCCAGTCAAGGCAAAAACTAGGTATTTAATCTAGAAACATTGAGAAAATACATTGTTAAGGAGATATGATTTACTTAGATGAAGGATTCTTGAAAGAAATTTGGAAAAGTTGAGAGGAGAGGATTCACGCGCGAGCAAGGGAAGTTGAAGGAGAAAACTTGTGAAATGACAAATGAAACCCAGGGATCCCGTTTTTAAAGGTGGCTCACACCCCACGGGGTTCAGCAAGAAAAGTCATCATTGGATTGGGCCTTTTGGACTCCCCATTAAAGGATGTCACCCCAAAGCAATAGCCGCGTGGCCCAACAATCAGCCACATATCCATTCTCAAGAGACGAACAAGTCCCCGACTTCAACACAACTCCCTGCACGAGCACGAGGTAGATGCCTCACACGAAGAAATGCTCAACACCATGGTTGAGACATGTTTATATGAATGTTCTTCACGATTCACCTCGAGGGAGAAAGAATGGTCGACAATGTGACAACCCCTTTAAGACGGGAACGTCAAAAAGGAGTTCATAGAAGCTCCCCATAGCTTATACACTCCTATCGGACACTGGATAAATAACTGACCCAGTCAGTCTAATAGCTCGTTTGTCCATGATATCCCCGATACGGTCAAACAGGTTGTCCCTGACACAGGCAACATCTCGTTTCCTTTCAAAGGACTTCGACCTCCCTTCTCGAGGGAATTCTCCCCGACTATAAAAGTTGAACTTAAGTCATCACCCTTTCACCTAAGGGCAATAACTTAGAAGGCTCCTGATCTAGACTGGGCTTGCACTTGCCCCACGGTTGGGAGGCCCAATCCAGCACCCTTGTATAAGTCCTAAAGGAAAGCCACCCAAGCTAGGGACCGTTGGGCAACTCCCCACGCCTTTGTTGGGAAACGTGGCCACGTATTCGTGTCACTATCATCTTAACTGCCCTCCGGAAATCACGGGTCCATCCCCTATTCTCACGGAGCAATTGACCAGGGGGGATCCACTTGCTGGACTCCATACACACGTAAGCCCTGACAGTCTTCATTGTTGGGCCTCATCGTAGCCTAACATTAGGACCTTGGCCCAGCGTTGGGGGCTATAAACACCCTCTCAGTTGAGAGGGTCAGATATTCATTCTCATACTCATACTCACACTTTCTTGTACTCTCCCTGAAACTTACATTGGCATTAGAGTGTCTTGCAGGTACCCCCCCCATTTTGCTCTCAACCTCAGCTCGACGTAAGGCCTTGATGATCACTCTGGTCAGGTACGATCATATATATATATATATATATATATATATATATATATATATATATATATATATATATATATATATATATATATATATATATATATATATATATATATATATATATATATATATAGAGAGAGAGAGAGAGAGAGACGAGATTGATTGAAAAAAGATGAGAAAAATCATTAAGGTCTCCATTCTTGTTGTGTGTTTGGTAGAGAATAGGAGGTAGATCATGGTTTCCCTGTAAGTGAGGTATTTTCTCAAGGGTGTTTCCAATATCATCTCAAATCCATCATATCCTCGTAAATTCAAGTTTAATTAAAGGTGAGGTTCTTTATATAGATGGGTAGAACTTCTTAGCGAGGAAATTGCATGATGAAGAAATTTGGATTATGTGTGTTTGATTCTTTATTTTCATGTTAAATGTTGGAACATGTCCATGTTCCATATTGAATTAAAAAAAAAAATTCATTTAGTCCCACATTGCTCATGTGAGAAATATTAACCATCTCACTTTATTATATAAGGAAGTCACTTGTTTCCTTACAAAATACACCAAAAACATTTTATTAGTTTTTCCTTCCTCACTCTCATAACTCTGCGTCTTTTGAATTGTCGAAGCGCCAACTTCTTCCCCTTTCTACTCGTTGAATTTTCCGAGTATTTTCTTGAATTCTCTTTATAGAGAATAATGTTAATTTCTCCTCGTTTGAGTTGAGAAATTTTCAAGTATAATTTTTTTATTCTCTTTAGAGAATTATTCGAATTTCTCTTTGTTTGAGAAATCTTTGAGTGATCAAAAATGATCATTATTGAATTCTCTTTGAAGAATTATTGAAATTTCTCTTGGTTTGAGAAATATTTATGACTGGTAAATATATCAGATACTACGGTGGTATTTATACCATATTTGAATGGTCTTAGTACCATTAGAGGGTGTATTTCTAGACCGATTATCTATCGTGCAAGTAGTAATCGTACAGTATAGAACTGGGCTGTTTTATCCTGGAGGCGGCGTGGTAGTTCGACTGCTTTGCATAATTTTGGGCAGTACTGCGAAACGTCTTAAAGAGAGCGAACTGATCCGCGACTCAACCCGATAATTTCTTCAGTGGCAACATTTTTAAAATCATAATCAACAATTTTAAGACGTTTCAAACTGCCATGGCTATTGAAGAAATTATCGGTACTTCTAAGATTGTCTCGGACAAACCGTTCTAGTTTGAAGGAGTGCATTTCAAAAGTTGGCAACAAAAGTGAGGTTTTTCCAAACCATAAAGAAGTTTGTCAATATTTTGACCGATGACATTCCTACTGTTCCACTTGGATCAGTTGAACAAACGAATAGAAAGAAATCTATAAACTTAGATTGAATTATTAATTTCAATGAATCTGAATTTACAACATAGATTAAAGAGAAGGATTTACAGCTAAAGGAAGAAATCTCCTTATAGAAAGAGAATGATTATAACATTCTAAATGGACTCGCAAATGATCTATATGATTATTACAATAATTGCGATACTCCAAAACAAGTTTACGAGGCTATGAAAAACAAGTATTGAAGAAGTTGGAGAACAAAAGAATGATTTTAGCAACTACGAAAAGTATCAGATGGTAGATGAAAGATCTGTGGATACTCAAAGTTATGAACTTCAAAAAGAATTCTCATGAGGTCATAACTAAAGGTATGTATTTAGATGTATTTTTTAGAATCTGATTATTCTCCTTGAGTTAAAAAAGGAGGAATCTTAGAGACAATATCAAGAAGAAAAGTCTTGGTTGTTTTAAACAACAAATAAAAATTCGGTGTAGTTCTGAAGCCATTTGGAAAATGATTAAAGAATCAGAACTGCAATGATGTGATCCGAATTAAGAATGAGATCCTTTCTATGGTCTCAATTGCTCCAACTAGGCAACAATCACCACCTCAAAGAAATGATGTTGTTTTCCATTGTTTTAACCATGGAAAATCATGTCGTAAGATTAAGAAATGTAGAAGAGGCTTGAACCTGGTGCTACCCCTAATGCATAGGTCAAACTGACTAATGGAAAATTTATTTCTATGATAATTGAAATCAACACGGTTGATGAATTTGATGATTGGTGGATAGACACTGGTGTTTCTCATCGTGTCTGTTATGATCGTGTTATGTTTAAAACATACACGAATACTAAAGATAAGAAAGTGTTGTTGGGATATGTCCACACCACTAATGTTGCTAGAATTGGAGAAATGGAGTTGAATTTCACCTCCAGAAAGACTTTAATCTCGAAGGACGTCATACATGTTCTTGAGATTAGGAAAAATTTTGTTTCTGGTTTTCTTTTATATAAGGCATAGTTTAGTCAGTCCATTGGGGTAGATTTGTACACCATTACAAAGAATGACATTTTTGTGAATGAAATTGATATGTTTAAAAATTTTGTAAAGAATTTAAAAAATCAATTATTAAAGGATCTGATCCCCTAGACCTTATACACTATGGTATATGTGAATTACATGGAACTTTAACTAGAAATAGTAAATGTTATTTTATTGACTATTATTCTGATTATACTTATGTATATTTAATGAAGAATAAAAATGAAGCACTTCACATGTTTAAGATGTATGTAACTGAAACTGAGAATCAACTTAGTAAGAAGATTAAGAGACTTCGTAGTGATAGGAGAACTGAATATGATTCTAGTTTATTTGATGAATTTTATACATGGAATTGTACATGAAATGACTGCACCATACTCTTTTGAAATGAATGGTAAAGCAGAAAGAAAGAATATAACTCTTATTGAACTTGTTGTTGCAATTATATTAAATTTTGGTGTTGCTTCTCACTGGTGGGGGAAATTTTGTTGACTATTTGCTATGTCCTGAATCGAGTTCCCAAGTTAAAAAGTAATATCTCTCCTTATGAGATATTAAAGAAAAGACAACCAAAATTGTCTTATTTAAGAACTTGGGTCTGTCTGGCATATGTCAGAATTCAGGATACGAAGCGAGTTAAACTTGCTAATAGAGCCTATGAATGTGTGTTCATTAGGTGTGAAGCAAACAGTGAGGCATATAGGTTCTATGACCTAAATGCAAAAGTGATCATAGAATCAAATGATGTTGAATTCTATGAAGAAAAAAATTTCCTTTCAAATCGAGAAATAGTGGGGGCACTCAATCGAGTCACATTCATGTGATAAGAAGCACAAAAAGCAACGACGATGTAGAAACAGAACTTTGAAGAAGTAAAAGAGTAAGAGTTTCTAAAGACTATGGGAAGAATTATGCGACCTATAATGTAGAGGAAGATCCAATGAATCTTCAAGAAGCCTTGTCATCTCTGGATGCAGATATCTGGCAAGAAGCTATTAATGATGAGATAGATTCTCTAGAATCTAACAAGATCTGTCACTCAGTAGACTTGCCTCCTGGATGCAAACCAATCGGTTGTAAATGAGTTTTGAAAAAGAAACTAAAACCTGATGGAACTGTTGATAAATACAAGGCTCGCCTTGTAGCCAAGGGTTTTAGACAAAGAGAGAATATAGATTTCTTCGACACTTTTTCTCCGGTCACCAGAATGACATCCATTAGGGTACTTATCTCAATAGCTGCTATTTATAGTTTAATAGTACACCAAATGGATGTTAAGACAACTTTTTTTAATGGTGAATTAGAAGAAGAAATCTATATGGAACAACCAGAAGGCTTTGTGATCCATGGACCAGAAAACAAGGTCTGTAAGTTAGACAAGTCTTTGTATGGGCTGAAGCAAGCTCGGAAGCAATGACATGAAAAGTTTGACAACTTAATGATATCAAATGGGTATAAGATGAATGAAAGTGACAAATGTGTTTATTACAAATATGAGAATCACATTTGCACTATCATATGTCTCTATGTAGACGACCTATTCATATTTGGGTCAAACATTCAGACCATCAATGAAGTGAAATCATTGTTGTGCAACAACTTTGATATGAAAGATCTCGGTGAAGCAAGTGTGATCCTTGGTATCAAGATCACGAGATCAGAACAAGGCATCTCCTTGGATCAATCACACTATGTGGAAAAGATCTTAAAGAAGTATAATTACTTCGACTGTAAACTTGGGTGCACACCTTATGATCCAAGTGTGAAACTGTTTAAGAACACTGGTGAAAGTGTTAGACAAACAAAATATGCGAGCATCATTGGCAATCTTAGGTATGTCACTGATTATACTAGATCCGACATTGCATATGCAGTGGGATTATTGTGCAGGTTTACGAGTAAACCGAGTTACGAGCATTGACAAGCTATTAAGCGAGTCATGAGGTACCTTAAAAGGACCATATATCTCAGTTTACATTATCAGAAATTTCTGGCTGTACTTGAAGGGTACAGTGATGCAGATTGGAACATATTATTAGATGATTCCAAAGAAACTAGTGGCTATGTATTCCATAGCTAAAGGAGTTGTATCTTAGAAATCAAGGAAACGAAGTATCATGGCTCATTCCATAATGGAGTCTGATATGATAACGTTAGCGATTGCTAGTGAAGAAGAAAGTTAGTTAAAATATGCCTGCTAACTAAGATTTCCTTATGGGAAAAATCCATGCCAGTTGTGTTGATCCACTGTGATAGTACCGCGGCTATTGCAAAAACTGAGAACCATTATTATAATGGTAAAAGACGTCAAATTAGAAGAAAGAACAACACTGTTAGAGACTATATCTCTAAAGGAGTTGTAAGAGTGGATCATGTACACACCGATGAAAATTTAGCATATCCTTTGACGAAAGGATTAGCTAGAGAGAAAGTCTATAATATATCATGAGACTAATGCCTATATAGAAATGAGTTTCTCATGATGGTAACCCGACCTAAATGACTGGAGATCCCAAGAAATAGGTTCAATGGGTAATAACAAGTTATGAGTAATATGAGATTATCATGCAAGTAAAGCATGAATCCTGAAGTAATTAGAGGATGAGATAATAGAAACTCTTAATGAAATCTATACTCTGTATGAGGGAGTACCTAGGCTACAGGAGTACTCTTGATAGACTCACCTATGTGATTGTGAAACTTAGGCCGGTTCCTATGGAATTTCGAGGCAGGATTCCTAGAGCATTCACTAAACCGGGATACACGTGCAGGGCCATTAAAGTACGGGCTATTAGAATACACCTTAAGAAAAGGTTGTGTGTGGGTTTGATGTCTGAGATAGAGTTCAAGACATTTGTGTCACTCTTGTTGAATCGGAATCCTACTTGCTATGCAAAGGTTCAAGTCATAGACACCTTTGTTTATGCACAATCTTAGAAACGTTTGACGTTACTTCCAAATTCACCTTTTTAAATTCAAGTGGGGGATTGTTGGAACATGTCCATGTTCCATATTGAATTAAAAAAAAAAATTCATTTAGTCCCACATTGCTCATGTGAGAAATATTAACCATCTCACTTTATTATATAAGGAAGTCACTTGTTTCCTTACAAAATACACCAAAAACATTTTATTAGTTTTTCCTTCCTCACTCTCATAACTCTGCGTCTTTTGAATTGTCGAAGCGCCAACTTCTTCCCCTTTCTACTCGTTGAATTTTCCGAGTATTTTCTTGAATTCTCTTTATAGAGAATAATGTTAATTTCTCCTCGTTTGAGTTGAGAAATTTTCAAGTATAATTTTTTTATTCTCTTTAGAGAATTATTCGAATTTCTCTTTGTTTGAGAAATCTTTGAGTGATAAAAAATGATCATTATTGAATTCTCTTTGAAGAATTATTGAAATTTCTCTTGGTTTGAGAAATATTTATGACTGGTAAATATATCAGATACTACGGTGGTATTTATACCATATTTGAATGGTCTTAGTACCATTAGAGGGTGTATTTCTAGACCGATTATCTATCGTGCAAGTAGTAATCGTACAGTATAGAACTGGGCTGTTTTATCCTGGAGGCGGCGTGGTAGTTCGACTGCTTTGCATAATTTTGGGCAGTACTGCGAAACGTCTTAAAGAGAGCGAACTGATCCGCGACTCAACCCGATAATTTCTTCAGTGGCAACATTTTTAAAATCATAACCAACAATAAATGATTGTGTTTGATTATGATTTTATAGCCATATGTGTTTACCATTTGATATCTTATGAATGTATATGAAAAGAGTATGTTAGAGTCTGCGTGAGTATGAAAATTGTTTCAATTATGATAAAGGTATCGATTATGATACAATAAATTGGTAGTAGCTATAGTCTCCATTGTATACCATGCATAAAGGATAGTATATCGTGTCTTCACGAGCACTGTGAAGCGGTATGAGCTTTATTGATATTCTTCTAATCAGAGTACGAGTGTGTGGTACATAATATGTATAAGACTAGTATACCAAGTAGAGCCGAGAGGGCAATGTCATAATAAACTAGATTAAGCGAGTGATGTCTCAACAATAGGCCGAAAGATAAACTCGTAAGACCAATCCTTGAGAGACACATTCTCCCTAAAAGCTAGAAGGTAGGTAACTCTGTAAGACCAATCCTTGAGATACGTGATTCCCAATAGTAGGCCGAAAGGTAAAGTCGGAAGACCTAACCTTGAGGGAAGTAGTCTAGCAAGTCGTCATCATATGGGACTTGAGTAATTAATAATATGTTGAGTATGCCTCTGCATTGTTTTTGTCATGATATTAAATGGTTAAGGTGGGGAACCTTAGAATATTATTTCCAGGTTAATACTCATGACTGAGAGGACTCCTAAGACATAAAAACTCCACTGAGATAAGTAGTATCTCACCCCATGTTAAATATTTTAGGTGGCTAAGCTCAGGAAGGAGGTAAAGGAACGATGTCTCGAAGACTTGGAAGACAAAAGGTGTTTATGTTTTCATTGTGTTGTTATCTATTTGTAGTATTTTCTTGTATAAAATGTCTCTATCATGTATTTGTATTGCCTTGTACTTGTTTATTACATGCATTGGACATTATTTAGACGCTTTTGATTGTACTCATTACCAGTTTAAAAATGTATATAATATGATTATAGACACATATTATTTAGGGTTTTATACCTATCATTAGTAATAATGAAGCCATACAATGTAATGAACTTTTACATTTCAATATTTGGGATCCTTTATTCATTAAATCTATTCATGGTAAAAAATATTTCATTACTACACTTGATGATCATAATTTTTTTACGTGCATTATTCTTTGCAAATCTAAGTCTTAAATTAGTGTTTATGTTTAAAAGTTTATCTTGATGATATAAAAACAACATGATTTCAAAGTTAAAGTTGTTAGAACAGATAATGGACCTGAGTTTCTCATGCTCTAATTCTACGCTTCTAAAGGCATAGAACATCAAATTGGTTGTGTTGAAACTCCCAAAAAAAAGAGAGAGTTGAGAGGAAGCATTAACACATCCTAAATGTGGAAAGAGGCTTACTTTCATAGTCAAAATTGCCCAAACAGTTTTGGTCATATGCTGCCTTGCATGATACTTATTTTATAAATTGAATTCCAAGTGTTATGCTTTAAAAAATCACCTTTTTATCATAGATTTTGAAATGATCATGATATAAATGAGTTGGAAGTGTTTGGATAATTATACTATGCATTCACACTTCAAAATTATAGAACAAAGCTACACTCTAGAGCAAGAAAGGATGTTTTCTTGGGTTACAAGCAAAATGTCAAAGGAGTCATTCTATTGGACCTAAATTCCAAAAACAATTTACTTATCTGGACATGTAATACACTGTGATACGGTGGGAGAACTGACTATGGTTTTGCGTTTGTTTTCGTAAATGTTTCGGTTGAGCAAGAGTCGCCACCGACTTTTTATTTTATCCTAAGGAAAGGTTTAAAAAGCACAGCAAAAACCTTTGAGATGTTTTCTTGGGTTCGGGGAGTAGAATATAGAAAGGGAAGGTATTAGCACCCTTTCTATCCATGGTTATCCATGGGCTCTTAGTTACTTGCTTATATCAACTTGCCTTAATTTTCAATTGTTTGAAATGGTGCTTTGTGTGTGTGGGTTTGAAAATGTTTTTGAAAAGAAGCCAATGTGATGGCAACCTTTGTAATGATTCATGTTGGGATGTATACAAAGGTGTGATCGGTGGATCTGGAACTGACTGTTTAAAGCTGGTTCGCGAAATGTCGCGGTAAGCAAGAGTCGCCATCGTCTTTTATTTTCTCCAAATGGAAAGGACAAAAGCACAGAAAAATTCCTTATAGAGATTGCTCTCGGTTCGGGAGGTAGGTTATAGAAAGGGAAGGTGTTAGCACCCTTTCTATCCATGGTTATCCATGGGCTCTTAGATAGTTGCTCATTTGTGTTTTCAAAAATGGTTTGTTTGCTTTTCAACTGTGGGTTTTAAAAAGTTTCTTTGAAAATTCCAGTTCGACTCTTGTATCAGTCCTCAAGAGTGTTTGAAAAATTGCTTTCGAAAGCTTTTTTGAAAATGTGTTGGTGTGAAAAGTATTTTGTTTTGTTTTGAAATTTAGAGCAAGTATCTAGAGTCGTCTACCTACCCTAAGGAATTCGTCTGTGTAAATGTCCTTTAAAGTAGTGCCATCCCACCATTGAGAGGTAGGTAGCACCACCGTTAGAGGTGTTCGGGTCAATTCGAGTTTAGGGACATGGTGATCACCAGAGCAATGGGAAGACACCTTAGAAGCTACCCTCATGCCAGGTTCCCGGATCATGAGGACTTACTAAGACATCCTCTACTCGACGATCGCCTTTCGAGGCAAGGCAACAGTGAGGCGTACCCTAGGGGTGGTGTGTGCGACTTGTGTGTCGTTTTCCAGTATTTTTGTCTTTTGTCATGTTATTGGTGATCTAACGTTTGTTTTTATTTTTGTCCATACATTCTTTCATGCCTTGATTAACAGTTAAAAAATTGCGGAAAGTAAAAGATTCTAAGCTATTACAAAAGGCGCGGGTCCACATCGCCAAAATTTCTCGAACCCGATTTTGACGGAAAATAAAGAAAGTAAAGAAAATAAAGTGCGAGCAATTAGTTACATGGCCTTGGGAGAGATACATCAATATTAAACGAAATAAAATAAATATGCGAATAAGAATAAAAAAACGAGGGCGTTGGACCCTTTTTGCAAAATTAAATTAAACGATGAATTAATTAAAATTAAAAGGAAAAGAAATTGTCTTTTTTGTTTTTTTGGTATTTTATGATTTTTATGATTTTTATGGAAAAAAGAATTAAATGCAGTTAAACCTAATTCTAGTTGTTTTTTAATTTATTAAGAAAAAATACATTAAAGTTTTAACCTAAAATTAATCTAATTAATTTACATGTAATTTAATTACAAAAATAAATATTTAAGATTTTAATTATTATGAAAGAAAAATAAAAAAAAAGAATAAAAATTATCATAAACCTTAGTTCTACAAATTTTAAATTAATTATGAAAACATTACTATTAAACCTAATTTAATAACTAAATCTAATTAATGTAATTTATTTATAAAAATACTAAAATAAAATATTTATTATATTTTTTCTCTTTTTCTAATTTTTTATGGTGTTTTTTATATTTATGAAAATAATAAATTAATAAGAAAACAATAATTTAAAAGAAAATAGAAAATAAAAAAAAATAATAAAGAAAGTAGAAAGAATTGCAAACCTAGGGGGTCTGCCCCTTAATATGGAGGTTAAGCCTTTAGCAATCTGGCCCAATGCTTCAGGCTTGGTGGACTTTTGCAATCACGTACCCTAGCGTTGACTCACGCGTACCATGTCCCTCAGATCTGCGCCTTTGGATTGATGAAATTGAACAGGTGGATGGCTTGATGGAGAGACATATGGTGGTCTTCAGCATGGAAACTACATATGAACATTAATTGAAAAAAACCATATGGAAAGGGTGAGGACCTGGGGCTTGAACCCAGGTCATTAACGTTACCAACCAAGTGCTTCACCACTGCTCCACTCAACGCGCTTTTAACATATAATAATGTATAAATAACAAAAACAAAAATTGGTCAGTGGCCTAAAAATATGAAAAAGCGCGCGCTGAATTCAAAGGAGCCAATCGTTGCTAGCCACCACATCGTCTTCTTCGTTGTGTTTTCTTTTTCTGAAATACAAAAACAATAAGCAACGGTTTTCAAACGTTGCTATAGATGCTATATTAGAAAATAGCGAATAGGCCATAAGGCCTCATAAATTGAGCGCGAGGGTGGGTTTCTCTTCGTCTGAGTATGCTTGATTCAATGGTGATATTCACGTGTCCTAATTTTTCCATATCACGAAACGCCCAATTTCAAGCTTCACAAACCCTAAATATTGTTAATGGCAAATCTTCATATATGGCATGAAAACAAAATTAAACTATTGGGTTAGCATCAGAATTGCATAAGGAATATAAATCACATGTTAAAATTTACAAAAAAACGCATGAATTGAGATGCACGAGTATGAAAATTTTTCGGTACAGATGAGATTGTTCTCACGTTTCAGGGCACGAAAGCTTGTGGTTTTTGATGCAAAATCCTTCTATGAAGCCTTAGCAAGCTAATGAGATTGACCTTTTGCCTTGAATCGTCCTCCAAAAGTGTTTTCAGATTTGAGTTTTTTTGCTAATTTTCAAGTTTGCCAATGGTGTTTTCTGCGCAGCTTAATGGTCCTCCTTACTAGGGTTGCATTCTGAACTTATGTATGAGTGAATTAGGTCAAGAAAACACTCCAAATCCTTGGCATTCATGGTTTGTGAGATTTGATTTTCAAGATCTTTTTTTCAATCTTTTCCATGCTATTTTGTACCAATCATGACCAATTCTCTTCAAATCTTTCCATATCTGATTATGCACGAATTTTTGAACCTATTACATGTACAAAAAGATTTGATAAATTAGGTTTAGTATTTTCCATGTATTTAATTAATTTAAATGAATTATTAATTAATAAAAATCCAAATAAATAAATAAATAATGGAGAAAAACTTCCCTTTGGGCCAAATGGTCGTGCACATGCCTTGGATGATGAATTGTGGAAAAAAAATGGGCCCATTAGCAATTTTAGGTCATTTGAATCAATGTTGACTTTTCAAAATATTCAAACATTTCCCAACTTCCACAAGGCATAACTTGCTCAATTTTTAAGCTTTGCTCATGTTCTTGGACATTTTGGAAAGGTCTTTGAGTCCTCTAACCAATGTCTTTGGTCCCATGTCATTTTGATTTACCAATCTCAAGTTATGGCCTTTGACCTAAAGTCCCTTTTTGTTGACTTTTGAAAATGACCTATAATGTTGAAATTGATAACGTTTTGTGAGAGCATTTCTTGGACTTGAAGTATGAAGATGAGTTGTAGGAAATGTCTTTCTCTTCAAAATGAGCTTTGGATGGAATTTTTCTGATAATCCATGTGAAAGTTATGCCCTGGTCAATTTACAGTTGACTTTTTCAACTGTCCAAATAAGGAAACTTTTGCATCTTGATGATTTTTGAGCCAAGTTTTGAGGATCATGATCAAGCATTGATCAAATGATGTTTGTGGCTTCAAAATGAGATGTTGACCAAAAATTTGAACTTTTGACTGTCAAATGACCATTTTGCCCCTACAGTTGACTGTAGTGCAATTAGGGTTTTGACTGTGCAATTTTGTGCTGAAAGTCTTGAAACTTGGTATGAGGATGCTTGACCATATTTGTAGGCATGTGAGACTTGATTGGACCCTTGAAAACTTCATTTTCTTGATCAGAGACCAAACCCTAATTTTGACTGTTCAGGAGACCCTTGACTGTGCAACCTTTGGGGAATTTTGAAGCTTGACTTGGCAATTTCTTGAAGAATATGGGAGGGCATATTTTGGGGTACAACAAAAGGTGTATTTCTTTTGAAAAGTTTTTCATTTGTTTTTGAAAGTTGTTTTGAAAGTGTAGTGATGTGTGTTTTGAAAAATAGGCAAGTGTTTTGTTTTGCAAGTTTGATTCAAGTAACTAAGAGGTTGTCTACTCCTAAATTTCTCAAAGACTTTTGCTATGTTTTAACCCTTTTAACAATTTTGTTCCACTATTGCATTTGGTGGACAATCTTGTGTTTAGGATGTGAAAGGGACGGGCGCGGGTCATCGTTTAGACCATAATTGCAACGGTGCCAAGTATCTTTGGGCAATGTTTTCTTTAAGGGACTTGATCATTTTTTAGGCAACTTTCGAAAGCGTCATCGAGGGACTATGATCATTTGATTGTTTTGTTTTGCCCAAAGAGACCTAACATTCAATATGGCCCATTTATTGAAGGCAACAAGTGGAATACCCTAGGGGTGCAAGTGTGATTAGTGTTGTCCATTTTCATGCTTGATTATCTTGAAATTAGGTCAAACTATTTTTGTTGTTTTTGATTCGCATACAAACCCTAATTCTAACATGGCATAATTAGAAAGCATTAAAGTGCGAAAAATAAAGTTGATGTGGGTCAATTTTCATGAGATTTGACTGTCAATTGACCACAGTTGACTTTTTCCCCAATACAGCTGATTTCTAGGTCAACTGTCCAATTGATTGGGCAAAACTTGGAATCAAGACTTGAAACTTGATATGGATAAACTTGGGAGTCCAATATGAAGCAAGAAGGTCATCTTAGGCATTTTAGGTCAAAACATCTTTGTGCAAACACAAACCCTAATTTGGGTCAACAGTGCAAGGAGAAGTCTTGAGCAGATGAAACCCTAACTGGATCTTGATCTTCAAGGGCTTGGTGATGAGAAATGTTGAGAAAATGGGAGGGCAAATTTTGGGGTACAACAAGCCCCATTCATCTTCGGCCGGTAAGGAGAAGAGTTATGGTGCTGTATCCTAAATTGCTCGCAGAGCTCAGTGATCATCTTGTTATTAAGATTTGTACCATTGTCCGTAATAATTCTTTTCGGGACGCCGTACCGACAGATCAGGTTATGCCGAATGAAACGTGCAACGACACTCTTGGTTACCATGGCGTAGGAAGCTGCCTCAACCCACTTCGTGAAGTAATCAATTGCCAGCAAGATGAAACGATGCCCGTTGGTTGCCGTTGGTCGGATCTCGCCGATCATATCGATGCCCCACATTGCAAAATGCCAAGGTGCCGTCAGGACGTTCAGAGGAACCGGAGGGATGTGCACCTTATCAGCATAGATCTGGCATTTATGACAAGTTCGAGAATGTTGGTAACAGTCGGCTTCCATTGTGGACCAGAAATATCCTGCCCGAAGGATTTTCTTTGCCATGGTGTGTCCACTGGAATATGTTCCGAATGTACCTTCATGCAGCTCTATCATGATCTCTTCTGCTTCAGCCTTATCCACACAACGCAGTGAAGTTGAATCATGATTTCGTTTGTAGAGAATGTCGTTGCTGAGGAAGAATTTTGCCGCAAACCTTCTCATGAACTTCTTGTCGTTGACAGATGCACCTTCAGGGTATTCCTGAGCTTCCAAATATCTCTTCACCTCATGATACCATGGTTTTTCAGTCACCTTTTCAGCCTCATGATCGCAGCAGTATGCAGGTTCGTCCAACTTCCAGATAATGATCCGGGGAGCCTCATTGTCCCATTTGACTTTGAACATTGAAGACATCGTAGCTAGTGCGTCTGCTAACTGATTCTCCTCTCTTGGGAAGTGCTCAAAAGTTATCTCTTCAAAGTGGGGAAGCAAAGTCAACACATACTCCTTGTAAGGAATAAGATTTGGGTGTTTCGTATCCCACTCGCCTTTGATCTGATTGATCACGAGAGCGAAATCTCCGAAGACACTCAGAAAATTGATCCTTAAGTCGATTGCAGCTTGAAGACCCATGATACATGCCTCATATTCTGCCATGTTGTTGGTGCAGTTGAAACACAGCCGGGCAGTGAGTGGAGTATGAGTTCCTTTGGGGGATATGATCACAGTGCCGATTCCATTACCCAAAGCGTTCGAGGCTCCGTCAAAATGCATAGACCATCGGGATCCTTCCTCAGGTCCTTCATCCGGTCCAGGTACTTCACAGTCAGTTACTACCATGATATCTTCGTCCGGAAATTCAAAGTTCAATGATTGGTAATCGTCCACAGGTTGGTGTGCCAAATGATCTGCCAATACACTTCCCTTGATTGCTTTCTGAGTTGTATACTGGATATCATATTCTGTCAAGATCATTTGCCATCTTGCTATTCTTCCAGACAGAGCATGCTTTTCGAATATGTACTTGATGGGATCCATATTTGAAATCAAAAGAGTGGTGTGAGTCAGCATATACTGTCTCAGCCGACGAGCAGCCCATACCAGAGCGCAGCAAGTTTTCTCGAGCAGTGAGTACCGAGATTCACAGTCGGTAAACTTTTTGCTCAGGTAATAAATAGTGTGCTCTTTTCGGCCAGACTTGTCATGCTTCCCCAGCACACACCCCATTGAGTTGTCAAGTACTGTCAAGTATAGTATCAGAGGTCTCCCTTCCACTGGTGGCATAAGAATGGGCGGTTCTTGGAGATAATCCTTTATCTTTTCGAAAGCAGCCTGACATTCATCGTTCCAACGTACTACTTGATCTTTCTTCAGCAATTTGAAGATTGGCTCACAGGTAGCAGTTAGATGTGAGATGGATCGGGCTATGTAATTCAGTCGTCCCAGAAAGCCGCTGACTTCTTTCTCTGTCTTGGGAGTTGGCATCTCTTGTATGGCTTTCACCTTGGCAGGATCCACCTGAATACCTTTATCGCTCACAATGAAACCTAGCAATTTTCCGGACCTCACCCCAAAGGTGCATTTGTTGGGATTCAACCTCAGCTTGTATAACTTCAATCGGTCAAATAGCTTCCGCAGATGGTCAAGGTGTTCTTCCTCAGTTTGGGACCTTGCAATCATGTCATCAACATATACCTCAATCTCATGATGGATCATACATGAAATAAAGCAACCATGGCACGTTGGTAGGTTGCCCCAGCATTTTTTAACCCGAATGGCATGACCTTATAGCAGAAGGTGCCCCATTGAGTCACAAAGGTAGTCTTTTCCATATCTTCCGGAGCCATCTTGATCTGATTATACCCTGAAAAACCATCCATGAAGGAGAACACCTTGTGTTGAGCAGTATTGTCAACAAGAACGTCGATGTGAGGCAGAGGGAAATCATCTTTGGGGCTGGCCCTGTTCAAATCTCTGTAGTCGACACACATTCTGACCTTACCGTCCTTCTTCGGCACTGGCACCACGTTGGCAACCCACTGAGGGTAAGAGGTCACTGCTAGAAACCCGGCGTCGAATTGCTTCATAACCTCAGCCTTGATCTTTTCGGACATCTCTGGACGCATGCGGTGGACTTTTTGCTTTACCGGAGGGCAGTCTTCCTTGGTAGGAAGATGATGAACTACAATGTCGGCATCCAAACCAGGCATGTCTTCGTAAGACCAAGCAAATATCTCCATGTAATCATGTAGCATCTGGATCAATCGTTGCTTCACGCTGAGCTCTAGATTGGCACCAATCTTGACCTCTTTTCTATCTGTCTCAGTACCCAGGTTCACTGCTTCCACGGGCTCTTCATGCGGCTGAATGGCCCTCTCTTCCTGGAGTAGCAGTCTTGCGAGTTCACCAGGCACTTCGCAATCATCTTCACCTTCGTCTTCGGCCAAGTTGATCTGATTCTCGAAGTCATAACTGGTGGTAGCAGAGCCGTTACCAGTGAGATCCAGAGTGGATTGAAACCTGTATAAGTGAGTGTGTGTAAATATAGCTGTTTTGCAATATATAACACAGAAAGAAAAAGGAGCACAAGATTTGAAATGCAACAAACGTCCAATGTTTTGATTAATGATATATGGAAATGTCATACAAAAAGCCCTCACAAATGGAGCTACGATGCCCCGGGTAGGACACCGAGCCAATAAAAGTATGAACATATTGTTTATTACAAATTGAAAATCAAAAGAGTTAATTACTGCGTGACAAATGTGATAGGTGTAAAATCCTTTGCTGTCCAGTTGCTTGGTCCGTTGTTGGTGGTTGGATAGATCCAACTGTCAAACTCCGCTTCCTCTACGTCCTCCTCGATAGCATTCACCCTTGGATTGGTGATGAACACCGGAGCCTTTCTGATCCTTTCCTTGTGCACAGCCCTCTGAGCCTCTGCAGTGAAGCCCAGCCCAAACTTGTCGGTCTTTTGAGTGTAGTCAGGAAGCTGACCCCAGTTTGCATAATTGCCTTTCCCGATTACAGCCCGGGCATCCTTCAGGGATGCCATCTTCAGAGGAAAGTCTTCTTCAACCACTGCCTCAGCTGACGCCAAAGTTGGAGGAACCTCCTCAAAATGTTGAAAGGGGGTTTCAATAAACTCCCCGTCCATCTCGATATACCGGAATGAATTCAAGTGACTAACCATGTATTCCTCCTCACCCTGCACAGTAACAATCTTCCCTTTGACAGGGTATTTGAGCTTCTGGTGTAGAGTGGATGTTACTGCCCCAGCCTTGTGAATCCAGGGTCGACCCAACAAGCAGGAATAAGATGGATGAATATCCATTACATAGAAAGTTGAGTCGAAGACTTGGGAACCCACACGAATAGGAATGTCTACCTCACCGTGCACCATCCTCTTAGAACCGTCGAAGGCTCTAACAATGATGTTACTAGGCTTCAATTCCAGGCCCTCACAATCCAACCGATCCAAGGCCTTCTTGGGCAAAACATTCAGGGAAGAACCGGTATCCACCAACACGTGTGCGAGAGTAGTGCCCCTGCACTCTATAGAGACATGCAGGGCATCATTGTGATTTTTCCCTTTGGCGGTAAGGTCTGCATCTGAGAAACCCAAGCCATTGTCCGCTGTCAAATTAGCCACACAATCAGTGAACTGATCTGCAGAGGTCTCTTGCGGCACATGGGCCGTTTTCAGAAATGAAATCAGGGCTTTTGCATGGGCCTCTGAGCACAGCAGCAATGATAGCATAGAGATTTTGGAGGGGGTATGCCCCAGTTGTTCAACAACATTGAAGTCACTCTTTTTTATGATTTTAAGGATTTCCTCCATCTCTTGTTGGGAGGCTTCAACAGCAGTCTTTTTTGGTGCCTCCATCCTGGCAGGCAAATCGGTAGCAACTTCTTTGCCCCGAGCATCAGAGGACTCGGCGGCAGTAGTAGACACAGGAACTTGATTTGGAACATGCACACTTGCGGGTGTGATAATAAGAGGTTTTCGGATAACTGGTGGTGCAATGTCAGGCGAGAAGAGCCTGCCACTGCGAGTAATCTTGGTGGGACCAGTGATGTTACTGATACTGGTACTGGTGTTGAATTCCTGCTTCACTCCAAGCACATACACGTCTACCCCATAGTGCCATGGGACAGCTTTATCAGACTCATAGGGGAGAGGCCCCGGAACAGTAATGGTAATGGATGCAACAGACATAATTTGGTCTGGCTTCCTCGGGAGAGCCTTGGTAGGATTGAAAATTGTGACGACAGATATTTCTTCAGCGGAAACAAACGGAACAGCAGTTTTCTTGAACATAATTTCTTTGCTATCCATCAGGCTTTGGATGCCTGATTTCAGCAGCGGACAACTGGTAGGGATAACAGCACACAGGAGGCAACCCTTGCTACAACCCGAAAATAAATCGGCTAGTAGTAGGTTCCTCTTAACAGTCAAAAGAGGGGTAGCAACATCATTTACCGAAACAGCATAAAAATCTTCCTCGATGGCATTTACTCTATGCTGGGGCATAGGAGCAGTTACAACATTTGGCCTCTCAGGCGCCTCAAACTGAATTTCCTTCGTGTCGATAAGGTCTTGCACTTTATTTCTCAGGGCCCAGCAGTCATCAGTAGTATGCCCGGGGCTATCGGAATGATAAGCACAACGGGCATTTGGGTTATACTTAGGAGATGCAGTATTCACGACCTTCAGAGCCTCTTTGATGGTCACCAAGTTGGTTGATAACAGTTGCGGTAAGATTTGTGACAAAGTCATACTCAACCGAGTATACTTCCTCTTGGGCCTTTCACCTCTTTGTTGATTGTACTGCTGAGGAGCAGCAACAGTCTTTGAAATGACTAAGGCATTGACGGCTTGGCGGCTTTCTGGCTTGACTTGTCTTCTAGGACCATAGACGACACTTTCTTCTTTCTTGAAAGGCCTCTTCTCAATACTTGTGGAGGCAGCTTTCTGTATTTTTCTTGACCTGATGCCAACTTCTATCCTTTCACCCGTCAGGATCAAATCTGTAAACCCAGCTGAGGAATTGCCAACCAGATGATCGAAAAATGGACCAGACAAGGTCCCTAGAAACATATCAACCAGCTCACGATCAGTCAATGGAGGCTGCACCCTGCCAGCCAAATCTCTCCATTTTTGTGCATATTCTTTGAACCCTTCGCTCGTTCCTAGAGACATACCCTGAAGTTGGGTACGCGTAGGAGCGAGGTCAGAATTGTATTGATATTGTCTATAAAATGCGGTCGCCAAATCTTCCCAATGTCGGATACTAGTTCCATCTAGTTGATAGAACCACTCAAGCTGTGACCCCGAAAGGCTATCTTGGAAGAAGTGGATCCAAAGATTTTTGTCTGCCGTGTAAGGTTGGATCTTCCTTACGTACGACCTTAGATGCAGCTTTGGACAGGAGGCCCCGTCATATTTGGCAAAGGCAGGTGCCTTAAACTTGTGTGGGATTACTACCCCAGAAGATAAGCCCAAATCTCCGAAATCCAGCCCCGGCACATTCTGAATCTCCATGGCACTCAAGCGGTCTTCTAATTTCTTGTATCTGTCAGCAGCGGGTGGGTATTGTTCGTCATTGTAATCCGTCTCGTTGTCAGAGACTGCCGGACTAGGAGCTCCTCCCCCTTGGGGACTGTCTTTCTCTGCAGAGGAAGTAGTTGGATCAGCCTCGTTATGGAGTGTGTTCCCAAACCTGCGTCCGGTGTTGAATAACGCAGTCCTCTTTTTCTTCTTCTTCTTTAGGAGCAAAGCCTTCAACTCTTGCTGACCTTGGGCCAGGCTCAGGACCATTTCTTGAAACTGGGCACTTTGGGCCTGGAGGGCCTTGATTGCTTGCTCACTGGATGAATCTGGATTCATGATGACTGTTCAAAATAAACAGCGAAGAGGATTAAGTAACCTGTAGAAAAAAGGGTACATGTTATGCACATGATGCATGAGATGCTATCTATGCAATGCATTCAAGGGTTTTAGAGATTCACAATTGTTGCAGACAAAAAAGAACGCACGTCATATTAATAAGAAAAGATTTGTTAGTACATAAATGCCCCATGGGCCAAATATTACAAAAACAACTTCTCAAGGTAAAAAAACGTTGCGCATCCTCTTTGGCGCAATGTAGGTGTTAAGGGCCTCTTGCTCATGGAGTAGGCGGGTGAGCTCTAAAACCTTCTTCTCGCTGGCGTAGAAGCTGGCTTCAAAAGTGTTCCGTTCCTCCTTGAGTTGGATCCAACTTTTCTGCATCTCCTCCCACGATGTAGGCATGTCAGGATGTAGGATGGTGTAGGGAACCTCTCCTTCCTTGACGGGCTCTTTAATCACAGGGAGAACATGAGGATAAGGCATCATTAGACTTTGGGCTCGGGCTCGTACCCACTTGAGATAAGGCTCAAGAGGGATGGAGTTCTTGTGTCCCAGAGTCTTGCTATCAACCTTGTTGGGCCTCCCCCAAGCTCTGATGAATCTTTGGCGAAGTCCTTGCGCATCGTTGTCGAAGTAAAAAACTAGGTCAGGAATCAACATGTCGTGAGGGCCATCTCTTCGTGCATATCCAAATTGCCTCAAAGCTAGGCAAGAGTTGTAGGTGATACCTCCTCTGATTCCAAGTAAAGGAACATTAGGAAACTCTCCACAACGATCGACGATGATGACATTTTCTCTGGACCGAGAACACCAATGTACATCAGAGTGAGTAAGAGTCATCAACCGTTGGGACCACCTTGAGCCTTGGTCATTCTTCAAGACAGATTGTGGAAGGTGCGAAATAAACCACCTTGCAAGGAGAGGAGTACAACACATGAGAACACCCCTCTTTCTCATTGTTCGTGTGTAAAATGAGTGAAGAATGTCCCCAAGCAATGTTGGTATTGGATTTCTGGATAAGAAGATTTTGACGGTGTTGACATCTACCAATTGGTCAGGGTTTGGGAACAAGACCAACCCATATATAAGGAGTGCCACAATCTCTTCAAAGGCTTGTAGGTCCAATGAATTCCAACATTCTTGTGCCTTCTCAAACAAGAATTTTGCTAAGAAGCCTTTGACGCCACTTCTAGTTTCCCAATGCCCCTTGATGTCAGAAGGATGTAGATGTAATGCTCGAGCAACATCTTCAGGCTTTGGTTCCTTTTCCGTACCGTTGAAAGGTAGTTGATTAAGGATAGGAATTCTCAAGAGTTGAGAAAATTCCTCCAAAGTGGGTACCAACTGGTAGTCAGGGAAAGTGAAACAGTGGTGAAGAGGGTCAAAGAACTGGAATAGCACATTCATCATGTCTTCTTCAATGTTGGTGTTGACTAAGCTGAGCAGTCTACCATGTCTTTCACTGAAGGAAGAGCTTTCCGGAATTCTTGAGGTGAGCTCCTTGAGTTGAGGAGGGATTCTCACAAGGTTGACTTGGATGGTTTTTCTGCGAGGAATTTCCATGACCTACAAAACAAGAACAAAGATGAAGATCCAAACCCTTGAAATGGTTAGTGAATGCATATGATGCTTTATGATGTATGCGCAAACATATGTACAGGCAAATCACACCAAACCCTAGTTTCAGGCTTGCATGGGGTTTCATAGGTAAATACCCTCTTGAGTGTAGTTGGCTTAAAAACCTGTCCTATAAATAGTAACCGGGTTCTAAGGAGCTCAATATCACTGGATTGTTTTCATTGTTCATTGTTTTGGTTTAGCCACTTAACTAGCGACCAAAATATTCCAAGAAAACAACCCTCAATGAGTGTAGTATCGAGTATCTACCAACTTCGGACTGCACCAAAGCCGGTCATCTCACTACCCCTAATAAAAGGCCAAGATGGTCAAGTAAGGTTCTAGGTCATTAGTGCTTAGTGACATCACTCAGCGGCCCCGTACTCTCCTTGATTGAACTCAAGGGTTACCGGTACTCACAAATATGTCGCACTAATATAGCTATTGCTTCGACCGTGTCGGTATACCCCGCACAGTTTCCACAACGTATTGCTATCTATGAATGTTTCCCAAAATCCGGGTGTAGGATTGCAAACCCAAACAAGAGAGCCAAGATATAAAGCAATCAAGACAAACAATTAGTCATGCAAGAGGGTGATCTAAGCCCTAAGGTTACTCCACTTTTAAAATTATCCCCAGCAGAGTCTCCAGTTCTGTGATACGGTGGGAGAACTGACTATGGTTTTGCGTTTGTTTTCCCAAATGTTTCGGTTGAGCAAGAGTCGCCACCGACTTTTTATTTTATCCTAAGGAAAGGTTTAAAAAGCACAGCAAAAACCTTTGAGATGTTTTCTTGGGTTCGGTGAGTAGATTATAGAAAGGGAAGGTATTAGCACCCTTTCTATCCATGGTTATCCATGGGCTCTTAGTTACTTGCTTAGATCAACTTGCCTTAATTTTCAATTGTTTGAAATGGTGCTTTGTGTGTGTGGGTTTGAAAATGTTTTTGAAAAGAAGCCAATGTGATGGCAACCTTTGTAATGATCCATGTTGGGATGTATACAAAGGTGTATGTCTTTTGAAAAGGTTTTCATTTGTTTTTGAAAGTTGTTTTGAAAGTATAGTGATGTGTGTTTTGAAAAATAGGCAAGTGTTTTGTTTTGCAAGTTTGATTCAAGTAACTAAGAGGTTGTCTACTCCTAAATTTCTCAAAGACTTTTGCTATGTTTTAACCCTTTTAACAATTTTGTTCCACCATTGCATTTGGTGGACAATCTTGTGTTTAGGATGTGAAAGGGACGGGCGCGGGTCATCGTTTAGACCATAATTGCAACGGTGCCAAGTATCTTTGGGCAATGTTTTCTTTAAGGGACTTGATCATTTTTTAGGCAACTTTCGAAAGCGTCATCGAGGGACTATGATCATTTGATTGTTTTGTTTTGCCCAAAGAGACCTAACATGCAATATGGCCCATTTATTGAAGGCAACAAGTGGAATACCCTAGGGGTGCAAGTGTGATTAGTGTTGTCCATTTTCATGCTTGATTATCTTGAAATTAGGTCAAACTATTTTTGTTGTTTTTGATTCGCATACAAACCCTAATTCTAACATGGCATAATTAGAAAGCATTAAAGTGCGAAAAATAAAGTTCCTAAGTTATTACAACACAATATGGGAAGGGGGGTACAAATGTTCAAATGGGGGTATTTTGACAAGGAATTTAAACCTAGACTATTACATCAAAATATTGAATTATACAAGGTATTTAGTATACAACAATTAAATAAAAATGGAATAAATATGCAAAAAATGTTTTTTATGTGTATGAAAAAAAAGGTATTTTTTTATGTCAAATAAACAAAATAAAAAAAGTATTATTTTTGGAGTTTTTATGCATTTAGGGCAAAAACCCTAATTTATTAAATAAAAGATATTAATTATTTAATATGTACAATATTTATTTATTATATACAAAAATAAAATAAAAATGAAGTATATTTGTCAAAAAGGTATTTTTAATATTAAATATTAATAAAAGTAAAAATGTGTATATTTTGTAGTTTTTTAACCTAAATATACTAATAAATATATATGTATTTGTATTATATGATAAATATATTAAATATGTGTAAAAATATAATATTTAATATTTACAAAAAAAAGTATTTTTGATATAAAATGTTTTCAAGAGAGAAAATAAAATAAAAATCAGAAATAAAATAAGTTTGTATTATTTTTAGTATTTTTAAATAAAAGTGTTTATGTATTTATTTATGTACAAATATTATTTAAATGCCTAATAAATATGAAAATGGTGTAAAAAATATTTTTTTATTTTTTAATATTATAAGAAAAAATAAATAAGTCAGGAATAAAAAACAAAAGTCAAAAAATCATAAAAATAAGCAAAATGGGCCTAGGGGGTGTGTGTGTGAAAATGAGGTGTAAACAGAAATAACAAATCAAGCCCAGCCCAATGACCCTGTCATCTTCAACCTCCAGCATTTTTGTTCAAGAAAACACGCGTTTTCTATCTTCCAATTCCTTGATCTTTTGCCAAATCTTCCAACATGAAACCTGTAGAGCTTGAAGCCACGATTCCAGACATATAAAGAAATCAATCTAACTCTCAGAAATGAGAGAGAATTTCTTCTCCCCCAATTCCTGACCTAGTTTTTGTTCTATGTTCAGACATTAAATTCTCACAGCACACATAATATAAATGAAAACTAATTACATGGGCATGTTCAGGGCTATGAATGTGACATATTTTCTTCACAAACCTAAAGCTAACAATGCCTGGATAGAGAGATACGAGTTCATGAACTTACCTGTTCAGTTGAAGTTGTATCTGGTGATGGAGGTGTCTTCAATGCAAGGTGATGATTGGTACAACTTCCTTGATGTCCAGGGATGCTATTCCAAGTGTTACTTTGCTTTGAAACTAGCTGAATCGGGTTATAGAACTCCACCTGCAAAACAGAAAAATGAAAATGGTGATGTTGATTGGGAGTGTTACAGGTCGTGTTTGAGGTTTGGAATAGCTTCAAGGAATGTTGTGGGATGTGTTTGAAGTGGTTTTAGCAAGAATGCATGAAAGGTTTGAGCTATGGAACCCAATCTGCAGCAGATGCTCTGTTTGGGCAGTTTGAGGGTGATTCTGTGTTTTAGAAGGCAATGGAGGTGGTTCACTCGTGTTCTAGCTCAGTTAGGATGTCTTGAAAGTGTACAAAGTCTTTGCTTAAGGCTTGGTTTACAGGAATGATAATTATGTTATGTTATGCTAGCTTTCTTCAACTTTAAGCAACAAATGTCCACTTGAGTTTTTAGACAGGTAGAGCCCCCCCTAATGTGCTGCAAACCTTGGCCTTGATCAGTGCAATTAGCCCATAAACTTGTGCCAAGGAGATTTGAACTGTACTTGCTTGGATTTGCTTTTTGACATAAAGCCATACTTTTCAAAAATGGATATTATGCTTTATCTAAAAATGGCTTAGTTTAACATGTAATGCTCAAACTCATAGAACAACATCTTGGCACAAAGGATTGGAATTAAATTATGGAGTGTAGATGAGATAAAAGACCTGTAATCTAGCTTAAGGCATGCTGAGTTCAAAAATGCAAGGTTATGGACATGTAACTTGGTCATGAACAAAGTGAGTTTTTCCCAACTTGCCAAATTCGATTCTCCCTAACCATGAGGTTGTTTGATGAGTTCTTGGACATTTTGGAAAGCTTGGAATGTGTACTACAATCCATCTTTGAAATTAAAATTGAAATTCCAAGTGGAAGTATGTGAAAAATGGTCTTGAAGTTAGGTAAAAACCTTGCCTAAAATAGGTCAAATTTTCTCTAAGTTAAGAATGGTTTGGTACCCTTGTTCCAAAAATTGTAACTTGAGCTACAAGCTTCTTTTGGGAAAACTTTGTGAATCAAAGTTGTAGATTTTGTAATAGGCTACAACTTTCATGTTTTGACTTTTGCTTGAATCCAAATGAATCTTGGTGAGAAAGTGGGACAAAGTTAGGAAAAAATTAGGGTTTTTCATAACTTAGAAAAATTCTAAGTTATGAAAAATCTTCATTTCAAACCCTAATTTGTAATTCTTGATTTCTTGATGAACAAGTTTCATGATTTGGCATGTTTTGATGAAAAATGAATCTTGACACTTGATTTTGACCAAAAAGTCAAAGTTTGACTTTTCAGTATACAGTCAAAATTGGTCAATTGACTGGGAAATTCAACTGTCAATCTTGTGTATTTGGGATCTTTTGAACTTGTTGAGTATGTCAAGACAATTCCATGGGGTCCTTGAGTCCATATGTGAGCTTGATTTGCCATTGGCTAGGTCAAACAGTCAAAAATTGCCTTTGTGCAGTCAAAACCCTAAAAATGACCATTTTGCCCTTTTGGTGATCTGATCAAAATTCTTGTGGAATTGTGATCCAAACTTGATCAAATGGTCCATGTGAGTTCATAATGTTGATGTGGGTCAATTTTCATGAGATTTGACTGCCAATTGGCCACAGTTGACTTTTTCCCCAATACAACTGATTTCTAGGTCAATTGTCCAATTGACTGGGCAAAATTTGGAATCAAGACTTGAAACTTGGTATGGATAAACTTGGGAGTCCAACATGAAGCATGAAAGTCATATTAGGCATTTTAAGTCAAAATATCTTTGTGCAAACACAAACCCTAATTTGGGTCAACAGTGCAAGGAGAAGTCTTAAGGAGAGGAAACCCTAACTGGATCTTGAGCTCCAAGGGTCTTGTGGTGAGAAAATATTGAGGAAATGGGAGGGCAAATTTTGGGGTACAACATACACCATGACCATATTACCTTACTACAACCTTAACCAGACTTTCCAATAGACATATTATTCCAACAAACCCATACCTTCTAATTTTGAACATGAACCTAACATTACCAACAACCCTGAACCTAACCAAGTCAAAATTGTAAGACTTATCATATATGACATTAATGAAAAACATCCACATTGTAAAATAGATGAAAACCAAATATCAAATGACAACATACCTAAACACAAAACTTGAGAAGATCAAATTGACTTATACATAAGCCAAGCCACCTGTCAGACTATATATGCAGTCTCTCAAAGCAATCACTTGATCAAGAATCTTCAGATATATTCTATCCTATTAATAATTTTCATTCATTAAATAACTTATCTATTTCACAACAAATTTTTTCCTACTTGTGATTTCTACCACTAAGCCAACCAATTACAAAGAAGCCAACAAACATGAGTGTTGGATAAAGGCCATGATTTTTGAACTAGATGCAGTAAAATTCAACAAAACCTGAATTTTTGTTGATCTATCACTAAATGTTAAACCTATTGAAATAAAATGATTTTATAAAGTAAAATATAAATAAAATGGAACAATTGAGAGGCATAAGGTTAGACTAGTATGAAAAAGGTACAATCAAGTTGAGGGGCTTGATTTCTTTTATACTTTCTAATCTATAGCAAAGATCACCAATGTAACACCCCGATTTAATTATAATTATTTTTAATTAAATAATAAGATACGTGGTGTAGTTATATGGGTGTATGGCTAAATGCGTAGAAACATGGGTGTGTATAGAATAATATGGGTTCTAGTATGTTATAATATTAGGATTATTATTATTATTTTATAATGATAATTAAATAATTAATTAATTTAGAAGGGTTATAATATTATTTGGGATATATTAGAGTGAGAAGAAGAGAAATAGAGTCAGTACGTGAAAATAGAAGAAAAGCATAGAAGTTAGAAGAGGAGAAAGATACTAGGAAGCTAGGGCAAGGATTTCACCATAGAAATCAAGAATTAACTAAAAATCTAAGGTAAGGGGAAATTATAACTTTATAAAAGGTTTCCTAATGATGGGGTATGGTAGGATCTAGGTTGCGTGATTATATGTTTTGATTTCTCCCTATTTTGTTGTTTTGGTTTTTTTTCCCATTGATGGATTTTTGGTGATTTTGGTGTGTTTTTGATGAAATTGGATTATACGAATTGGTTAGGAATGATAGACAAATATTGGTGAGTAATTAGAATGCTTAAAATATAAATTTGGATGAGAAAATTATGAATTTTGGGTGTTGAAACATGAGAGGATCGTAACTAGAAACTTGCAGAATTTTTCCCTATTATCGCAGGATAATCGGTTACCAGAATATGGTAACCGATTACTATATGAAAAGTTGGAAAGAAAGAGGCTACTGAATTGCAATAATTAGTTATCGTAAGTGGGTAGCCGATTACCGCGAGGAATTTTGGAAATACAGGGTTACTGACTTGCAGTAACCGGTTACCATAACTGGGTAACCGGTAACCACTGCTAATGACAACATTTTTGGAAAACTTCTAAAACTCATAACTTTTGCCTCGGGTGTCCGTTTGATGCACTGTCAGGACCGTTGCAAAGATAAAATAATTTTCTATCTTATAAAAATGACTTATAATGCAGTAGTTAATTATTTCATCAACATTAATACCTATCTATGGGTGTGTTTTTTATTTATATGCCATGATTTATGTTGTGGTTAAGTACAATGATTGTTTTTATTGTGTGACATGATATACATGATGATGATGACGAGGATGGCTTGTAATTGCTGAAATTGTGACGAGTAAGAATGATAAATGTGAAGTATGTTGTTGCATGATAGTATCTCATGCATTCATAAAGCGAAGGCTTGTATTGGCGAGTGAAGTTGATTTCCCTAAATTGGCATTATTGTGATGAGGGTTTTACCCTGTTGGTACCACATGCATTGAGTCAGGTTCGGTCTCTTGCATCACACTATGATTGATAATTAGATGGATGAATATTGATAAAAGTATGTATTATATTATGATGGATGTTATGTGTTGACTGTGTACTTGAATCTCTACCTGTTCATTATTATGCTTCCTCTTATATTGTTTTGATATCTCACTCTTTCTATTTGAATGTTACCTCCACGTGGATAACGTGCAGATGATCCGAAGTAGCTAGAGGTCGAAGTTTAGCTGAGGAGTTCCTTTAGTTGTGTAGATTGAGTCGGTGTCTGCTCTGATACGTAACACTTGGGGGTTTTGCATTTGTCTTATCATGTTTGGATTAAACTTTGTATAACTCTGTTTTTTTAATTTACCTTATGATTATGCTGATTTTTGGATGATGAAAAGTACCAGGGTTGAGAATAATTATTTATTAATGTTTTCCGCTGCAAATAAATGCAATGAAGTTTAAGACTTGAAGTTATGAATTCGCGTTACGTATCTTAATTAATGATCATGTATGATGTATGAAGCACGTGACATCCTATTTTGATGTTGTATTTTAGAAATTAAATTAGTCTAATTTTTATATAATTTACCGACGGAGAAATAGGATGTTACAATTGGTATCAGAGTAGGTCGGTCCGGCCGGCCAGGTTGTTGAGTCATTAGTGTAATGTGACTGTCGAATACTGTCAATGTTTTTCTATCTAACCATTGTTTGATGTTGTGATGTGAAGTAGAGAAATGGCTGGAAGAGGAAATGGTGCACTTGCTAATGCGTTGCAGGCGTTGGCTCAGGAAATGTAGAATTAGCCTAACACTGGTGGGAATAATGGGACTCATGCTTTGGAAACTTTCTAGAGGAATCATCCACTAATGTTTAAAGGGAAGCATGATCCTGAAGGAGCACAGAAGTGGCTCAAGGATATTGAGAGGATCTTTTGAGTTATGGACTGTTATGATACATAGAGAGTGCACTTTGGTACGCATATGCTGGCACGAGAGGTTGATGACTGGTGGATTGCTACTCTCCAGAGACTAGAAGGCATAAGAGAGGCTATTACTTGGGCTGTGTTTCGCAGGGAATTCCTGGTGAATTATTACCCAAAGGATGTCTGTAGAAAGAAGGAGGTTGAACATTTGGAACTGAAACAAGGGGATTTATCGGTAACTGATTATTCTGCCAAATTCGTGGAATTGGCGAACTATTATCCTCATTACAGCGAAGAGACTGTTGAATTCTCAAACTGCGTGAAGTTTGAAAACAAAATGCATTCAGAAACCAAGAAGGCAATTGGGTATCAGCGGATCCATAAATTTCCAGATTTAGTGAACAATTGCAGGATTTATGAAGAAGGTAGTGAGGCTCACTACAAGATTGTCATTGAGAAGAGAGGCAAGCAACAACAATATCGCGGCAAGCCTTACAATGATCCGACTGAAAAAGGAAATCAGAAAGCTACTGATGGTAAGAGGCCAAGTGAGAGAGGTTCTCCTGCTGGTATTGTGAGTTAGAAATGTGGAAATCCTGGTCATCAGAGTAGTGAATACAATGCTGAATTGAAGAAATGTTTCAGTTGTGGCAAACTCGAGCATGAGATAACCAAATTTAAACACAAGTAAGTAATATGTTTCAACCGCGGTGAAAAAGGACATATCAGTGCCCAGTGCCAGAAACCTAAGAAAGACTGATCCGTTAGGAAAGTGCTTGTTTTAGCTAGGACTCATACATCTAGTTGAGACCGCTTGAACAGAGGTATATGTTTTATTAATAGTACTCCTTTAATTACTATTATTGATATTGGTGCTACACATTGCTTTATTGCTGCTGATTATGCTAAAAAGTTGAGTTTTGTATTATCTTCTATGAATGGGGAAATCATTGTCGATACTCCATCTAAGGGGTTGGTGACTACTTCTCTAGTATGCTTGAAATGCCTCTTGTCTATCTATGGTAAAGATTTTTTTATTGATCTAGTTTGTTTGTCGTTGACTGGTCTAGATATGATTTTGGGTATGGACTGGTTGGAATATAACTACATTCATATTAACTGTTATAATAAGTCAGTGCGGTTTTCTACTCCTGACAGGGAGGAGGACACTGGATTTTTATCTGCTAAACCATTAAGTGAACTAATTAAGGGTGAAGCTTGATTTTTTTAATGGCGTCCTTATCCATTGAGAATCAGGCTGCAATTGACGATTTACAGGTTGTGTGCGACTTTCCCGAAGTATTTACTGATGATATTCCAAATGCGCCACCAGAAAGAGAAGTATAATTTTCAATTGATCTTATACATGGTACCAAACCTATTTCCATGGCACCATACATGATGCCGGCGTCCGAATTATCATAATTGAAGAAGAAATTAGAAGATTTAATTGAAAAGAAGTTTGTGAGACCAAGTGTATCTCCTTGGGGAGCTTCGGTATTACTTGTGAAGAAGAAATATGGTAATATGAGGTTGTTCATGGATTATTGACAGTTGAATAAAGTGACAGTCAAAAATAGGCATCCACTTTTGAGAATAGACGACTTGATGGATCAATTGGTGGGTGCACATGTATTTATCAAGATTGATCTGAGATCGGGTTATCACCAAATTCGAGTAAAAGATGAGGACATTCAGAAGAAAACTTTCAGAACTCGGTATGGACATTACGAGTATTCAGTGATGCCTTTCAGTGTTACCAATGCGTCGGGAGTGTTTATGGAATATATGAAATGCATCTTTAACACTTATTTGGATCGGTTTGTTGTAGTATTCATTGATATTTTGATTTATTCTAAATCCGAAGGGGAACATGCTGAACATTTATGGATTGTATTGCAAGTATTGAAAGAGAATAAGTTATATGCAAAGTTGTCTAAATGTGACTTCTGGTTGACAAAAGTCAGTTTTCTTGGTCATGTTATTTCAGGTGATGGTATTGTTGTAGATCCATCTAAAGTAGATGCATTGTTGTAGTGGGAAGCTCCAAAAATCAGTTACGGTGATTATAAGCTTTTTGGGATTGGCCGGCTATTATAGGAGATTTATTGAAGGTTTTTCTAAGTTGGAACTTCCGTTAACTCACCTGACTTGTAAAGGCAGAGAATTTGTGTGGGACATCTAATGTGAAGATACTTTTGTTAAGTTAAAGAAGAGGTTGACAACGACTCCGATTTTAATATTACCTAATCCTGAGGAATCATTCGTGGTATATTGTGATGCTTATAAATTAGGTCTAGGTGGTGTGCTCATGCAGAATGATAAAGTAGTTGCTTATGCGTCGATACAATTGAGGATTCATGAAATAAACTATCCTACTCATGATCTAGAATTAGCTGCAATAGTGTTTGTGCTGAAGATTTGGAGACATTATCTCTATGGTTCCAGGTTTGAAGTGTTTAATAATCATAAAAGCTTATGGTATCTATTTGATCAGAAGGAATTGAACATGAGACGGAGGAGATGGTTGGAATTATTAAAGGACTACGACTTTGGCTTGAATTATCACCAGGTAAAGCTAATGTGGTAGCTGACGCTTTGAGTCAGAAGACTTTGCATATGTATGCTATGATGGTTAGAGAACTAGAGTTGATCGAACAATTCAGAGACCTGAGTTTGGTCTGTGAAGTGACACCGCAGAGTGTGGTGTTAGGGATGTTGAAGATTAACAATGACTTCTTAGATAATATTAAAGAAGCTCAAAAGTTAGATGTGAAGTTGGTAGATTTGATGGTCGAGTGTAACAAATCTAAAGACAGTGACTTTAAAGTAGATGCCCAAGGTATGTTGATATTCTAAAAGAGGATTTGTGTCCCTAATGATGATGATATGAGGAAGATGATTCTGGGAGAGGGCCATGGAAGAAGTTTAAGTATTCATCCGGGAGCTACCAAGAAGGATCACGACTTAAAGAAGTTATTTTGGTTGTCTGGGTTGAAACGAGATGTGGCAAAGTTTATGTATGCATGTTTGACTTGTCAGAAATCGAAAGTCGAACATCAGAAACCTACGGGGTTGTTAAAACCTTTAGATGTTCCGGAATGGAAGTGGGATAGTATATCAATGGACTTTGTGACAGGGCTGCCTAATACTCTGAGGGGACACGTTGCGATTTGGGTGATTGTTGACAGGCTAACAAAATCAGCTCATTTCATTCCGATTAGTATCAACTTTCCTGTACTGAAGTTGGAAGAGATTTATCTCCGTGTGATCGTGAAGCTACAAGGTGTTCCATCCAGCATTGTGTCGGATAAAGATCTGAGATTTACTTATGCTTTTTGGAAGAGTTTGCAGGATGCATTAGGGTCGAAGCTGAAATTGAGTTTTGCATATCATCCACAGACATATGGTCAGACAGAGATGACTATTCAGTCGCTAGAAGATTTGATAAGGGCTTGTGTTCTTGAGCAAGGAGGTACATGGGATAGTTATCTTCTTTTTATTGAGTTTACCTATAAAAATAGTTAACATGCTAGTATTGGTATGACACCTTTCAAGGCACTATATAGTCGGAGGTGCAGAACACCTTTGTGTTGGTATGAATTAGGTGAGCGTGTGGTTCTCGGGCCCGAGATGGTGAGAGAGACTATGGGGAAGGTAAAGGTAATCCAAGAGAGGATGAAAGCTTCGCAGAGTAGGAAAAAAACTTACCATGATAAGAGGAGGAAGGATCTTGAGTTTCAAGATGAAGACCATGTATTCTTGAGAGTATCACCGATAACCAGTGTAGGTCGTGCTTTAAAGTCAAAGAAGTTGACTTCTCAGTTTATTGTTCCGTATCAGATTTCAGAGAAGGTAGTAAGTGTTGCATATAGAGTGGCCCTGCCACCCAATCTATCAAATTTGCATGATGTGTTCCATGTGTCGCAACTCCGTAAGTATATTTCAGATCCGTCACATGTAATTCCGATAGATGATTTACAAGTGCAGGATAGTCTTATTATTGAGAATGTACCTGTGAGGGTCGAGGATCAAGAAATAGAGAATTTGAGAGGCAAAGAGATCACCCTTGTAAAAGTAATCTGGGGGAAGTTGCCGGAGAGAATGCGACGTGGGAGCTAGAGAGCATGATGCGGGAGGCTTATCCAGAGTTATTTGTTTCAGGTAATTTTTGAGGACGAAAATATTCTAAGTGGAGGAGGGTTGCAACACCCTGATTTAATTATAATTAATTTTAATTAAATAATAAGATAATGTGGTGTAGTTATATGGGTGTATGGCTAAATGCGTATAAACTTGGGTGTGTGTAGTATAATATGGATTACTAGTATGTTATAATATTAGGATTATTATTATTATTTTATAATGATAATTAAATAATTAATTAATTTAGAAGGGTTATAATATTATTTAGGATATATTAGAGTGAGAAGAAGAGAAATAGATTAAGTACGTGAAAATAGAATAAAAATATAGAAGTTAGAAGAGGAGAAAGACACTAGGAAGTTAGGACAAAGATTTCACCGTAGAAATCAAGAATCAACCAAAAATCTAAGGTAAAGGGGGATTATAACTTTATAAATGGTAGCATAATGATGGGATATGGTAGGATCTAGGTTGCATGATTGTATGTTTTGATTTCTCCCTATTTGGTTGTTTTGGGGTTTTTCTTATTGATGAATTTTTGGTGATTTTGTTGTGTTTTTTATGGAATTGGATGATATGAATTGGTTAGGATTGATAGATAAATGTTGGTGAATAATTAGCATGCTTATAAGATAAAGTTTAATGAGAAAATTATGAATTTTGGGTGTTGAAACATGGGAGGATCGTAACTGGAAACTTGCAGAATTTTTCCCTATTATCGCAGGATAACCGGTTACTGAGATATGGTCACCAGTTACCATATGAAAAGTTGGAAAGATATAGACTATTGACTTGCAGTAACTGGTTACCATAAGTGGGTAACCAGATACCGTGAGGAATTTCGGAAATACAAGGTTACTGACTTGCCGTAACCGTTTACTATAACTGGGTAACTGGTTACCACTGCTACTGACAACATTTTTAGAAAACTTCTAAAACTCATAACTTTTGCCTCGGGTATTCGTTTGACGCGCCGTCTGGACCGTTGGAAAGATAAAATAATTCCCTTGGGTATGTTTTTTATTTATATGCCATGATTTATGTTGTGGTTAAGTACGATGATTGTTTTGATTGTGTGACATGATATACATGATAATGATGATGATGATGGCCTGTAATTGGCAAAATTATGACGAGCAAGAATGATAAATGCGAAGTATGTTGTTGCATGATAGTATCTCATGAGTTCATAAAGCGAAGGCCTGTATTGGCGAGCGGAGGCATGTATTGGCGAGCGAAGTTGATTGCCCTAAATTGGCATTATTACGACAAGGGCTTTACTCTGTGAGTACCACATGCATTGAGTCAGTGTCGGTCTTTTGCATCACACTGTGATTGATAATTCGATGGGTGAATATTGATGAAAGTATGTATTATATTATGAAGGATGTTATGTGTTGACTGTGTACTTGAATCTCTACCTGTTCATTATTATGTTTCCTCTTATATTATTATGATATCTCACCCTTTCTGTTTGAATGTTACCTCCACGTGGGTAACGTGCAGATGATTCGAAGTAGCTAGAGATCGAAGTTTAGCTTAGGAGTTCCTTTAGTTGTGTAAATTAAGTTGGTGTCTTCTCTGATACGTAACACTTGGGGGTTTTGCGTTTGTCTTATCATGTTGGGAGTAAACTTTGTATAACTCTGTTGTTTTTTGAATTTACCTTATGATTATGCTGATTTTTGGATGATGAAAAGTACCACTCATGTCGAGAGTTGAGAATAATTATTATGCTGATTTTTGGATGATGAAAAGTACCACTCATGTCGAGAGTTGAGAATAATTATTTATTAATATTTTCCGCTGCGAATAAATGTAATGAAGTTTAAGACTTGAAGTTATGAATTCGCGTTACGTATCTTAATTAATGAGCATTATGATGTATGAAGCATGTAACATTCTATTTTGATGTTGTATTTTAGAAATTAAATTACTCTGATTTTTATATAATTTATCAACGGGGAAATAGGGTGTTACAACCATTGTGTGAAATTTGCTTGCATTAGCCTCTATAGATTCTTGGTATTTACACCAATTAGATGTGAATAATGCATTTTTGCACGAAGATTTGCATGAAGAAGTGTACATGAAAGTTCCATATGGGGTTATCAGTCCCAAACCAAATCAAGTGTGTAAGTTATTGAAATCACTTTATGGCTTAAAGCATGCTAACAAGAACTAGTATGAAAAATTGACAGGCTTCTTGGTTTCTCAAGGCTGTAAACAATCCATTTCTGACCAATATCTCTTCACTCTTCACAAGGCATCAAATTTCATTGAACTATTAAAGTATGTGGATGATGTCATCTTAGCAGGTAATTCAATAAATGAGATTGAAAGAATAAAATCCACACTTGATGCTAAATTCAAAATCAAAGATCTTGACAGGCTTAAATACTTCAAATGAATAGAAGTAGCACATTCTAAAATTGAAATCAACATTTGTCAACCTAAGTATTACTTGGATCAATTAAAAGACACTTGTATTATTGTATGTAAACTTGTTAAAACTCCTCTTGATCCATATGTTAAATTGCACCAAGATTAATCTGAACCATATGTGGACATCTTTGGATACAGAAGATTGGTGAGAAAATTTCTATGCCTTACAACTACCAGGCCTTACATAAGTTTTTCCATGCAAAAACTAATAACTTCCTTTCATCACCAACAAAAACTTATTATGACACGACCGGTAGGGTTGTGAAATATATCAAAGACTCGCTTGGAAGAGGTCTATTTTCAAAAGAGATTCCAATCTCCAATTACTTGGCTTCACACATGTAGATTGGGCAGGGTGTATTGACACTAGGCGATCAACTTCAGGCTATTGTTTTTTCATTGGATCGTCCTTGGTATCATGTAGAGTAAAGAAACAACAAACAATTTCTAGAAGTTCCTCTAAATCTAAGTATCAGGCTTTATCATTTGCTAGTTGTGAACTCAAATGGTTGATCTATTTGATGCAAGACATGGAAATACAATGCAATAAACCACTCGTGATTTATTGTTATAACCAAAGCATAATTCATATTGCTGCCAGTCCAGTCTTCTACTAGAAGACATAACATGTTTAAGAACTTTAAATTCTTTCATATCCAAGCTTAACATGTTTAATATATACTATGCTAAGCTCTAGGAAGGGCGTTAAAGCTCTTAGTGTGAGATACCTTAGATAGTAAATTATTGAAGTTGCACCTTTATTGACATGTACCGTACATAGAGAATCATGACTCTTATAGAGTTAGTTATTTCTGTTTGTAGGTTTTTTATAGTTAGTTAGTATCCCTAACTACTATAAATGCACAAGTTGTAACTAACTAGAGTTTTTTTATTCAATGAGAAATAACAGTTTCATTTCATCTTCTCCATTTAATTCTCATCTTTTTCTAATTCTCGTCATGATAATTGAAAACTTCATGAAATTCATTGAATTATAGGTTATTGTTATTGACGATAGAACATATACATATAGACTTTGTGTTAACAAATTCATTCATCAAATACTTCACATAATTTCTTTCATATGATTGTTGTCTCTAAGAATGTCTTAGATTATCGCGAGTCTCTCTTTCTTAATACTCTATAATTTTGTTTTGCTATCGATTCATAATTTATGTTATGATTATTTGTAAAAATAAAGTTTCTGAGGTTACTATTATATCTATTTCTATATCATTTATGCAAATGTTTAGTTTGAAAACTGAGTTTGATCTCATAAAAGTTTCATTAAGATCAATTGAAAATAGACATGCTTTAGAGATCATATTATGTGAAATTTCGATGTGATTCATCCATTTCGGTATGTGTCATAAAGTACATTAGTGCGGTGATCAATGCAATTCCTTCACATTATACACTAGTGACGCAACTGCGGTGATCCCATTAGTGATGTATGAGGTGAACCTGATTGTAAAGTTGAAATTTAAAGATAAATAGCATTCAAATACGCGTCTAGAGAACTATAATATAATTACTAAGATATATTACCTAAATGAAGTGATAGATTGTTAGAATCTTTTATATTTAAATACGATTATTTATTATATTTTAATAATTATTATGTGTGTATATATATTTATATTAATTATATTAGCTATTTATAAAATTAAGAGTTTTAATCAATTGCATGATCAAATAAAGCTAAAGTGGCTAATTAGATTTGTATCAAGAAATTAATTAATTACTTAATTAATTAGGTACGAAGTTAAATATGATTGATCAGTGTCAAAATGACTCATTTCAGAATAATTAAAACTCTAATTAGTAATCAAACCATATATAAATATTCCGAACACGTTGTATATTATCTCTTTTCTACATATGAAAAGTCCCAAGGCATGAGAAGTCTAGTTAATTTAAGAAAAAACTACAAGCCAAAGAAAAAACTACAAGCCAACGAGTGCTCGTCGTCCATCTCTCTTTCTTTGCGCTAGTTTTAGGATTAACATTGTCACCGCTTACAAACCTTTTGATTTGGATTCATCCACACATTCTTTATTTTCTTTTAAGAAATCAAAATGAATTAATAAAAAGACGATCCTCTGTCTCAAGATGTATCGCAAGGTCCTCAAGAGTTTACAACAAGGCAACAGACCAAGAGCAACAACCTCACCCTAAATCCAAATAAACAAAGGGGTTTCGCCACCACAAATGAAATCCAAAAATAAACTACGTACCGAACTTGACCTTTAGCCACCAAAAAGAAATCAACTTTACTCTATCTAACATATGAGGAATAGATGTAACTTTAGTTTTAAACAACTTGTTATTCCTTTTTATCCATAAAACCCAGATTGTATAAAGTAGTCATTTAGGTGAAAAGGATCAACTTCATCACTACCAATCCATGATCGAACATACTGCCAAAGCGAGCTGAAAAATGGACACTGAAAAAATAAGTGTTGAGCTGACTCCACCATACTACACCCAGAAATACATAACTGATATTCTTGAGAAATGATACCTCGTAGGATTAAATTAATTATTGTAGGCAACTTATCATGCAACAGCCGCCACACACAAATAAAAATCTTTGAAAGAACCTGTTTATGTCAAATATCATCCAACATAGACTCCACCTATGATCTTCCCGCTTAGTGATCATCCATGCATTCTTTTAATTTTTGATAGAGCAAACATAACTAATACATCTTAAAACTATTTTGCATCCATGCTTATTATTTTATTAGTTTCCATACTAAACTATAATTATATTTTTAATTGTTATATTGAGCATATCTTAAAACTATTTTACATCCATGCTTATTTTTTTATTAGTTTCCATACTAAACTATAATTATATTTTTAATTGTTATATTGAGCATATTTGTATAAAATTAATTATTAAAATAATTTCAACGAAAATAAAACTATGTTTAAAATACTTACTAAATAAAATATATTTTATAAAAACATCTACAATATAAGAAAAGACATCCATACAAACTAACTTGAATCGCCACGGATCGGAACTTACCATTTATAAGATTTGAGTTTAAATCTAAAATTTATACAATCTATAGATTTAAATTATGAGATTATACATAAATTTTATTATAAATTCAAAATTATAATTTTCACAATTAATAGTTTATTCTTACCTAGTTGTAACATGTACTTATATTTATCATTTTCGGTAATGAGAGGGAGTATCCTTATCTTCTACATTTATTAAAAAAAATTAAACTTGTTTACCATAATCTAAATTTATTTATTACAATTAAATATGTATATAAAGAAATAGAGAAAAATAATACAAATATAAGACCAATAGATTTTTTTCTATATTACTTTATTTACCTACCATCTAAATCCTCTTAATGCATGTATTTAAATTCAGAAGAATTTTCACCAAAATACACAGCATTTCATTTTCTCCTTCAACCATGAGCAACACTAATCAAGATTCATACAAGGGGAAGGAGAAAGTGAATGAAGAATCAGTAACCGATTCGCAAAAGATGGAGAATCAGAACAAGCGAAAGACGATGGCGCTGGAAGCTGAAACTAAGAATTCAAAGAGTCCTAGAAACAATGCTGGTGTAGATGAATCAACAAGTTCATCCAAGGAATTTTCTCCATTCCTTCTCTTCGGATTTATTATTGATCCGAGTAAGAAATATCAAAAAGCTTATTCGTGCGACTTTTGTCGCAGGAAATTTGTTTCTCCACAAGCATTAAGCCGAAACAAAAACTGCAAGGAGTGTGAGGATTCGCGGAAAAAAATTATCGAAGCTTTGAACAAACCTCGGTATAATTTATCTTATGGCGTACAAGGAATACGTCTAAGCAAGATTGTTCCATACCCTGGTGGGTGCGGATATATATATGGTGGAAATGATGCTGGGGAATTGCTGGGACCAGTGCTGGATAATCTACAGATTGATCAACACAATGTGAATCAACAGGGGATTGACTTGAACATTGATTTGGTTTCAGAGGAAGCATCCAAGAAGAACATTGATTTGAACATCATGCCTTGATTTATGTTTTTATTTATGTAGCATTAAGCTTCCTGGATCTTAATCTAGTCATTGTATTCAATTAAAATAAATTGTTTTTTTCATTATTTTGAAAATAAAATTTTCTATCATTTTAGAATATTAGTGTAAAAATATATTTGGTCCATAATTTGGTATGGGAAAAAAATGAGTAGAATGTTGATGATCATCAGTCAGCAAAATGAAGAGGTTTTTTTCTTTCAAGAAGTGGTGGCAAAGTTAGCATTATATATATGTTGCAGAATATAAAATATCGTTGGATGAATATCAACAGCCGAATTGAGGTTGTTGCATTACTTCAATGCTAAGTCGACCCGCGCCAAATAGTAAAAAAATAAAAGTGATTTCACAATGATAAATAATTTTTTTATAAAAATAAATTAGGAATGATTTTGTCATCTAAAAAGAAGTCATTTTTCTTTTATTTCTAGTAAACTTTATTATATTGAAACAAATCAGGATAAAAAATAAGATGCTCATTGTTTAATTGTTCGTGTTATTAACAGCAAAATAATAAAACAACAACTAAAAGAATAAAAAATATAGCTGGCAAACATGAATATTTAACATCAAGAATTATTTATAGTCAAATAGGAACTAATTTTTAGATTATATTTAGAGCCTTTTTTGTTAGGATTTATATATATATATATATATATATATATATATATATATATATATATATATATATATATATATATATATATATATATATATATATATATATATATATATATATATATATATATATATATATATATATATATATATATATATATATATATATATATATATATATAAGAATTTTATTTTTCATTATAACTTAATTAAAAGTTTTTTTTTTTGAAATTCAAACAAAATAATTGATTAAAATAATTTCTCATAAAAATTAACTTTAAATAATTGACTATGTCTTTTTACAATGGTTTTTCCTAGAAAACAAAACTTTGAAAATTATTTAAATTTGTAACAAATTTGAATAACTTTTTTAAAACAAAATAATTTTAATATATATCTTTTGAAAAAAATTATATAATTTGTATCATATTGATATCTTTAATAATGAATATTTAAATTTAAATCACAATTTTAATTTTTTTTCTTTTTTATTCAATTTTTAATAATTAAATTAATTGACGATAAAATATATATTTTTAATTTGTACTAATTGAACTTAAAATGACTTTAAGCATTTTGAAATAAATGTTTACAAAAACATTTTTAAAAAAATACTAAGATAAAATCACTTTTTTAAATATGCAAAATGACACATGCCTTATCATGTTCCACGAATTAAAACATTAGTTTTACTAATAAAGCTTTGCATAACCAATGGTCCAAGTTGAAATTCTATAATATCCATTTTGTATTCTATATACGATGCCAACTAAGTGACAAGAAATTGATTTATCACTTTAATTAATAATATTTAGTAATTTTTTTAGACTAATTAACAAAAATTACTCAAAAATAAGTTAAAAACTCAAATATATAATAATAATAATAATAATAATAATAATAATAATTAAAATGATAATAATAATAATAGTTAAATAAATAATAATTATAATATTAATAATAATAATTAAATAATAATAATAATAATAATAATAATAATAATAATAATAATAATAATAATAATAATAATAATAATAATAATAATAATAATAATAATAATAATAATAATAATAATAATAATAATAATAATAATAGTGGAATGGGGTCGGAGAGGAGAGGGCGGCCACCGAAGGTGCCTTCATCGCCATCGACACCGACGTCTGTAAAGGTTCACCGGAGTTCTGTTGTGCTTGCAGATGAGGATAATGAAGTTGAGAAGACCAATACTTGTGAACTGTTGACTGCGGAAGGGAAAGGAAAGAGTGCTGAAACCCTAATCGCAGAGTATGATGGGAAAAAATATAGGTGAAGAAGCTATGGGTGGATGTGATCAATGAGAATAGAAACCCTGCTAAAGGAATGGCAATTTGCTTTGTGGCATCAAAGATTATCAATGGAACGGTTGTAGTAGAGATTGAAGAGGAAGATGTGATTCCGGAGTTAAGATTTTGGGAATTTGCGCTCATCATGTATGTGTTTGGTGGTGACTTAAGCATGAACGCAGTGAAGCAATACATGATGAAATCCTGGAATTTTGTGACGTTACCGGACATGTTCTTCAATGTGGAAGGGTATTTTATTCTGTGATTCAAGTCAATCCGGAAGAAGGATTAAGTGCTTGCGAACGGCCCATATACCATACGCAACATGCCTATATTGTTGACTGATTGGAGACCTAATTCCAACTTGAAAAGGGATATGTTACGTACGGTCCCGATTTAGGTGAAATTCCCTCAGTTACCTCTATACCTGTGGGGAGCTAACAGCCTGGGAAGATTGGAAGCGCCCTTGGAAACCCAATCGTTACTAATGAATGCACAGCTAGCAAATTATGAGTCTCGTATGCTAGGATACTGGTTAAGGTGGACATCACACAAGAGCTTGTTAAGGAAATCACCATTCAAGATGTTGAAGGCAGTAGTATACAGCACCCTGTTGAGTATGTGGAGACTTGTGTATTGTGGAAAGTGTTAGCTTTTTGGGCATGACTGTATGAAAAAGAGAGAGAAGCCTCCTAAAGAATGGAAGCCAAAAGCTACTGTTATGAGTGCCAAACAGGAAGAGGAAAAGGATGAAGGAAAAGCAGAGAACTCAGGGTGACTTAGCCAGAGTGGACTCATGTTACTTCAAATTGCAGAGATAGGGGAAATCATATAGTTTGAGAAGGATCAACATTAAACCTTCTTCATTGTCAAAATGGTTTTGGGATGCTAGGTATTTTGAAGGATCCCCTTGGCAGACACAAAGTTGTTCCATGATTGTTCCATGGAATGTGAGGGGTCTGAATAAGGGGGTGAAGACTAAAGAGGTAAGCTCCCTCCTCTACAATCTAAACCCTAGAATTAATGTGATAATTGAGACTAGAGTCAAGCATGACAAAGCTCGGAAAGTTAGAGATAAGCTAAAGTTGAAAGGTATGTATATAGATAACTATAATGATCACTATAATGGGAGGATTTGGATATACTGGGATCATAATCGTGTAGATTTCAAGTGCATTAGTAGTTCTATGCAAATGATTCATGGAGGAATTTATGATACCGGGGATAATTTCATGCACTACTTTTCTGCCATATATGCTTCTAATAAGTTGGAGGTTAGAAAAGGGTTATGGAGGGACATTCAACTGTTTGCCAACTCTCAACAAGGACCTTGGGTGCTCATTGGAGATTTCAACAATATTGTGAAGGCTAGTGACAGGTTTGGAGGTAATATTGTGACTGAAAGGCAGTATGTGGACCTGGTTGATATGATGGAGATTACTGGGTTGCTAAGATGGATAATGTGGGTACTCAATTCTCTTGGTACAATAAGCAGGTTGATGGGGTTATATATTCCAGAATTGATAGGGTCCTGGCTAATGTAGACTGGTTCCAGATATATATGTCCACCACTTTGCACTACATGCAACCTGGTATATTTGATCATGCATTTTTATGTTTAGATCCTACACTTGGACATCTTCAGGATAAGAAGCGTAATTTCAAGTTCATTAACTATGTGATCTCCATGGAAGGGTATCAGTCTGCAGTTGCTAGAAGTTGGCATCAGCCTATTGGATATAGACTGTTGGTGTAAGCCCTAGAGGCCAATACTTTTGGTACTTGTATCGAATTATTTATTAATAATAAAAGGCATTTCTTTATTATGTTTGCTTTCCAAAATAATAAAGTCCCTAGAATGGTTTATTGGCTTAATGAAATGTTAAGTGTGACTTAATCATGAGATCGCATTAAACATAAGACACTATTTTTAAAGTATCCGTAGTCAAGCTTTAATGTGAAGTGGGATAACATTAAACCATTAAGATTATTATGAAGATAGATTGATGATCACATCTCATGGATCATAGATAAGGAGTTATCAAGTCTTGACATAGGTATGAATATTAGGAGTAATATTTATACTGGATTGACCCGCTATGAGAATACTACATAGAATGTTATGCAAAGTGTCATAAGTTATTCTCATGATGATAATGGTGTATACCACCCTTCGACCTGAAACCACTATGGACCCTAGATGTAGAGTCAAGTACTTTATTGCTGATCAAACGTCATCCGTAACTGGATGACTATAAAGACGGTTGATGGGTACTTCACAAATCATGCTAAGGGACATGAGTGACCTAGATGGAATTTGCTTATCCTGCATAACAGGATAAATGTCTAAGGGCCCAATATTGAATTGGACAAGGGCGACACAGTGTATGCCTTGTGTTCAATACAGACATGAGGGCAAAAGGGTAATTGTACAACACAAATATTATCACGGAAAAGGTTTGGTCAGATCACATGACATTTTCGTGACTTGGGTAACAGTGATGTGTTGCTAGATACCGCTCACTGTTTATTATATTAAATGTGTGATTTAATATAATTGCCAACGTCGCGAAAACCTACAGGGTCACACACATAAGGACAGGTTGATGAGAGATAGAATAAATAAGGAACACCGTAAGGTACGGTGCACTTAAGTGTAATACGGAAAGTGGTAAGGTACCACGTGGATAAGTGATATATGGTACATCATAAGGTATGATGTCCATAAGCTTAATTGGGCTTTTAGCTTATAGTCTTAATTGGGCTTTTAGCTTGTAGCCCACACGAGTGATTCTATAAATAGATCCCTTGTGATGAAGCAATTTCACTTGATGCAATTTCGTTTTTGATTCTCTCTCTCACTCAAGGTTTCCGTTCGTGATCAGCTAGTACTGTGACCGGAAGCGATGTGTTCGTGTGGACTGAGTAGAGGCGTTGTTCTTCATCAACGCTCGTGATCACAACAACAAAGGTCTGAATCGCCACAAGAGGTAAATATTTCTATCACTGACCATGCTCATTCGTAAGGATCGCTAAAGGAAAATTTTAAATTCCGCTGCGTTTTTTATCGCAATTTTCCTTCATAGACCTATGGTGAGATTGTGGAAGAAACTTCAAAGGTTAAAACATGTGCTTATCCAAATGAATAAACCTCTCCTGGGCATTCATAGGGACCTTAGGAAAGTGAGGGTTGATCTTCTGGAAGCTCAAAATAACCTTATACAGGACAGGTTGAATGTTAATTGTATTATGGCTGCAAGGTGTGCATTAAAGAAGTGATCAAGTACAGCGAAATTAAAGAGCAGATGTTGTAACAAAGATCTAAGATAAATTGGCTGAGATTTAGGGATGGGTATACTAGTTTTTTTCATGCATATGTAAAATCTAAACAGAAGCAGGCTGACATGAAGAGACGCTACACAGAGAATGGCACCCTCCTAACCTCTAAAACTGACATTGAAAATGAGGTATGGGAGCTGTATGGAAACCTGATGGGGAAAGCTGAACAGAGCTTGCAGGGTATAAATGTGTTAGCTATGAGAGATGGCCCTCAAGTTTCAAATGAGAAAATACTTAGACTTGAAGTTGTTGTGACTGTTGCAGAAATAGAAGAAGCTTTGAAGGGTATAGGAGATCTAAAAGCTCCTGGCATTGATGGTTATGGTGCTAAGTTTTTCAAGGCTTCTTGGAATACTTTGAAGCAGGATGTGTTGGAAGTTGTTATGGAGTTCTTTGATGAGGGCTACATGTACAGGGCCATCAATTGTACTTTAGTGACATTAGTCCCTAAAGGTAATGCTGCAAAAACTATCAAAAATTACAGGCCTATCTCCTGCTGCACCATAATCTACAAGGTTATTTATAAGATCCTAACTAGTAGATTAGGCTGCATTATGAATAGCATTATCCATCCTAGCCAGGCGGCTTTCATTTCTGGCCAGAAAATTCATGACCATATCATGTTGGCTTATGAATTGATAAGGGGATATAGTTGTGCTAATGGCACACCTAGATGTATGCTTCAGCTTGACATCCAGAAGGCCTATGACACTTTGGATTGGCATGCTCTTGAACATATTCTGCAGGAGATTGGCATACCCAACAGGTCCAGGCTTTGGATTATGAGAGTTGTCACCTCTGTTTCCTTTAGATTCAACATTGCAGAGGAGGTTACTTCCATTATGCAAGCAAAAAGAGGGCTTAGGCAAGGGGATCCCATCTCCCCCTTTCTCTTTGCCATTGTGATGGAATATCTCAACAGATGTTTGCAGAAGCTGCATCAAATTCTTGATTTTAATTTTCATGCTAAGTGTGAAAGACAAAAGATCATCAACCTCAGTTTTTCTGATGATTTGTTGATATTCACAAGGGGAGACTATATCTCTGTTAAGTTGGCCATGGACAAAATGCAGGAGTTTTCTAGGACCACTGGCCTGAAGGCTAGTCCTATGAAATATAGAGTGTATTTCGGTGGTGTTGATGATAATATTAAGCACGAAATTAAAAGGATACCAGCTTTCCCTGAAGGAGTTCTTCCATTTAGATACCTGGGTATTCCCCTCTCAAGCAGAAGGCTTGCAGTTTAGCACTACATGTGCTTGGTTGACAGGATAATTGCTCGAATCCACCATTAGAGCTCCAAGTTCCTGAGCTATTCTGGCATGCTGCAACTCATTAATAGTGTGGCCAGATGTATGACACTGTTCTGGGTTCAGTGCCTACCCATGCCTAAGAAACTGGTAAAGAAAATTGATTCAATCTGTCATGCTTTTCTCTGGAGTGGCAATGATGGAGCTTATAGGAAATCTCTTATGGCTTGGTCATAAGTTTGCACACCTAAAGATCAAGGGGGACTTAATGTTCTATCTCTGGAAGAGTGGAATCAAGTTTTTCTGCTTAAATTGTTGTGGAATCTTAGTGGGAAGGATGAGTCCCTCTGGATAAAATGGATGCGTTCTTACTACATCAAGTCAGAGCAACTGATGCATATTCACATAAAGCCTTCTTTCTCGTGGATGTTCAAGGCCATCCTAAAACAAAGGGACAAAGTGAGTAGCATGAATGATTGGTGATGAAGGAAAAAACACAAGAAAGGGGGTTGAATTGGGATCTTAAAAATGAAAAGAACACATTGATTTTTATCCTGGTTTGTTTGAACTCAAACTACTCCAGTCTACCCGCCAAGGCGATTTCGTCTCTCTCAAACAAGGTCTTAATCCACTAATAAATCTTGATTAGAAATCTATTTTGACAACTGCCAAAGTCTTCTTAAGTATAACCACAACCCAGTTTTTCTTAAGGAATTACAAAATAATATAATTGAGTGTGTACAAATATGTTTTCTAAATAAAACAATATCACAACCATGATGTATTACACAATTTAAGATTGCTAGGAAGAACTGGGTAAATATGCTTTTCTTTTACGTGCGCAATAGTTCATCACTTGAATTCTTCTTTTCGTCTTCTTTATATAGGCCGTGCAACAGTGACATAAGAAGATGCTTTTGGAATGTTCATAACATGAATTAATGATATTTCCAAACCAGGAGATTCTTGTCTCTTTATAGCCGTTACTTTTTATATTGCATTGATAAGCTGTAACGCTTCAGAACTTCTCACGTCAGAGGATTAATGTTACCGTTGGGAGTCCCTTACTGCTTGTATCAGACTTTGTAGATCAGAGTATCAGAGATCCTGTTTCACAGCGTTGGTGCATTCAGAAGTTGTAATAGAACTTCTTCATATAAGTGTGTCACAAAGATTTGCTTCTAAGAAGGATGCGTCTGATTATATCATAATACTCTCATCTTCTATGCTTGCATAATCAGAACTTCTAGTGATGTTTTAGTAGATCTTTTTCACATCAGAACTTCCTGCATATAAAGATACTTTTATTAGCGAGCATATTTGTTCTTTATATATATATATATATATATATATATATATATATATATATATATATATATATATATATATATATATATATATATATATATATATATATATATATATATATATATATATATATCATGTGTTTGTGTTGGCTGGAGATTTTGATGATATTATTAGAAGCAAAGTAAATTGGACGTTTCGATTGAAATGAAATAAAACGTCATGTTTCGAAATGGTAGAAGCGGTGCTTCAAATGGGCATATCAAAGCTTGGAGCTTCGAGTGACAATTATGAGAATATATCCAAAGAAGTCTCGAAATGACAACAAGGTTGTGTCTAAGAAATGCGTTCGAAGCGAAGAAGTGCCAAAACATTTGAAATTCAAATGCAAGTGGGATGTTCGAAATTTGAAATGTATGCGCTGGAGCATTCGAAGACACGTGGAAGCAAGAGAGAGGCATTGCTCTGCATGTTCTGAACGTGGCAGAATCTTATAGCAAGACCGTTATGGTCGAAGTAGTATAAATAGAAGTCTTAGCATTAGGATTTCGTGTGTCATATCTATTGTACAAAAACACTCAGTAAACATTCAAATTACCACATGGCTAGGGAAACGAATGTAAGAGAAATGTACGTATGATAACACCACATGTTTATGATTTAATGAAAACTCTTTATCATTTCCAGTACTTTCCTTTATCTTTATATCAATACCATTTACAAGTTTTTGCATATAAAGTCTTTTTATTCGAAATCTTTTCACTGATGCCTTACATTTAAATGCTTTCTTTCCATTTCAAATACTTTACATTTCAGAAACTGTTATACATTTCATGCCTTTATCTTCAAGTTTTTATCATTTGAACACCTTTTTCACTTAAAGTCATTTTACAGTTTTCTTGCATTAAACGCTTTCTTCATATTTCGAATCTTTTACATTCCAGAGCATCTTTTACATTAACTGCCTTTTACGTTTCGAAGTCATTTACTTGTCTTCTATGCAGTTTTCACATGTCTTTACAATTGAACTTTATTCATGCAATTTAGTTTCGCGCACATTTATTTTGATTACACCTTTAGATCCTTAATAGAGAAATCGAAATAAGTTAAACACCTACACAACATTCTAAATACCAACCATGAATACATGTTCGATCATGAGAGTTACCCTAATAACCAACACGTCCTAGGATCAATCTAGTCGATCCTGTGAGTTACCAGAGAAATTGAATAACAGTCAGTAAGTTTATTCGATAGTTTGGAGGACTAGCGGTTGTTTACCAGGAATCACTGTAAACAAATTGGCACACCCGGTGGGACCAATCGTTGGACATTACGGAATTTAGAACAGAAATAAAGATTGTTGAGACGTAACCATCATAAAAATACCCTCTGAGTGATAAGTTTGCTGTTTTATGAACCTAAGAAGTGGTAAAATAACCAACAGCAACCAACCCTTATCCAGAAGAAAACGTTTAAACAAGATGTCTAATTCTGACAATCAACAAGGGGAACAAAATGCCCCACATACAACAGGCACTAATGTGTCCGCTTCGATGGGAACGTCTAATGTGATCCCTTTGAATGCATAGTCTGTTGCATCTTCTACCAGTAATATAGCCACTAATGGAGTAAGTGGCATATCAACTAATAGTTCGATCTTAGGAAATACTGGAACCATTGGTTATCCTGGGGGATTCGTTCCACCATCAGGGACACAAACCCATTTCGCCACCCCACTAACTAGACCACCCGGTTTCGATGGTAATAGAACCAGAAACTCTTCTTATGGAATGCCAACATCTTTTATGGCAGGTTTACACAATTCCACATCGAATTCATCACCACAATTAGGGTCTGGGTCTGGGGCGAATCAGTTTATGACAAATAACCAAGGGTCAGTGGGTTATAGCGCAATGCCTATTTTAACCACAGAAAACCAGTTGGCTTTTAGGCAATTGATGGATGACAGTAACCATAATATGATAGGGGTATTAGCACAAACTATGCAGGAAATATTTGCCCCAATAGTACAAAATGTGACTGTGACAAACAGAGAAAACGCAGATAACATGAGTCGAATAGCAGATTTCTTTTCTCCCACAGAGAGGCGTAGGCAGAATCAGGCGGGAGTTCGAGAAAACATACCTATTATGGAACAAGTTGCTAATGACCCAACCTATAGACCACCTAGAGAAGAAGTTAACTTGGGGGCAAGGGCACAAAGGCTAGAAGCCCCAATGATCCCAGGCTCACAAAGAGAAATTATGGAACCAGGGGCAAGGGTCGAAAGGCTGGAAGTCCCAGAGTTTCGAGAAGAACAACCTAGGGGGGTTGTCATGGTGGGTCGAAATCAAGATGCTGATGCAGTCGTTCATAGAATGCGAAATGATAACATCTTGGCAGAAAATAATTTAACCACCATGATAGAGAGAGTCATGGCCCAGAATGGCCTCAACACAGGAATTAGAAGGAAAAATTATGCTTCTCCTATATCAGATTACATAATGCATACTGATTTACCAAGGGGATATAAAGTCCCTAAGATTACAAAGTTCGCTGGGGATACCAATGAGTCAACAGTCGAACATATAGCCAGATATCTAACCGAAGCGGGAGATATAGCCAATAATGAAGATCTCAAGATCAAATATTTCCCAAGTTCCTTGACTAAAAACGCCTTCACGTGGTTCACCACTTTGCCTCCTGGGTCCATTGATACTTGGGCTCTTTTGGAGAGATTATTCCATGAGCAGTTTTACATGGGACAGTAAAAAATAAGCTTGAAGGAATTAGCCAGTGTCAAGAGAAAGTTCACTGAACCCATAGATGATTATCTGAATAGATTCAGGCTTTTGAAATCCAGATGTTACACAGTGGTACCTGAACATGAGTTAGTCGAAATGGCCGCTGGTGGCTTGGATTACTCTATTCGAAAGAAACTAGACACACAATATTTGAGGGACATGGCTCAGTTAGCCGACAGGGTTCGACAGGTCGAAAGGCTAAAGGCCGAAAAGGCCAGGGTCTTTAAAAATAACAAGAAGGAAAGGATCTCCTATGTTGGAACTGAGGAAGCAGAAGATTATCCTGAATTCGAATTCGAAGAGGTCGAAATCGACCTTGCTGAATTAAAACAGGCACCACCTTACTCCTGCAAATTATTAGTTCCCACAAAAGGGAAAGAGATTGTTGAAAATGAGAAAAGTGACAAATTCCCAAAGAAGGTTTATACCTTTGATGTCACTAAATGTGACGAGATTTTTGATTTACTTGTCAAAGATGGCCAACTCATTGTGCCATCAAATGTCAAAATACCTCCTTTAGATCAAAGAAAGAAAAGAGGATTTTGCAAATATCATAGTTTCCTAGGCCACAAAACCTCACAGTGTTTTCTTTTCAGGGACCTAATTCAGAATGCAATTAAAGATGGCAGACTGAAGTTTGCTGATAAAGCAAAAATGAAAGTGGACGAAGATCCCTTGGACGTCGCATACACCAATTACTTCGAGCCTACGTGCATTGGAGAGATTAACATGGTGGAAGCTGACCAAAGTGATGTCCCAATAGGAGAGAAAGGTACTGAAAACGAAAGCTGGGTGATGGTCGAAGTCGATAAGGAGGTCACTGAAGACGTCCAGAAGCAACCAGAGAATTCGATTGAAGCATCACCTTTAGTTGTTGCAAAAGAAATCCAGGCTACTGAAGGCCAGGAAAATCAAAAGTAAGAGTTAACACAGGTCACTGAAGGCCTGAGGCTGGAATTGGAGAAAGTCCAAATCACGAAGCCAACTTCCCCTCAGAAAGAAATATGGGACACTTTAGGGGAACCCAATGGAAAATTTGACTATTTGGTCAAATATTCTGCCCCAGAGAGTTCGAAGGTCCACATTGAAGATATAAAACCCACAGGATGGGGAGATGATGAAGCTGAAGGGGAGGATGTTGAGGTAAACATGGTGGATATGGAGAGACCTCGCTCTGAGATGGAGGAGGTAGAAAGATACTTAGAAAAAGAGAAGTATAAAATGGAGGATAATCATGCTGGAGATGCTAGTCTCAATGATTACCTCATGACATGCCACAAGGGAGATACAAGAATGATACTATGCCCTAGGTTCAGCATCCTCTGCAATCAGAGAATCGCTGCGAACTTCGAAAGGGTACAGAGGGCTCGAACTGGCAACAATTGGCGCCAGGATAACCAGCTATTCAGGTGTTATCCTAAGGCTGGAGAAAGTTTGCTAGAATTTGTGTTTCGCTGCTACAAAGGGGCAACCAAGTGCTTGATATGCCCAAGGTGTTCAGCTGTGTATGATCAAAGCATGGCCAGAGCCTTCGAAACAATTCCCTTCGCCCCTTGCTGGAACCATCAAGAAATTGTGCAGATGGGCCCACGTTTCGATAGCAAATACAAACAACGAAGGCCCGATAGTCCTCATCCCAGGGGTGCTCGAAGAGTGACGTTTAAACTCCCTGCTGAAGTGCCAACCGACAGATGGCTGCAAGTCAGAAATGACAAAGGAAAAGACAGATGGAGAAACACCGAACGAAATGCACGCCATGCTATGACATACAGAAGGCAATTCAACATAGCAAAGAGGGAAGAGGTAAGATTAGAGAACTACAAAGGAAGGAACCCCATGTCGAGATCCCAGTGGCGCAGGCAACAGAGGATTCGAAAGGCTGAGAGAGAAGCTGTGGCAAATAAAGGGGCAACTTCAACAAAGAACCAAGGTGAATCTAGCACCAACAAACCCACACCAAAAAATCAAGCTGAAGACAAACCGCCAGTTAATAGGAGGCTTTTCTCTGAAGTACAACTAGATGAACCAAAGGAATACACTCCAGGCCCAGAAGAAGACGAAGATATGATAACAGATAACTTCGAATCAGAGGGGGAGTCTTCATTCAACCTAAACTGCAACGTGGTATCTGTGCTTCCCTGTGAATTTGGACAGGAAACCGAAATTGACGAATATGAGGAAGAAGATACCATAGACTTGATGAAGCATAGGCCTGTGTGCTACTATGTGATGGACAATGGGGCTGTCGAGGAGCAAAATGCGTTCTTCGAACGTCCAGAACCTGCTATGAAGAACCATCTTAAGCCACTATTTATTCGGGCAAAAGTTGGTGCCCATGGCGTGAATAAGGTTCTAGTGGATGGGGGTGCTGCAATCAATTTGATACCCCACTTCATGCTGAAAAGATTAGAAATACGCGAAGGAGACATCAAGCCCCACAATATGGTTCTATCCAATTATGAAGGGAAAGTGGGCAAAACACTGGGAGTGGTTCAGTTGGACTTGACAATAGGCTCAAGCTGTAGGCCCACCATGTTCATGGTGATCGAAGCCAAGGCCAACTACAACTTATTGCTGGGAAGGGAGTGGATCCATGGCGTAGGGGCAGTTCCTTCGTCAATGCATCAGCGATTAGTTCTATGGAGAGAAGATGGGATCGTGGAAAACATTGAAGTAGACCAGAGTTACTTCATGTCAACAGTCAATTTAGTTGACAAGAGGGATTATGACAAACATCTGGCAAAGATTGCTCCGTGTGTCCCAAATGATGAAATCAACGAAACCAGAAACGCCCACTACTACATGACCCTTCGCCATGATGGCCTATACTGGGATAGAAGAATAATCAGTGAAGAAGAGGGAGTCGAAAATACTATACAAAGACGGCCAGCAGGCTGGGACTTCGACAACCTTATCCATGACTGAGTCCACCTTTTTTGAAAGGATTTCGGCCTATATGGCTGAGAACGAATCAAAGGCGGCCTTAGAGGCTGAAATAAATAAATTAGCTGTGAGGATGAACGAAATAAGTGGGGATGGCTCGAAATGCTCACCCTTTAAAGAACTTGAGATAGATCAAAGGCTGGACGCCATCTATGATAAGGAGCCCTTAGGCTTCGAAAGGGATCCCTTAGACTCAGGTGCCAAAATGTTGGCGCAGGATCCACTCGAAGAAGTCAACTTAGGGGATGAAAACACGAAAAGAATAACTTACATAAGTGCAAAACTTAGCCCAGGCCTCAAGCAGGAAGTGATCGAGGTCCTCAAGAAAAATAAAGATTGCTTCGCATGGGATTATGACGAAATGCCTGGTTTAAAGAGGGAGTTAGTCGAACACAGACTGCCAATCAAAGATGGCAAGAAGCCCATCAAACAAACTCCCAGAAGATTCGCACGAGCGGTTCTCACAAAGATTAAAGCTGAGATTGAAAGGTTGCTGCGTTGCAAATTCATCAGAACCACAAGGTACGTCGAATGGTTAGCAAATATAGTACCTGTTATTTAGAAAAATGGTTCTTTAAGAATTTGCATAGATTTTAGGGATTTAAACACTGCAACCCCTAAGGATGAGTACTCCATGCCTGTGGCAGAAATGCTAGTAGACTCTGCTGCAGGGTTCGAATACTTGAGTATGTTAGATGGATACTCTGGGTATAATCAGATTTTTATTGCTGAAGAAGATGTTGCCAAGACAACATTTCGTTGCCCAGGAGCCTTAGGCACCTATGAATGGGTGGTGATGCCTTTTGGTTTAAAGAACGCTGGGGCAACTTATCAAAGGGCAATGAATTCGATTTTTCATGATTTCATTGAAACCTTTATGCAGGTGTATATTGATGATATAGTCATCAAATCTATATCTGCAGAAACACATTTGCATCATCTGAGCCAATCATTCGAACGAATGAGAAAACATGGCTTAAAGATGAATCCCCTTAAATGTGCATTTTTGTGCAGGCTGGAGATTTCCTTGGTTTTGTGGTTCACAAGAAAGGGATTGAGATCAACCAGAACAAAACCAAAGCCATAATGGAGACGAAAGCACCTACGTCAAAAAGGGAGCTGCAATCTCTGCTAGGGAAGATTAACTTCCTCAGAAGGTTCATTTCGAATCTGAGTGGAAGAACCCAAGCTTTCTCTCCGTTGCTTCGTCTAAAGCAAGGCCAAGCCTTCGAATGGAACGAAGCCCATCAGGAGGCATTTGACAGGATAAAAAGATACCTCTCTCAGCCTCCCATCTTATCTCCACCTTCATGGGGGAAGCCCATGAGATTGTACATATCTGCCTCTGAAGTTAGTATAGGTAGTATGTTAGCACAAGAAGATAGCAATGGTATCGAAAGAGCCATATACTATTTAAGTAGAGTATTGAATGATGCAGAGAACAGATATAGCAATTTAGAAAAGCTATGTCTCTGTTTGTATTTCTCTTGTATGAAACTCAAGTATTATATAAAGCCTGTTGATGTTTATGTTTCATCTCATTTCGATGTCATTAAACACATGCTTTCAAAACCAATAATGCATAGCAGAGTTGGTAAATGGGCTTTAGCCTTAACAGAATATTCTTTGACTTTCATGCCTTTAAAAGCTATGAAAGGCCAAGTGATTTCTGATTTCATTGTGGACCATTCATTGGTTGAGCAGACTGTCATGAGTTACGTCGAAATGCAACCATGGAAATTATACTTTGATGGTTCAACCCACAGGAATGGAAGTGGTGTTGGAGTCATTCTAATTTCTCCTGAAGGAATTCCAACAAAATTCAAGTATAAATTAGATAGTCCTCGTTGCTCGAACAACGAAGCTGAGTATGAAGCGCTCATTGTTGGACTTGAAGCTTTGTTGGAATTGGGGGCAACTAGAGTCGAAATTAAAGGAGACTCAGAATTAGTGGTCAAGCAAATAACAAAGGAGTATAAATGCATAAAGGAAAACTTGATGATATACTTCGTCATAGTCAACAGGCTACTTAGGAAATTTGAATACATGGATATTCAACACATACCAAGAATAGAGAACCAAGAAGCAAATGACTTAGCACAGTTGGCTTCGGGTTATAAAGTTTCTGCCGAGAACTTTGAGGATTTAGTTAAATTAAGGGGTAGAGTTATGGCTACTAGATTCACACCATCAGATCTAGAAAGTATGAAATTGGGATATACTGAGAAACAGGGATTCGAAATATTAGCCATAAACACTTTATCAGATGCAGATTGGCGAAGTCCATTGGTGAGTTATTTAACAAACCCAACTCTGAGTGTTGATAGGAAAATAAAATACAGAGTGTTATCATATGTCCTCATGGGGAACGAATTGTTCAAAAAGACCCAAGAGGGCGTATTATTGAAATTCCTAGGAGAAAATGAGGCATACTTAGCATTGTCAGAAGTCCACAATGGGGCATGTGGGGCATATCAAGCAGGTCATAAAATGAAATGGCTGTTATTTCGATATGGCATGTATTGGCCTAGCATGCTCAAAGATTGTATAGACTTTGCTAAAGGATGTGAGGAATGTCAGAAACATGCAGGGATTCAACATGCTCCTGCAAGTGAGTTGCATTCAATCATCAAACCATGGCCATTTAGAGGATGGGCATTGTATTTAATAGGAGAAATAAATCCTGCTTCGTCTAAAGGACAAAAATATATCTTGGTAGGAATAGATTATTTTACCAAGTGGATCGAAGCTATACCATTAATAGTTGCTGATCAAGAGGCTATTATTGAGTTTATACAGAAGCACATTATTTATAGGTTCGGATTGCCAGAGAGCATAACCACAGACCAAGGCTTTGTGTTTACTGGTAGAAAGATGCAAGAATTTGCCCAAGAAATGGGGTTTAGATTACTAACATCAACGCCATATTATGCTCAAGCAAATGGTCAAGTCAAAGCAGCCAATAAAGTGATAATAGGGTTAATCAAGAAACATATTGGTAAAAAGCCAAGGAACTGGCACAAAACTTTGGACCAAATACTATGGGCCTGTAGAACATATCCTAAGGAAGCTACTAACACTACACCTTTCCAACTCACATTTGGTCATGATGCAGTGCTGCCAGTAGAAATTCATCTACAATCAGTATGAATTCAAAGACAAAACAAAATCCCAGCTGCATTATATTGGGAGATGATGATGAATGAATTAGTTGAGTTGGACGAAGTTAGATTACATGCATTGGAAATCTTGATGAGACAAAAAGAAAGAGTGGCCAGGACATATAACAAAAGGGTGAAGAGAAAAGCATTCATTATTAATGACTTAGTCTGGAAAGTCATATTGCCCATGGACAAGAAAAATAAAACATTAGGTAAATGGTCACCTCATTGGGAAGGGCCTTTTCGAATACTAAAGGTATTCTCAAACAATGCATATGAAATCGAAGAATTGACGGATGATAAATGTATCCTAAAGGTTAATGGGAAATGTTTAAAGAAATATAAGCCACGCCTGCAGGAGATTCGAATAGTAACAACATAACCAAAATATTATAAATGCCAAAATGGCAATATGGGATGCCAAAATGGCGTTGTTCGAATATTACATATAAAAAACCAAATTGTAATCAAATGAACACTGAAATTTAGAAATAAGAATTATTCTTCAATCAGTTGAAGGTGCTTCAAAAAAATTCAAGTCTCTGTTGAGCAAAACGTTTGGCTCCCTCCAAGGTTGCCACTTCTCCCTTGAGTTGTTCTGCAGTTTCCATTTTTGCAAGCCCCTGGTTGAGAAGCTCTTCGAATTGGTTACCAGCAGTATTGGTTTCGAAGGCTATTTGTTGTTCTTTAGCCTCTTTAACCTTCTATTGAAGTTCCTGAATTTGCCTTTCCCAAAGAAGGATGGACTCAGCTCGAGCCTGATAATCAGTTTTTGCTTGCTTTAGATGCATAGCTTGATCCTCAGCTTCTTGAGAGAGTTTCGAAGCTTGTTCATAAGCAGCATCCATTGCAGTGCGTTTTTCTTGAACCTTTCTGGCAGCAAATTCATCTTGGAGAAGGTACCCAGTCACGTTGTCCAGCAAAGATTGAAGATCGAACAAGATAGTACTAACTGGCAAGGAGCAGGTAGCAAGGTTGACTTTTGTAAGCAACTCCTTCATAGTGTAGCAAGCAGTGCTATCCTGTTTGAGCACTTCGAATATATCCACATTAAGAATTGTTCTCCTGATCCTGTTAAGAAGTACAATTCTTTCATCTGTGGGCAGCGGATGGCCAGTCGAACTTGTGCCAGCCCTAGAAGGTGGAATATCCCTTTGAGCCATCTTCGCCTTCATGTACCCAATAGGGTCATTTCGTCTCAGGAGTGCAAGCTCCTCTTCAGTCATTCGAGACAAAGACGGTTGAGGGAGTTCCACATGCAGGGGAGTCACGTCCATTTCGACTTCCATGGGTTTATTGGTTGTGTCACCATCCCCTTCATTCGTTTCGTGCTCATTACCTTCTTCATCGTCATCCAAATCCACCACTTCGATGTCTTCTTTTTCGCTGCTATTTGCATTGGACTCTGTCCCAGCAGTGGAACCATCGTTGGCATCCTCCTCCTCAGACTCTTCTTCGCCAGATTCTTCGTTTCTTTGTCCAGAATCAGCTTTCTCTCCTTCAACATGAGTGTCCTTTGGGTCCTCTTGAAGGGTTTCAAGAGGGGACTTTTGAAGAGAAGTTCTTTGTAAAGCCTCTGCAGATTCATGAAGTGTTGTTTCATTTGTCTCTTTTAGAGGAGGAGAAGTACTCTGATCATCCTGCTGCTCAGAAGCCCCAGCCAGAACCGCCATATTGGAGGAACCTTTGTTCTGAACAAAGTTGCTGAAGTCTCCTTGAGGAGAGGAGTTGAGCGGAGCAGCAGCTTTTGATGGTGAGGTCGAAGTGGTAAAAGCTGGATTTAAGATATTCTGCAAGGAGCGAAAGAATATTAAAAGCATGTACCAAGGTAATGAGAAATTATTTTCAAAAGATTTGAAGTTCAATTTACCTGTGGACTCTCGGAAGAGAGGTTGCTAGCTATGCGTTCCAACATTACGTTGGAGGTCGAAGATGGAATTTTGGATTTAGGTGAGGGAGCAGCATCCCTGGAATCGAGTCCAGAGACACTAGTTGGTACGGTACTTTTTGAAATATCCTTCTTCTGCTTCTTCTTCTTCGAAGCAGCTGGTAAGTTTCCTCCAGCCTTGGGGTCTTCCCCAGTGTTGTTTGATTTTCACTTCTTTGGAGTGGTATGCGGAAGTTTGTTGGTCTGAAAAGAGTTGAACAAAGAGTTAGATACAAATCATGAAACATTAATGTATTCGAAACATCAAGGCTAAGTGATTACCTGTGGAGTTGGAACACTGGTTATTATTGGTGTTGTTGTTGTTGTTGTTGCAGCAATGGTTGTTGTTTCGGATGGATTCACATTGTCAATGGTTTCGATAGAAGCTTGAGAGGCGCTCCCTTCTTTCGACTTTGAAGCAGCGGTCTTTATCCTAATGGCTGAAAATCGAAACAATTAAGGCAAAGTTAAAGATATAGAAAATGAGAAACGTTTGGGATTTTCCCAAGCATTCGCACCTGTGCCTTGATCAGATTTAATCGACATGGCAGAAAGGTCATAGCGAAGATGTCCTGGGAAATCGTGGAGCCAGTGTCGAGCCCATGTCACAGTCTCAGATGGCTTTGGTTTCTTTTGAAGATGTTTGAACATTTCTTTGCAAGTGAACCACCAAGGGTATGGAGGAAACCAAGCCAGAGCCAGTTCTGAGGTAGGTAATCTAGGAAATTTAGGTGGATGCATTTCGAATGCCAACCTATACCTATCCTCAGGTGACAACCCTGAAGGAAGTTTTAACTTAGAAACTTTTTCTTTGAATTTTTCCTTCAAGGTCTCAGCCGCTCGATGCACAGTGGATTCCAAGTGTGTGGGATCATAAGTAGTTTCAAAATAATTTTGAAAAGCTTTAATCTCTTTGGCATGAGTAAAAATACCTTTCTTGGATCGTACCTGCACATCGAAGGCATCAATTAGTTTCTGCTGAATAGTAAGAGTATCGAACATATAAGTCTGATAGAACTTTGTCCACCATTCCAGAAACCCCTTTGCTGTAAGATGGGTAGGTTCGAAAGTTATTAGCTCAAACTGGGCAAAGCCTTGGTATTGTTCTTGCTGTAGTTTGGCTTCCCGTGCCTTGAAGGTTCGCCCAAAGGTAATGGCACTTTCCGTTTGAAATAAGGGTTCAGGAATTAGTTGGCACAAGCCAAACTGTCTCGAAACGAAATTTGGCTGGTAAGCGAAAAGGAAAATCTAATTCTTGGAAGGAGTTATTCTTGAAGAGATTAGTCTGGGTAGCAAAAAGGCTCTCCACACATCTTGAATCTCTTTGCTCTTGACAGCTTCTGAGAGAGCCATGGTAAACCATGAAGGTCCATGAGCCCTTGAAGCAAAAGGTGCCCTGGTTGATGTGCGAGCCGTGGTACGATATCCGTGGAGAGCGGATGGTAACATCTCATGCCAATCTTTGTATGTGACTGTCATTTTCTGTATGATCTTTTTAATGTTTTTATTTGCAGCTTCGACAACACCATTCATCTTTGGCCGATAGGGAGAAGAATTTTGATGCTGAATCTTGAACTGCTTGCACAAGGCGGTGATCATAATGTTGTTTAGATTTGTACCGTTGTCAGTGATGATCCTTTCGGGGATACCGTATTGGCAAATGAGATTTTTCTTGATAAAGCAGGAAACAACGTTCTTGGTGACGGAAGCGAAGGAAGTTGCCTCCACCCATTTTGTAAAATAGTCAATGGCTACTATGATGAAGCGGTGTCCATTAGAATTTGTCGGCTTGATTTCCCTGATCATATCAATCCCCCATATAGCAAAGGGCCAAAGAGCTGTCAATACATTCAGAGGAACTGGAGGTACATGCACTTTGTCAGCATAAATTTGACATTTATGGCAGGTTTGAGAGTGTTGATAGCAATCCGCTTCCATGGTATACCAATAATAGCCTGCCCGTAGGATTTTCTTCGCCATCGTATGCCCACTGGAATGGGTGCCAAAAGTACCTTCATGCAATTCAGCTATGATCCTTTCTGCTTCAACCTTATCCACGCACCAAGTAACACAGAGTCATGATTGCGTTTGTACAGGATGCCGTTACTAAGGAAGAACTTAGCAGAGAATATCCTTAAGAACTTTTTATCATTGATTGAAGCTCCTTCTGGATATTCTTGAGCCTCAAGATACCTCTTGACTTTGTGAAACCAAGGTTGTTCCACTACTTCTTCAGTATTAATCTCGTGACAGTGTGTTGGTTCATCCATTCATTCGATGGTGATTTGGGGAGCCTCATTATCCCATTTAAGTTTAAACATAGACGACATCATGGCTAGTGCGTCTGCTAGCTGATTTTCTTCTCGCGGGAAATGCTCGAAGGTAATCTTCTCAAAATGTGGTAGCAATGTCAAAACATGTTCTTTGTAAGGGATAAGGTTTGGGTGTTTGGTGTCCCATTCCCCTTTGAGCTGACTGATGACCAAAGCTAAATCTCCAAATACATCCAAGGATTTGATCCCTAAGTCTATGGCAGCTTTGAGACCGAAGATGCATGCTTCATATTCCGCCATGTTGTTTGTATGATTGAAGCAGAGTCTTGTGGTAAAGGGAGTATGACACCCTTTCGGAGATATGAGTACAACACCGATACCATTACCAAGTGCATTGGATGCTCCATCAAAGAAAAGGGTCCATCGGGATCCTTGTTCAAGTCCGTCATATGGCCTGAATTCTTCACAGTTGTCTAATGTCATGATGTCTTCATCCGGGAATTCGAACTTCATGGACTGGTAGTCTTCTACGACTTGGTGAGCGAGGTGATAAGCTAGTATACTGCCTTTTATAGCTTTCTGGGTTGTATACCGTATGTTGTATTCTGTCAGGATCATCTGCCATCTCGCTATGCTCCCAGAAAGAGCAGGCTTCTCCAAGATGTATTTTATCAGATCCATCTTAGATATCAACAAGGTAGTATGAGTCAGCATATATTGTCTTAGCCGATGAGCAGCCCATGCCAGAGCGCAACAAGTTTTCTCGAGCAGTGAATATATGGTTTCACAGTCGGTAAACTTTTTGCTCAAGTAGTAAATAGCATGCTCTTTTCAGCCAGACTCGTCATGCTGCCCCAATACGCACCCCATTGAGTTTTCTAAAACAGTCAGATACATGATCAATGGCCTTCCCTCGACTGGTGGCATCAACACAGGAGGCTCTTGTAGGTATTCTTTGATTTTTTCAAAAGCAACTTGGCATTCATCATTCCATTTGACTACTTGATCTTTCTTTAATAGTTTAAAGATTGGCTCACAAGTAGCTGTCAAGTGAGAAATGAATCTGGCAATATAATTCAAACGCCCCAAGAATCCTCTGACTTCCTTCTCAGTACGAGGAGCATGTATCTCTTGTATTGCTTTAACTTTGGCAGGATCGACGTCGATACCTTTGTTGCTGACAATAAAACCTAGGAGCTTACCGGACCAGACCCCAAATGTACACTTATTTGGATTCAACCTCAGCTTGTACTTCTTCAGTCTCTCAAACAGTTTTTGTAAGTGATCAAGGTGCTCCTCTTCTGTTTGCGATCTAGCTATCATATCGTCTATGTAGACTTCTATTTCATGATGTATCATGTCATGAAATAAAGCTATCATAGAACGCTGATAGGTTGCCCCAACGTTCTTCAGTCCGAATGGTATCACCTTGTAGCAGAATATGCCCGACTGTGACAAAAGTTGTTTTCTCCATGTCCTCAGGCGCCATTTTGATTTGGTTGTAACCTGAGACGTCCATGAAGGAAAATACTTTGTGTTGTGTCATATTGTCAACTAGAATATCAATGTGGGGGAGTGGAAAGTCATCCTTAGGGCTTGCCCTATTCAAATATCTGTAGTCCATACACATTCACACTTTTCTGTCTTTTTTGGGCACGGGAACAATGTTGGCAACCCATTGAGGGTAGGAGTTGACAGCCAATAATTCAGCATTGAATTGTTTCATGACCTCTACTTTAATCTTTTCTGACATATCAGGCCTCATGCGGCGAACCTTTTGCTTTACTGGAGGACAATCTTCTCTTGTAGGAAGACGATGTACCACGATGTCTGTATCAAGTCCTGGCATGTCTTCATATGACCAGGAAAAACTTTAACATAATCGTGTAACAACTGAATCATACACTCCTTGATACTGGGTTCAAGATTGGAACCCACCTTAACCTCTTTTTTATCCTCCTTGGTACCCAGGCTGATTGTCTCCACGGGTTCCTCGTGAGGTTGAATGGTTCTTTCTTCTTGTTGTAGTAGTCTGGAAAGTTCCCCTGATACTTCACAATCTTCCTCACCTTCGTCTTTGGCTTGGTAGATTAGATTCTCAGAGTCACAAAAGGCCATAGCATTATCGTTGCCCATGGGATCCCGAATGGATGTATACATGCATTGTGAGCGTGGGTGTGTGTAAGGGTATAGCTATCTTTGGAAAAAAGTGAAATGTAAAATAAAAACAATGAGCATAAAAGTTTGAATGTGAAAACGTCCATGATTCATTGATGTCATATGAGAAATGAGATAATAACCCTTACAAATGGACCATTGTGTCTCGGGTAAGACACAAGGTTTTAAGAGTGTGAATTGTTTTGAATATTACAGATCCAACAAAATGTAAAGATAAATTACTAAGGGATGAAAGTGATTGGGATGAAGTCTCTATCCTCCAAATTGTTGAGCCCTCCATTGACAGTCGGAAAGATCCATTCCTCCAGGTTGCAACCATCTTCACTATCTTCTACCACTTTGACCTCTCGGTTGCTGATCTTCAAGGGTGGCCCTCCAACACGGGCATGACGTACAACCTTTTGATCACTTGAAGTGAAACCTAGGCCAAACTTGTCATACTTATACGGGATATCCGGAAGTTGCCCCCAAATGGTGCATCCACCTACCTCTACCACTGCTTTGGCGTCCTTTAGTGATGACATCCGGAGTGGAGGTCTTGTAATCTTGGGAATCTGGGACACAGTCTTGGTCACTGTCACCTCTTGGGGGACCTCTTCGAAGTGTTGAAAAGGAGTTTCAATGAATTCTCCGTCCAATTCCACATATTTGAAGGAATTGAGATGGCTCATCATGTATTCTTCCTCTCCATGGACGGTGATAATCTTCCCTTGAACCGGGTACTTCAGCATCTGGTGCAATATAGAGGTAACAGCGCCAGTATTATGGATCCATGGCCGGCCTAGCAAGTAGGAATATGAAGGGAGGATGTCCATCATATAAAAAGTTGAATTGAAAGTTTGGGTTCCAACCTTTATGGGGATGTTTAACTCCCCATGTACCATCCTCTTCGAGCCGTCAAAAGCCCTTACCACTATGTTGCTTGGCTTCAAAGTCAACCCCTCACAGTCAAGTCTGTCAAGAGCTTTTTTGGGTAATACATTCAGAGATGAGCCAGTATCCACCAAAACATGTGCCAGAGTGGTGCCCCTACATTCCACTGAGACATGCAACGCCTCATTTTGCTTTCTTCCCCTTGGTGTCAGATCAGCATCCAAGAAACCTAATCTGTTATCAGCTGTCAAGTGGCCACGCAATCTTGGAATTGATCAGCAGACGTCTCTTGAGGTACATGGGCTGTTTTTAAAAATTTCACCAAGGCTTTCGCATGTGCCTCGGAACATAGTAGTAATGCCAACATGGAGATCTTAGAGGGGGTTTTCCCCAATTGTTCAACTATATCGTAGTCACTTTTCTTTATAATTTTTAAGATCTCCCCCATTTCCTTCTTGGAGGTCTCAGGGATAGTCAATGACTGAGCCTTCTTCCGAACAGGCTCAACCATAACACCTTTTCCTCGAGCCTCGGTTAACTCGGCAGCAGGAGTGTCAGTAAGAATGATTACACGGGTTGTAACGGCTTTATCAATTGGAGTACTTGCAGAGATGATTATGGGTGTAGGAGCAACCTTTGGAGCAGCTATTAGGATAATTACGGGTCCAGAAACTGCTTTTGGGGGAGAAATTTCTGGAGAAAAGATCCTACCACTTCGGGTAATTTTGCTAGTTCTGGGAATATTAATAATGTCAGAGTCTTCTTCTTCGGAATTTATCTCTTCGACAACCGGCCAGTCTTGCTTGACGCCATGGTAGTAAATGTCCCCTCTGTAATTCCACGGAATGGTCTTGTCTGATTCATATGGGACTGACCCAGGCATTGTGATTATTAAAGGAGCTGCTTTCAGAACTGATGTAATTCTAACGGGTCTTTTGGTGGAGACCCTGGAATAATTGGCGGAAATGGTAATGATTGAAACATCTTCAAAAGGAACAGGTGTAACAGGAATCTTTTCAAACAAAATCTCTTTGTTATCTATCAGACACTAAATGCATGCCTTCAACAAAGTACAACTAGTTGGTGATGATAAGCAGAGATGGCAAACTTCATTACAGCCTGGGAACACACCAGCTTTCAACAAGTTTATCTTAATGGTCGGAAGTTGGGTCATGAGTTCATCAACTGTGGTAATAAACAAATATTCTTCAACGACATTGGTATTGTGACCGTGTCTGGGCATAGGAGAAGAAATGACATTTGGCTTCTCGGGCGCATCAAACTCAATCTCTTTTGCTTCAACGAGGTCTTGTATTTTGTTTTTCAAGGCCCAACAGTTATTAGTATCGTGACCAGGACTTTCAGAGTGATATGCGCAACAGGCATTGAGATGATAATGAGGGGATGTTGTATTGGGTTTTTTCGGAGCTTCTTTCAAAGTTAGCAAATTAGATCTCAGAAGATGAGGTAGTACTTGAGACAGAGTCATGTTAACTCTGGTAAACTGCCTGACTGGCCTCTCTACCCTTGGTTGAATATTTCTTTGCTGATCAGATGCAGCCTTAGGAATCATAACAGCTCCCACTATTGGTCGGAGTTTGGCCCTACCTTGGTTTCTTTGTGGGTATATGGAAGCCACCTCTTTCTTATGATGAAAGGATTCCTTACAACTATAGAATAAGATATTTATTTCTGGATTTTTTCATTCTTAATACTGGCTTCTATCCTCTCTCCGGTCAGTATTAGTTCAGTAAAACATGCAGATGAACTTCCAATTAAATGATTGAAGAAGGGACCATACAAGGTTCCCAAGAACATGTCCATCAATTCTCTCTCAGATAAAGGGGGTTGAACTCTTCCAGCCAAATCTCTCCATTTTTGTGCATAGTCCTTGAAACCTTCATTGGACACCATGGCCATACTCTGGAGTTGAGTACGGGTAGGTGGCAAATCAACATTGTACTGGTATTTCTTGTAGAAAGTTGCGGCAAGATCTTCCCAATTGTGAATGTTGGCTCTTTCTAATTCGTAAAACCAGTCAAGTTTAGTCCCAGACAGACTGTCTTGGAAGAAGTGCACCCATAAGTTTTTGTCAGCGGTATGGGGTTGAATTTTCCCCACATATGATCGGAGATGCATTTTAGGGCATGAAACTCCATCATATTTGGAAAATACAGGTGCTTTGAATTTCGGAGGAATCACAATCCCCAATACTAGTCCCAATTCCTCAAAGTCCAAGCCTGGCACCTTTTGGATTTCCATCGCGCTCAACCGCTCTTCAAGATGTTTATACTTGTCATCAGCTGGAGGGTATTTTCCCCCAGAGTATTCCTCTTCTTCTTCCTCTTCTTCCGATTCTGATGGGACAACTATTTCCTTGCCTTTCCATTCTCCTTCACCGGGTGTTGTTGCAAAGTCCAAAGTCCTTCTCGTCTGTCCATGAAATCTTCTCCCCATATTTAAGACTCCAGTTTCCTTCTCTGTTTTCTTTTTCCCATCTTCAACCAGCAGAGTCTTCAACTCTTCTTGCCCCTTGGATAGGGTCATGAGAAACTGTTGAAACTGCGTATTCTGAGTTTGGAGATCTTTCACTGTTTGCTCGAGATCCATCTTGCTGAAATAAACAATAGAGAGATGAGGAGACTTGTTGCAAAAGACCTGTTTATGTTATGATGAATGACATGCGCATATGAAATGTTTTCAAGGATTTCAAAGATTCAAATTTGCTTTAGACAAAAAAGGAAACACACGTTATATTAATAAGATAAAGTTTGGGTAGATCAATTCCCCTTGGGCAAAATAATACAAAACTCTAAGATAGAAAAGTAGTGCCCATCATCTTCGGTGCAATGTAGGCATTCAGAGTCTGCCTGTACTTCCACAGTTGATTGATTCTTCTAGATAGAAGGAACAATTCGTCTTCTTCTGACGAGGATTCACCAGATTTGTCTGCTTCTGCTTTTGCCTGTAAAAATTTGGTTTCGTATTTATTAGATTTCAGAGCGAGAGACTTACCTTGCTTCTGGGGCTCATCTTGTTCTAATTCTATCTCATGATTTTTCAGGGAGCTGACAAGTTCATCAAGAGAAAATTTATCCATATCTTTGGCTAGTTTTAATGTTGTGACCATGGGTCTCCATTTCTTGGGTAAACTTCTGAGGATCTTCTTTACATGGTCAGCAGTTGAGTACCCTTTATCCAAAACTTTTAGCCCAACAACTAGAATTTGAAATCTTGAGAACATTGTTTCAATGGTTTCATCTTCTTCCATTTTGAAAACTTCATACTTCTGAATGAGCACAAGAGCTTTGGTTTCTTTGACTTGCATGTTGCCTTCATGCACCATTCTCAAGGAATCAAACATATGTGTTGCTGACTCTCTGTTTGTGATCTTCTCATACTCTGAGTATGAGATGGCACTCAAGAGAATAGTTCTAGCCTTGTGATGATTTTTAAAATCTCTCTTTTGATGATCTGTCATTCTTTTTCTGTCAATCTTCTGACCGCTTTCATCAACAGGATATATGTACCCATCAGTCACCATATCCCAAAGATCAGCGTCATAAGCTGTAAAGAAACTTCTGACTATGTCTTTCCAATAATCAAACTTTTCACCGTCAAATATTGGGGGGCAGTTGCTGATTTTGTCTTTCTCATCATGATAATCATTGCCGATGTTCTGACTTGGTCCCACCATAGAATTTTTCCACCTTGGATCTTTTTCTGACATGGTTAAGTGTTTGCACCTAGATCCAGGTGCTCTAATACCAATTGATGAAAGGAAAAGCACAAGAAGGGGGGGGGGGGGTGAATTGAGATCTTAAAACTTAATGAAAAGAACATGTTTATTTTTATCCTGGTTTGTTTGAACTCAAACTACTCCAGTCCACCCGCCAAGGTGATTTCTCCTCTCCCAAACGAGGTCTTAATCCACTAATAAATCTTGATCACAAATCTACTTTGACAACTGCCAAAGTCTTCTTGAGTATAACCATAACCCGGTTTTTCTCAAGGAATTACAAAATAATATAATCGAGTGTGTACAAATATGTTTTCTAAACAAAACAATATCACAATTGTGATGTATTACACAATTTAAGATTGCTAGGTAAAACTGGGTAAATATGCTTTTCTTTTTCGTGCGCAGTAGTTCATCACTTGAATTCTTCTTTTCGTATTCTTTATATAGGCCGTGCAATAGTGACATAAGAGTATGCTTTTGGAATGTTCATAACACGGATTAATGATCTTTCCAAACCAGGAGATTCTTGTCTCTTTATATCCGTTACTTTGATATTACATTAATAAACTGTAACGCTACAGAACTTCTCACATCAGAGGATGAATGTTACCGTTGGGAGTCCCTCACTGCTTGTATCAGAACTTTGTAGATTAGAGTATCAGAGATCCTATTTCACAGTATTGGTGCATGTTGTACCCCAAAATTTGCCCTCTCTTTTCCACGAGAAAACACAGCTTCGGGCTTTTCCTGACTTTTCAGATTGGCTTAAGAATCAGTCAAACAGACTTTTTCTTAGCAGTCTATCCAAATTAGGGTTTTCATGGACTCTGGAACAGTTCAAGCAAATTATTAGGGTTTGGTTGAGTTTGGCTCAGGGTTTAATCAGGCAGGCGCTTCTTTGACGATAAATCAAGAATTAGGGTTTGCGCGCGCAGTTTCAGAAGAGTTTGAATCCACAGGGTTTTTGAATCCACAGTGTTTTTGAATCCATAGTGTTTTAATTGGTTGTTACACAGTTTTGACGTTTGTTCAAGATTTCTGTCTAAACATCTGGGATAAAAGCTGAGGCATTTGAATTGAGATAGGATAAAAAAGCTGAGGCATTTGAATTGAGAATTTGCAGTGTTTGATTTAATCAGTAAAGAGATAAGCATATGGACGTTGGTTTGATTAACCGTGCAATGCTCATGGCTAATTAGAACGTCGGATTTATTATTGATTGATGCTAAGTGGCAAGACCACAATGTTTATTAATTATTTATTTATTCTAAGTTAGAATAGTTGGGATTTACTTCCAGTTATTTTAATTTAAGAAACTTAAATAATTAAATGGACAGTGAATTGAAAAAAAGAATTAACTGACAGAGAAGGATTTTTATTCATCTTTAATTGTTTGTTACAAATTATTATTGGAACACTCTAAATTTATTTACATTTTGTTTACAATAATAATATTACAAATAATTAAAATGAAATAAAACTATATCCTAATTATTCTAAGTCTTCATCTTCTACTGATGCTCCCCTGTGCTCAACTGATTTTTACCTGCACAAAGAAAAGAAAAGAAGTCAAATGCAGATGAAATAAAAAGGCAGACAGTTAATCATAAAAAAGCTCATCATTAAAAGTGACTGGCCGGAATCAGTTTATTCACCCTCTCTGCAAATCACAAGAAATTCTTGGTTCACAAAGAGGGATAGAAAATAATGTTGCAAGCATGTAAAAATGTACAAGGTAGCATATAAAACAAAGTGGACAAGGCTGCATAATTTCAAGTTGCAAAGAGGAAAATTGAACAAACAGCATGTGCAAAATGTCAACAAAGCTGTAACTTCAAAACATGCCTAACCAAGTCCAAAAGGCAAACTGAACTGCACAAATTGCAAACTGAAAAATGCCTAACCAAGTCCAATGTCAACCAACTGTCCAAAAGCTATCAAAAGGCTGTCAAAAAGATATCAAGAAGTACACAATATGCAGGAAATCTGGAATGTACAGAGGAAAGATACAAATGCAAGCAAACATATTCAAAAAATCATCATTTTCCATGCAGTTACTTTTTCAGAAAGTACAATTGTAAGCAATAAACAAATGCTTTTCCTGATAGAGAGAGAGAAGAGAGAGAGAAGATGCTTACAGGCTTGAGGCTTAGAAAAAGATATAAATAAGACATATCAGAACACAGTAGAAGAGGAGGCAGAATACACACAAGCTCTCAACCTGTAATCTCAAACCAAAAGCCTAAAACTACAAACTGTGATAGAACACAAACAAGAGCCTGCCTCCACAACAAACAAACTATCTCAAACCTGTTACATAACACAAGCCTTAACCTGCCTTAAACATTAAAACACCTCAAAACCTGTTACATAACAATGGCCCCAAAACTGCATTAGAAGCTTGCAAACAAAGCCTGTCAAAACCCAGTTTCAAACCATACAAACATTCAACTACAAAACTGTGTCAAAGATTCAAACGACACAAAAACCAGAAAAAGCTCACAAACCTGTGTCCAAAGCATATCAAGCCTAACCTATTTCAAAACAAACCTGTTCAAGCCTCAAAACTACCTGCTAAGCATAAACCTCAAGGTTTCCTTTAAACCAAATCTGCCTAAAAACCAGTAAATACAAACCAGTTTTCAAACAAACTCCCACAAATCAAAACCAAAATAGCCAAATTACCTTCAATCCAGAACTCATCATCAAACTCAGGACAAAGCAAAAAAATCCATACTCAGAATCATGTTCATCATTAAGCAATAACCAACAAAGCCCTCAGAGCAACCTCATCATTGGGCCAACAATAGCATAAACATACTCAGATATCAAAAATCATCCAGAGCATCAGTATCAGAACTACAAGGTTCAACAACATCAACATTTCTCAGGTTCAGAGGCAAACAGAAGAAGAGGAAAAGAAGCAAATAGGCAAAGGTTTTCAGGGATATCATCATAAAACCTAAAGAAAGATACTGAATACCAGATTTCCAAAGCTCACAGCTTCATACTCCCTCCGCCTGGCCGCCTGAGACGCACCTCCAAGTCCGCCTCTCCTCCTATCCAAGCAACGAACCCCAAAGGTATAACTCCTTTTCTTTTTTTCTTTTCACACCTCATACAGAAAATAATAATAATCAAGATCAGAACACATATAACTAATTAATCATGTGAATCTAAAAACCCTAAAAGTGCGTTAGGACATAAAACAGAACTCAAACCTTACAACATCGCCTTGCTTGACCATGGAGGGAGGAGGAGACGGACGGTGACGCCTGGAGGCCATAGGCGGGGATTTTCGTTTAGAAAGCTTGAAGGGACGAAGAGGAGAAGAAGATGAATGGCGCCGCTCTAAGCTTGCAACCCTAAGTTCTGAGACAACAAAATGAAAACCCTTGCAAAATTTGTGAAACCCACCTTGGGCCGGTTCGCCCCATTAACAATGCCTAAGCCCATCAGAATTCCATGCGCACCCCATTTTTTTTTTTAATTCTGCTTCCCTTTTTATAAACTAACACCCTTTTTTATTTATTTTCCTTTTATATAACATAATTTGTTTGTAAATAAAAATAACACATTAACTCATTTTTACACAAATATTCTTAATTGTTTCTTTTTATTATTACATTTTAAACATTAATTTTCTTAAATTTAAACAATTTTCTTTTTTTTTCTTCTTTAAAACCCTTATGTTTATATAACATAAACTAAAATACATAAAACATTAATTTTCTTTAACTTAAGCATTTTTCTTTAGAACATTTGTTTGTACATATTTAACAAAAACCCAAAAATAAATAAAATACTTAATATTGCATTAGGTTAATATTCTTGCATCACTTGTAAATAAATCACATACACTTTCACCAATACATTTACTTATCTTTTATTCTTATACATTGATATATATTACATTTGAGAATGCGATTCGATTTGGTTGTAAATATATTTGGACACTACTCTCCTGATAAGTCTCATCCCCATTTGTAAATATTTGTACCCCCATTCCCGGATACTTATTTATAATAGCTTAGACTTTAAATTCCCGCAATTTATCGCTTTCTATATACTGTATAGTAATTAGGGTTTGTATGCGAAGATTTAAAATCAACCGCTAGATAACCTAATACAAGACAAATGCATGACAATCAATACACCAATCACACTTGCACCCCTAGGGTAATCCCGCTTGTTACCTTCCAAAATGGGCCATGCTTGCATGTTAAGTTTCTTTGGTAAAACAAAACGAATCAAATGATCATAGTCCCTCGATGACGCTTTCGAAGTTGCCTAAGCAAAATGATCATAGTCCCTTCAAGCAAAATTGCCAAAGACACTTGACACCATTGCATTCATGGTCCATACGATGACCCGCGCCCGTCCTGTTAACATCCTAACACAAGATTGTCCACCAAATACAATGGTGGAACAAAACTGTTAAAAGGGTTAAAACATGAGAAAAATCTTTGAGTAAATTTAGGGCTAGACAACTCTTAGTTACTTGATCAAACTTGCAAAACACACTTGCCTACTTTTCAAAACACACTTCACAAACACAACTTTCAAAAACAACTTTCAAAACCTTGAAACATCTTTTCAAAAAGACAAACACCTTTTGTAAAACATTCGAGTAAAAAATTGTTACAAGGGTTGCCTAGACAAGGCATCTTTTTCAAAGCATTTTCAAAAACACACACACACACCACCATTTCAAGCAATTGAAAATCAAAGGCAAGTGATCTAAAACAAGTAACTAAGAGCCCATGGATAACCATGGATGAAAAGGGTGCTAATACCTTCCCTTTTCATAATCTACCCCCCGAACCCACGAAACATCTCAAAAAGGTTTTTTCCTGTGCTTTTTAACCTTTCCTTTAGGATAAAATAAAAAGTCGGTGGCGACTCTTGCTAAACCGAACAAGTGCAAATACAAACGCAAAACCTCAAGTCAGTTCTCCCACCGTATCACAGAACTGGCGACTCTGCTGGGGACTAATTTAAAAGTGGGGTTACCTTAGGATTTAGATCACCTTTACATTCTTGCTTTGATTGCTTTACTTTTTGGGTCCTTGTTTGGGTTTGTTGTAAATCCTACACCCGGATTTGGGGCACCTTCTTAGGTAAATAGCAATAAAACTTTGAGGGAACTGTGCGGGGTATACCGACATGGTTGAAGCAATAAGCTATGTTAGTGTGACATATTTGTGAGTACCGGTAACCCTTGAGTCCAATCAAGGAGAGTACGGGGCCGCTGAGTGATATCGTGAAGCACTAACGAACTCTTAGAACCTTAATTGACCATCTTAGCCTTTTTAGGGGTAGTGAGATGATCGACTTTGGTGCAGTCCGAAGTTGGTAGATACTCGATACTACACTCATTGAGGGTTGTTTTCTTGGAATATTTTGGTCGCCAGTTAAGTGGCTAAACCAAAACAATGAACACAGAAAATAATCCAATGATATTGAGCTCCTTAGAACCCGGTTTCTATTTTAGGACAGGATGAGCCAACTAACTTCAAGAGGGTACTTACCTACAAACCCCATGCAAGCCTAAACCTAAGGACTTGTTTGCTCTGTGTGAATATGATTGCCTGTATATACACTTACTTGCTTTTGCATACATGTACATAACATCATGACATCATACCATAGCATTTTCAATAACCATTTCAAGGATCTTGAGGGTCTTTTGATGCAGGGTCACGTTGAACTAGACGTCTACCAAAGGGCAAGAGGTTTCTCCTCTAAATAAATGCCATCAAAGATCAAGTGCAACAACTTGAATCAGGGGCTATGACCCACTTGACATGGTGAGCTTGATTCTCGTGGAAAGACTTCCGCTGATACAAAGTTCTCCAATCAAAGATGTTGATCAAAGTTCAACCTCTAACATTTTCTTGTGTTTACCCCAAGAGATCCTTGAAAACATGCATTCACATATCATGCATTGCATCATAACAATTTCTCCTTTTCAGGTTTCCTTACTCTCCTACTGTTTATTTCAGTAAGAGATGGCTCTAGAGCAGACTCTCAAGGACATCAAGGCTCAAAACGCTCAACTTCAAGAGATGTTCTTGAACCTATCCAAGGGACAAGAAGAGGTCAAGGCGCTCCTCACTTGGGGCATGATCGTGGGAAATCCTGGGGACGACAGTGATGACCAGTTGGAGCTATAAATTGAGATAGCCATATTGAAGGGGCAACTGAGGAGTCAGATGGTTCTTATCCAAAATCTGGCACAAGGACAAGAGGAGTTGAGGGTTCTCACCAACAAGTTTCGTCAAGACAGTTGCAACCGTATGGGGCAAGCAATCAGCACCGGAAATCAAGGCCTTGCTCAGCTTCCCATGAGACAAGAAACTGGTTTAAAGGAGAGAAGACCTTCCCACTTTGCTTCCACATCACGAGCCCAACAACGGCTTCGTCAACATCAACCGGAAAATCAGCAAAGGCAAAGTGAGCCCAAAAGACAGTTTACCAACATCAACATACAATTGTCTCAAGCTTTGCAGCACATGCTGAGGATGAATCTGATTACACCAATAAGACCTCATCCAAATCCCAACACTTTTTCTCCTAGCTACAATCCAGATGCCAGGTGTGCCTATCATTCTGATAGCCCTGGACATGATACAAACGATTGTTGGGCGTTGAAGTACAAGATTCAAAACCTAATCGACGAAGGAATGCTGGAGTTCACACAAGATGGCCAGATTGAGTTCTTCTGCCAAAGGTTCACCACCTGAAATGACAAAGCTCGAACTGAGAGACTTTTGCTTCATTTGAGTTTTCAAAGTTATAATTTCTTTGTTATTCAAACAATTATCTATTAATGTCAAACTTTGTTTCATTAATGCATTGCATAGGTTTGTCTTGATTTGATCCACTCATTTTCATTACACTTGAACTATGCTTTCTACTTTCTTTATGATATTTGACTCTTGATAAAAAGCTGCAAGCCTTTAGAGGGAGGATGACGAAACAGTACCATAATCTCATACAGTATGCTTTTGAACAGACCTTACTGGTGATGTACATGCATTTCTTTCAATTCCCAAACACTGGAGTTATAAGGAAGATAATCCCTAGTCAACCCCTTCGAGCCAAAGAAGTAGGAGTTTTCTGTTCTAAACAAATTGAAACCTTTGATTTAAACCTGGGGCAGGGTAGTCTCTCAGTTAATCCAAAAAAGGTGCGCATTAAAGTCGCAAACTCTCAGTTTGTAATACAACGAACAACATCAAAAGACATTCCTTTGGAATCAAAAGACAATGATGGTTCCTTATCTCATAGGCAGTCATTATCTCTCAAAAGAAAAAGAAAAAAAAACCCACTAAGCCAAAACCTATAAAGGAGGCTTAAGAAAGCCGGGGCATCCCGCTGACTGTAATCTCGAAAATAGGAACAGTCAGGCAAAAGTTAGGGATAACAAATCAAAAGAACAAGGTCATTAAAAATCCTCAACAACATGAAAAAATGTTGAAAAAGAAAAAAGGAGAGGATGACTGCCCTCCAAATTCAATTGGTGAACCATCACCCAAAGAGTCGTTCCAAATTCGAATAGAGTTTGACGCACAATTAACTGAGTTTAGGGTTGAAGAACATCATGAAGAGCGGGTGGGTACAAATATACTTTGAGCCTTTATCCTTTGTTTCTTAAACCGTGAACCAAGCCACGATACAACCCTTCAAAAGTCCTAATTGAAGCATGGGTTAGTTCGAAAGCATACTGTTACAAAAAGGTATCCTGACTCCTGTAAGGCTTTGCCCTAAATCTTGTGTTGAATTTGTCTTATAAAAAGTTTTCCGCTAAAAAACGCATTTTTCAAAACTTCGAGACAAGCATAAACTTTGCATTGTTTGAATATCATTGTTTGCACATGGTTATTTGTTTAACAGCGAAGAAATTCATACAGCGAATGTTCGGAGGAACGAAAACTCTCTCAGTGAGCAAAATCACTTCAAAAAGGATGACACTTCCATTACAAAAATCTCCTATCAACAAGGGGGCATGACATGTCACCATTCAGTTAACCTGGGGCAGTCCAGTCAAGATTTCAAGAAATCTCTCAATTTGCCGAGTAACCTGATTCAAGACTCCTTCATCATCACTTGGGGCATTCGAATGTCAAAACCAAGGTCATCAAAATTCCTTCATCACCTGCAGGAAGTTACAACCACCAACAGAATAACGGACAATTGAAGCTCCTAAAAACCTGTTTCTCTCAAGAATGAAGACTCTCATCCTTAAAGCCTCAGAAGATTGGTATACTCCCAGTTTCTGACCGTTAACAGAATGAAGATTCTCATCACCTCAGAAGATTGGTATACTCCCAATTTCTGACCCCTAACAAAATCAAGATCATCACCTTCCCAGTGTCCAATCTAGAGATAGTTCAGATGTGACCCAAGATTTGGCGACATTCCGAAACTTATTCCAGATTCCCTTCTAGAGATAGTTCAGATGTGACCCAGATTTGGCGACATTCCGAAACTTATTCCAGATTCCCTTCTAGAGATAGTTCAGATGTGACCCAAGATTTGGCGACATTCCGATACTTATTCCAGATTCCCTTCTAGAGATAGTTCAGATGTGACCCAGATTTGGCGACATTCCGAAACTTATTCCAGATTCCCTTCTAGAGATAGTTCAGATGTGACCCAAGATTTGGCGACATTCCGATACTTATTCCAGATTCCCTTCATGAGATAGTTCAGATGTGACCCAAATTTGGCGACATTCCGAAACTTATTCCAGATTCCCTTCTAGAGATAGTTCAGATGTGACCCAGATTTGGCGACATTCCGAAACTTATTCCAGATTCCCTTCTAGAGATAGTTCAGATGTGACCCAAGATTTGGCGACATTCCGATACTTATTCTAGATTCCCTTCTAGAGATAGTTCAGATGTGACCCAGATTTGGCGACATTCCGAAACTTATTCCAGATTCCCTTCTAGAGATAGTTCAGATGTGACCCAAGATTTGGCGACATTCCGATACTTATTCCATATTCCCTTCTAGAGATAGTTCAGATGTGACCCAAATTTGGCGACATTCCGAAACTTATTCCAGATTCCCTTCTAGAGATAGTTCAGATGTGACCCAAGATTTGGCGACATTCTGATACTTATTCCAGATTTCATTCTAGAGATAGTTTCAGATGTGACTCAAGATTTGGCGACATTCCGAAACTTATTCCAGATTTCCCTTCTAGAGATAGTTCAAATGTGACCCAAGATTTGGCGACATTCCGATACTTATTCTAGATTTCACTCTAGAGATAGTTTCAGATGTGACCCAAGATTTGGCGACATTCCGAAACTTATTCCAGATTCCCTTCTAGAGATAGTTCAGATGTGACCCAAGATTTGGCGACATTCCGAAACTTATTCCAGATTTCATTCTAGAGATAGTTTCAGATGTGACCCAAGATTTGGCGACATTCCGATACTTATTCCAGATTTCATTCTAGAGATAGTTTCAGATGTGACCCAAGATTTGGCGACATTCCGATACTTATTCCAGATTTCATTCTAGAGATAGTTTCAGATGTGACCCAAGATTTGGTGACATTTCGATACTTATTCCAGATTTTCCTTCCAGAGATAGTTCAGATGTGACCCAGATTTGGCGACATTCTGATACTTATCCTAGATCAATACCTGCAGCAATCAGAAGATTCTTGCAATCCCCAGTGGAACTAAAACTTCCAACTATCAATCCCCAAGCAGAGTGAAGACTCTCATTCTCAGTTCCTCACAAGATATTCAGATATTCCCCAGTGAAGATCTCCTCAAGACAGGAATCCCCCAGTAGATTGGCATACAACCCAAGCTCCTGATTCCCCAACAGCGATCCCAGGACTTCTCTTTTTCAACGATCAAAGGATTTTCAATCCCCTGCAGCAGTCAAGGAATTACTTTCCCCGACAGCAGTCAAGATTCTATTATCTCCAGCCATCCAATATTCATCTATCCTCAACAAGACAGCTCATCAGCTTACATGCGCATTCATCACATTCATATCATAAACATTGATATAACATACATTGCATCATGCATCATGACATTGCATACAACTAACTCTTTACCTTTTCAGGAAAGATCAGTTAACAGACAAAGATCTTCATCTTCCGAGATTCTCTCTAGAAATAGTTTAGATGTGACCCAGACATGGCGACATTCTGATACTTATTCCAGATTCATTCAGATGCAGTTTTACACGGACTCATCATCAGGAAACCCTACACTGGTTCCTTTTCAACTCCAAGACTTCTGAAAACAGTTTGCGGATTCTCCAAACACGGATGTTAATCTATCGCTTGTTCAGATGCAACTTTTGAAAACAGTTTACGGACGCTTCCCAACAACGGATGCTGCTCTATTGCTTATTCAACTTCAACTTCTGAAAACAGTTTACGGATGCTTCCAGATATAGATGTCAATCTATTGCTTATTCAGATCCCCAGTTCAGAGATTTTCCAAAACATGGACACTTTTCTGATACTCACCCACTCATCAACGACATACAGTTCAACAAACATTTCCAGATGGCATCTTTAAGCCCATCCTCCTACCAGCAACTTCCAGATGGCATCTCTAAGCCCATCCCCCGACAAGATTCTGTCACATCCCTAGATGGCATCTCTAAGCCCATCACCAAATGGCATCTTTAAGCCCATTCCCTCTACCATCACATCACTGAGTGCAAATTTTTTGGGCACTCTAGTGTCCAATCTCCTTTTACCTTCGAGTCGCGAACGAAAAACTTGCCAATCTAACTCTTCAGGTTTAAGAAGATTGAACAGGGGAAACTGTTGTACCCCAAAATTTGCCCTCTCTTTTCCACGAGAAAACACAGCTTCGGGCTTTTCCTGACTTTTCAGATTGGCTTAAGAATCAGTCAAACAGACTTTTTCTTAGCAGTCTATCCAAATTAGGGTTTTCATGGACTCTGGAACAGTTCAAGCAAATTATTAGGGTTTGGTTGAGTTTGGCTCAGGGTTTGATCAGGCAGGCGCTTCTTTGACGATAAATCAAGAATTAGGGTTTGCGCGCGCAGTTTCAGAAGAGTTTGAATCCACAGGGTTTTTGAATCCAGTGTTTTAATTGGTTGTTACATAGTTTTGACGTTTGTTCAAGATTTCTGTCTAAACATCTGGGATAAAAGCTGAGGCATTTGAATTGAGATAGGATAAAAAAGCTGAGGCATTTGAATTGAGAATTTACAGTGTTTGATTTAATCAGTAAAGAGATAAGCATATGGACGTTGGTTTGATTAACCGTGCAATGCTCATGGCTAATTAGAACGCCAGGTTTATTATTGATTGATGCTAAGTGGCAAGACCACAGTGTTTATTAATTATTTATTTATTCTAAGTTAGAATAGTTGGGATTTACTTCCAGTTATTTTAATTTAAGAAACTTAAATAATTAAATGGACAGTGAATTGAAAAAAAGAATTAACTGACAGAGAAGGATTTTTATTCATCTTTAATTGTTTGTTACAAATTATTATTGGAACACTGTAAATTTATTTACATTTTGTTTACAATAATAATATTACAAATAATTAAAATGAAATAAAACTATATCCTAATTATCCTAAGTCTTCATCTTCTACTGATGCTCCCCTGTGCTCAACTGATTTTTACCTGCACAAAGAAAAGAAAAGAAGTCAAATGCAGATGAAATAAAAAGGCAGACAGTTAATCATAAAAAAGCTCATCATTAAAAGTGACTGGCCGGAATCAGTTTATTCACCCTCTCTGCAAATCACAAGAAATTCTTGGTTCACAAAGAGGGATAGAAAATAATGTTGCAAGCATGTAAAAATGTACAAGGCAGCATATAAAACAAAGTGGACAAGGCTGCATAATTTCAAGTTGCAAAGAGGCAAATTGAACAAACAGCATGTGCAAAATGTCAACAAAGCTGTAACTTCAAAACATGCCTAACCAAGTCCAAAAGGCAAACTGAACTGCACAAATTGCAAACTGAAAAATGCCTAACCAAGTCCAATGTCAACCAACTGTCCAAAAGCTATCAAAAGGCTGTCAAAAAGATATCAAGAAGTACACAATATGCAGGAAATCTGGAATATGCAGAGGAAAGATACAAATGCAAGCAAACATATTCAAAAAATCATCATTTTCCAGCCAGTTACTTTTTCAGAAAGTACAATTGTAAGCAATAAACAAATGCTTTTTCTGATAGAGAGAGAGAAGAGAGAGAGAAGAGGCTTACAGGCTTGAGGCTTAGAAAAAGATATAAACAAGACATATCAGAATACAGTAGAAGAGGAGGCAGAATACACACAAGCTCTCGACCTGTAATCTCAAACCAAAAGCCTAAAACTACAAACTGTGATAGAACACAAACAAGAGCCTGCCTCCAACACAAACAAACTATCTCAAACCTGTTACATAACACAAGCCTTAACCTGCCTTAAACATTAAAACACCTCAAAACCTGTTACATAACAATGGCCCCAAAACTGCATTAGAAGCTTGCAAACAAAGCCTGTCAAAACCCAGTTTCAAACCATACAAACATTCAACTACAAAACTGTGTCAAAGATTCAAACGACACAAAAACCAGAAAAAGCTCACAAACCTGTGTCCAAAGCATATCAAGCCTAACCTATTTCAAAACAAACCTGTTCAAGCCTCAAAACTACCTGCTAAGCATAAACCTCAAGGTTTCCTTTAAACCAAATTTGCCTAAAAACCAGTAAATACAAACCAGTTTTCAAACAAACTCCCACAACTCAAAACCAAAATAGCCAAACTACCTTCAATCCAGAACTCATCATCAAACTCAGGACAACGCAAACAAATCCATACTCAGAATCATGTTCATCATTAAGCAATAACCAACAAAGCCCTCAGAGCAACCTCATCATTGGGCCAATAATAGCATAAACATACTCAGATATCAAAAATCATCCAGAGCATCAGTATCAGAACTACAAGGTTCAGCAACATCAACATTTCTCAGGTTCAGAGGCAAACAGAAGAAGAGGAAAAGAAGCAAATAGGCAAAGGTTTTCAGGGATATCATCATAAAACCTAAAGAAAGATACTGAATACCAGATTTCCAAAGCTCACACCTTCATACTCCCTCCGCCTGGACGCCTGAGATGCGCCTCCAAGTCCGCCTCTCCTCCTATCCAAGCAACGAACCCCAAAGGTATAACTCCTTTTCTTTTTTTCTTTTCACACCTCATACAGAAAATAATAATAATCAAGATCAGAACACATATAACTAATTAATCATGCGAATCTGAAAACCCTAAAAGTGCGTTAGGACATAAAACAGAAATCAAACCTTACAACATCGCCTTGCTTGACCACAGAGGGAGGAGGAGACGGACGGTGATGCTTGGAGGCCATAGGCGGGGATTTTCGTTCAGAAAGCTTGAAGGGACGAAGAGGAGAAGAAGATGTATGGCGCCGCTCTAAGCTTGCAACCCTAAGTTCTGAGACAACAAAATGAAAACCCTTGCAAAATTTGTGAAACCCACCTTGGGCCGGTTCGCCCCATTAACAATGCCTAAGCCCATCAGAATTCCAGGCGCACCCCCTTTTTTTTTCTTTTAATTCTGCTTATCTTTGTTTGGGCCAACCAGCTTTCCCCCCTTAAGCCCATTTTAATTCCCTTTTTATAAACTAACACCCTTTTTTTATTTATTTTCCTTTTATATAACATAATTTGTTTGTAAATAAAAATAACACATTAACTCATTTTTACACAAATTTTCTTAATTGTTTCTTTTTATTATTACATTTTAAACATTAATTTTCTTAAATTTAAACAATTTTCTTTTTTTTTTCTTTAAAACCCTTATGTTTATATAACATAAACTAAAATACATAAAACATTAATTTTCTTTAACTTAAGCATTTTTCTTTAGAACATTTGTTTGTACATATTTAACAAAAACCCAAAAATAAATAAAATACTTAATATTGCATTAGGTTAATATTCTTGCATCACTTGTAAATAAATCACATACACTTTCACCAATACATTTGCTTATCTTTTATTCTTATACATTGATATATATTACATTTGAGAATGCGATTCGATTTGGTTGTAAATATATTTGGACACTACTCTCCTGATAAGTCTCATCCCCATTTGTAAATATTTGTACCCCCATTCCCTAATACTTATTTTTAATAGCTTAGACTTTAAATTCCCGCAATTTATCGCTTTCTATATACTGTATAGTAATTAGGGTTTGTATGTGAAGATTTAAAATCAACCGCTAGATAACCTAATACAAGACAAATGCATGACAATCAATACACCAATCACACTTGCACCCCTAGGGTAATCCCGCTTGTTGCCTTCCAAAATGGGCCATGCTTGCATGTTGAGTTTCTTTGGCAAAACAAAACGAATCAAATGATCATAGTCCCTCGATGACGCTTTTGAAGTTGCCTAAGCAAAATGATCATAGTCCCTTCAAGCAAAATTTCCAAAGACACTTGGCACCATTGCATTCATGGTCCATACGATGACCCGCGCCCGTCCCGTTAACATCCTAACATAAGATTGTCCACCAAATACAATGGTGGAACAAAACTGTTAAAAGGGTTAAAACATGAGAAAAATCTTTGAGTAAATTTAGGGGTAGACAACTCTTAGTTACTTGATGAAACTTGCAAAACACACTTGCCTACTTTTCAAAACACACTTCACAAACACAACTTTTAAAAACAACTTTCAAAACCTTGAAACATCTTTTCAAAAAGACAAACACCTTTTGTAAAACATTCAAGTAAAGAATTGTTACAAGGGTTGCCTAGACAAGGCATGTTTTTCAAAGCATTTTCAAAAACACACACACACACACCACCATTTCAAGCAATTGAAAATCAAAGGCAAGTGATCTAAAACAAGTAACTAAGAGCCCATGGATAACCATGGATGAAAAGGGTGCTAATACCTTACCTTTTCATAATACTCTCATCTTTTATACTCGCATAATCATAACTTCTAGTGATGTTTTAGTAGATCTTTTTATCTTCAGAACTTCCTGCATATAAAGATACTTTTATTAGCGAGCATATTTGTTCTTTATATATATATATATATATATATATATATATATATATATATATATATATATATATATATATATATATATATATATATATATATATATATATATATATATATATATATATATATATATATATATATATATGTTTGTTATCATCAAAACTCTTACAAGGATATAGAACCAAATTATGGTCTAACAATTGGGACACTATGAGTAACAACTTTGACACTAAGAAAGTCTATAAGCATATCAAAGGGGATCAACCTAAAGTAACTTGGAGGAATTTGATGTATAAGAATTTTTCTAGGCCGAGAGCCATTTTCATTTTATGGTTAGCTTTCCATAACAAGTTAGCCACTAAGGAAAGGCTTTGTAGATTTGGGATGTTATCTACAAACTATTGTGTTTTTTGCAGCCAAGTAGAAACTCTGGAACATTTGTTTTTTCAATGTGCAGGGATTCAACACATATGGACTGATGTGTTGAATTGGATGAACATCGTTCATGTCCCTGGTTGGTGGCAGGAGGAGCTTCTTTGGGTGATTAAACAGAGAAGTGGTAAAGGTTGGAAAGTTATGTTAATTAGAAGTGCTATAGCTAAGATAACCTATGAAGAATGAAGTTATAGAAACAAAAAGAGCTTTGGGATCCATGTAAATAACAAAGATATAAGGGAGATAGTGCTAGACAATTTAGTCTATAGGGAGTCCAAAGTTAGAAAGAAATTAGTTGAGTTGATGGTTTTGTAATTGTTGAGAGTTTGTCTTTTGGAGGGTTGGATCCATGGTGATCACCTTGTACTTCATAATTTTTTGGTTTTAATATATTTTTATATTTCTCCAAATAATAACAACAACAACAACAACAACAACAACAACAACAATAATAATAATAATAATAATAATAATAATAATAATAATAATAATAATAAATTTCTTTTGCTAACACACTTTTAGAGTGAATTCTAGAATGAAGGCTCCAAAAAGTCCCTAATCCATGGACCTTTAAGAATAGTAGCTAAGAGCCATTAGATCAAGTATGATCATATGATTACTTGAGTTGTATTCAGCAGGGAACTTCTGAGGAAGTACTATCCCGAGCATGTGCATGGAAAGAAAGAGATTGAGTTTCTAGAGCTGGAACAAGGGAACTTGACTGTGACTGAGTATGCTTCGAGGTTTGTATAACTGGAAAAGTATTATTCATATTACAGTGAAGCGACTGCTGAGTTCTCAAGGTGTATTAAGTTTAAGAATGGGTTGCATTAGGAAATCAAACGGACAATTGGATATGAGCAGATCCGTGTGTTTTCAGAGTTGGTGAACAACTGTAGAATCTATGAGGAAGACATCAAAGTTTATTTAGCACACTACAAGAGTTTGAAAGAGAAAAAATGAAAGCAGCATCAAGATCGTAAGAATTCTTATGATGCCCCAACTAATAAAGGGAAATAGAAGGCTTATAAGGGAAAGAAGACAAGTGGGGGAGGAGCTCCCGCTCCTGTCAAGTGTTATAGATGTGTTGAACAAGGTCACTATTCTAATGAGTGTGAGAATAAAGTGTTGAGGTACTACAAATGTGGTAAAACGGGTCATCGTGCTCCTGAATGAGAGAACGATGGTCCAACATATTTCAATTATGGAGAGCAGGGTCACATCAGTACCCAGTCTTAGAAGCCGAAGAAGGACACTACTGCTCAAACCAACGGTAGAGTGTTCGTTTTGAGTGGATCGAAAGATTCCAAGGGGGACAACTTGATTCGAGGTACTCGTTTTATTAATGATGTTGAATTAGTTGTTATTATTGATACTAGTGCTACTCATTTTTTATTTCACGCGAATGTGCGAACATGTTGGGATTGAAGTTGTCTAGTATGAATGGTAGTATGTGTTATACCCTAACTTTTGCCTCTAAGATCTCTCATCATCTCATATTATCAGTATATCAATATCACACACTAGGGTTGTGTTGTACCCCAAAATTTGCCCTTCCATATTCTTCAAAGTTTGTCAAGAATCATCTTCAATTGGTTCAAGACTACTCAAGGGTTGCACAGTCCAAATGCCTCCTAAGCCAGTCAAAATTAGGGTTTAGGTTCCTTCAGTGAATTTGAGGTTTTCAATGGTCCAATCAAGTCCCATGGGACTACACATATCCTCAAGCATCTATATGTCAAGTTTCAAGACTCACAGCATCAAGTTGCACAGTCAAAAGCTTCAATTGCTTCACAATCAACTATAGGGGTAAAATGGTCATTTGGCAGTCAAAAGTCAAATTTTTTGGTCAACATCTTATTTTGAAGCCACAATCATAATTTTATCAAGTCTTGATCATGATTCCACAAGCATGGCTCAAAAATCATCAAGATGCCAAAAGTTTTTATTTTTGGACAGCTGAAAAGTCAACTGTAACTTGACCAAGGCATAACTTTTTCATGGTTCATCAGAAAAATCCCATCCAATGCTCATTTTGAAGGGGATGACATTTCCTACAACTCATCTTCATATTACAAGTCCAAGAAATGCTCTCACAGAAAGTTATCAATTTCTACATTATAGGTCAATTTCAAAAGTCAACAAAAAGTCACTTTAAGTCAAAGACCATAACTTGAGATTGGTGAATCAAAATGACATGGGACCAAAGGAATTGGTTAGAGGACTTCAAGACCTTTCCAAAATGTCCAAGAACATGTTCATATGATCAAAATTGAGCAAGATATGCATTGGAGAAGTTGGGAAATATTTGGGAATTTGCAAAAGTCAACTTTGCCCAAAACACTTCATTTTTGCTAATGGGCCTCAAATTCTTTCTTGAAACATTGCCCAAGGCCTATGCACGACCCATTAAGCTTAAATTGATTTATTTTCTTATTTTTAATTAATTAATTGAATTTTTATTAATATTAATTCATTTAATTGATTTTAATTGTAGGAAAATTCAAAAGATATGGTTTTCAAATCTTTTTGTGATGCAAATAAACTCAACACATGCTGAAGATTTCATGTATCAATCAAGGAGACAAAATCATCCAGTTTTAGAAAGTTTTCTCAATCAAAAGATGCAAAAATATTTGATTGGAAATCAAAGATGCAAAACATTATTCCATGGATTCTTGGACAAAAGATTTAACCTAATTCATTCCAATACAAATACTAAAGCTAAACCTAAATTCATTCACGTGAAAGTTGCTGCAAAACACCATAACCAAATTCCAAAAATTCAAGAAAAAAGTCAAAACTGAATTCAACCTTCCAAGCCGATTCAATACTTTTTCTTGATTCCAATACGTTGCTAGCATACTCAGAAACAATTTGCAATCGAAACCAAGCGTTTAACCTCAAGGAAACGTCCAAACAGAATCACGGTTTGCCCATTCTTTTTTCAAAATCGAAACTCCCTTTTTATGCATCATTAACATGATATAATCATTGCTTTGCATTGCTAACACTATTCTGAAGCTAATGGTACAGATTAATTTGATTATGGTGCCCTGAAACGAAAACCACCATTGATGAAACTTAGGGTTTTCAAGCTCTTAAATTGGGGGTTTGTCATACAGGAAAAATCAGAACCTCTCATGCACATGACTGAATTCGTGAGAGTCACACGAATCTAATCGGACTATCGCGCCTTATTTATATAAACTAGAGACCTAATCGCTATTTTTTGCAGTTGCAGTTTGTGGGGGTTTAAAACCCCCGCTATTTGATTGTTCTTGTTACAGGCCAAGCGAAGAAGATAATACGTGGAAGCGTGCCACTGGCCTATTCAAATATAACACGCGTTTTTGTCAATTTCCAGCATATGCTTTGTTTTTTATATATTAATTTCATTGCCTATTATACTAACAAAGACAGGCGCTTGGCTTAGTGGTTGGTGAGGTGTTTGTGCATCATTGGGACCAGGGTTCGATTCCCAGGTCCCCCAAAATAGTTCTATTATTTTTCATAACATCTTCATATGCAGCGCTTGTCAAGGGTTCCATCATATGCCCTCACGCCTCAGCTTGCCATGTGGCTTCAAGCAGTGATCCAAAAGCCAAAAAAGGGGGACTACCATGCTCCTTAGTCAACGCGCCTCTGGACGATTCAAGGAAGTCAGCACAGGCTTGGCTTATTGGGCCTAAGATTTCCAACTTTTACCTCCCTTGGGTCCAACACACCCCCCTGGTTTTCTTTCTATTTCTTTTTGTTCTTTCTTTTTATTTTCTTTTTTTAAATTATTATAACTATTATTATTATTTAGTTTAATTCATAAATTAATTTTCATAATAAAATCAGGAACTTAAAATATTATTTATTTTTATTAATTATTAATTTTTACTTTAATTCATTATTTTGTAAATAAATTCTAATTAATCAACTTAGTTTAATTTAGGTTTAATTTTAATCTTTTTCTCAATAAATAAAATTATGTAGAATTAGGGTTTGACAATTTTCACTCATATTTTCTTATTATCATTATTCTTATTTATTAATTATTATTTTTTGTAAATAAAAATGTAAATTAATTAAATTAGTTAAATTAGGTTAACTTTAACTTTTTTTTACAATAAATAAAAGCAATCTAGAATTAGGTTTTTTTTTTCTTTTAACTTTTAATAACTCTTTTTATTTTTATTTTCATTAAAAACTTAAAAAACATAAAGAACACTTTTTTTTTCTTTAATTAAATAATTAATTAGTTTCTAGGTTTAGTATTTCATTTAATTACAAAAAGGACCAATTTCACTTTCTTTTCTCAAAAAGGGTCAAAACCCTAAGGACGTCCTGATTCTATTTCTTTGCGCGCATTATTCTTATTTTGATTATTTATGTAACTGTTTCCGGAAATATAATAGTTAATTAGGATTTTATTGCTTTCCTTTACTTTCCGCATTTATTTTCCAAAACGGGTTATGTTTTTGGCGATGTATAGACCCGCGCCTTGTAATAGCGTAGATTTACCTTTCCGTACTTTATTTTCCGCACTCTTAACTGTTAATATGTATGAAAGACTGAATGAAAAATAAAATCAATCCGTAGCTCACAAATACCTTCATAAAGAACACTTTTTTTTCTTTAATTAAATAATTAATTAGTTTCTAGGTTTAGTATTTCATTTAATTACAAAAAGGACCAATTTCACTTTCTTTTCTCAAAAAGGGTCAAAACCCTAAGGACGTCCTGATTCTATTTCTTTGCGCGCATTATTCTTATTTTGATTATTTATGTAACTGTTTCCGGAAATGTAATAGTTAATTAGGATTTTATTGCTTTCCTTTACTTTCCGCATTTATTTTCCAAAACGGGTTATGTTTTTGGCGATGTATAGACCTGCGCCTTGTAATAGCGTAGATTTACCTTTCCGTACTTTAATTTCTGCACTCTTAACTGTTAATATGCATGAAAGACTGAATGACAAATAAAATCAATCCGTAGCTCACAAATACCTGATCAAAGATGAACATAAACTGAAACAACACACGTGCACATGCCACTCCTAGGGTACGCCTCACTGGTTGCCTCGAACGTGGTCGTCAAGAATAGGGTATTTTAAAGGTCGCCCTCTTGTCTAAGATCCAGTTGCCTCGAAACGGTTGCCTCGGATAAAAAGGATCTAGGACATTAGGGTTACTTCTAAGGTGTCCTACTATTGCTTCGGTGACCACACATGTCCCTTAATCGAATTGACCCGAATACCTTTAACGACGGTGCTACCTACTTCTCAATAGTGGGATAGCACTGTTTAAAGGACTCTTACACAGCCTAATTCCTTAGGGTAGGTAGATCTCATGGGTACTTGCTCTTTTCAAAAACAAAAAAAACAATCTTTTCACACTGACACTTTCAAAAGTTTTCAAACAAATTTTTCATACACTCTTGAGGACAGATACAAGAGTTACTTAGAAATTTTTCAAACGAAACTTTTTCAAAACCCACGCACACTTGAAAAGCAAACAATTTTTGAAAACATAAGAGCAAGTACCTAAGATCCCGTGGATAACCATGGATAGAAAGGGTGCTAACACCTTCCCTTTCTATAAATCTACCTCCCGAACCGAGAGATATCTCAAAGAAGGAATTTTGCTGTGCTTTTGTCCTTTCCATGTTGGAGAACATAAAAGACGGTGGCGACTCTTACTTACCGCGACATTTCGCGAACCAGCTTAAAAAACAGTCAGTTCTATTTCCACCGACCACAGAACTGGCGACTCTGCTGGGGATATTATAAAAGTGAGGTGTACCTTAGGATTATACCACTCTTATGTTTTCAATTGCCTGTTTTGATTGCTTTAATATTGTGGGCCTGTTTTGGGAGTTTCATAGATCCTAACCCGGATCTGGGGGATACCTTTTAGGTAGCAACAAACTGTGAGGGAACTGTGCGGGGTATACCGACATGGTTGAAGCAGTTGCTACGTTGATGTGGCACTTTGTTGAGTACCAGTAACCCTTGAGTCAAGTCAAGGAGAGTACGGGGCCGCTGCGTGATGTCGTGAAGCATCAGCTGACCTTAGGAACCTTACTTGACCATCCTGGCCTCTTTAGGGGTAATGAGATGACGGACTTTGGTGCAGTCCGAAGTTGGTAGATACTCGATACTACACTCATTGAGGGTTGTTTTCTTGGAATATTTTGATCGCCAGTTCAGTGGCTAAATCAAAATAATGAACATAGAAAACAACCTAATGATATTGAGCTCCTTAGAACCCGGTTACTTCTGATAGGACAGGTTTTGAGCCCACCAACTTCAAGAGGGTAATACCTAGACCTCATGCTGGCCTAAACTCTAAGGGCTGTCTGGTGTGACTTGTGTGCCTTATTATGTTTGCTGTTTGTGAATACTTGTGGTGTGTTTTTATCATAACATCATAACATCATACATCATCATATGCATTTACTAACCACTTCAAGGGTTCGAATCTTCATCTTTGTTCTTGTTTTGTAGGACATGGAAATTATCCGCAGAAAGACAATTCAGGTCAACCTTGTAAGGGTCCCTCCTCAGCTTAAGGAGCTTGCATCCAGGATTCCCGAGAACTCTTCCTTCAGTGAAATGCATCGTAGACTCATCAGCTTAGTCAACACCAACATTGAAGAAGATATGATAAAAGTTCTCTTCCAGTTCTTTGACCCTTTGCACCACTGTTTTACTTTCCCGGATTATCAATTAGTACCTACTTTGGAAGAGTTTTCTCAACTTCTGAGGGTCCCCATCCCCAGTCAACTACCCTACAACGGTACGGAAAGGGAACCAAAACTTGAAGAGGTTGCTAAAGCATTACGTCTACAACCATCTGACATCAAGGGACATTGGGAAGTTAGAAGTGGTATCAAAGGATTCTTGGCAAAGTTCCTGTTTGAGAAGGCCCAAGAATGTTGGAATTCCCTTGATCTACAAGCCTTTGAAAAAGTTGTGGCACTCCTTGTCTATGGGTTGGTGTTGTTCCCGAATCCGGATCAGCTTATAGATATCAATGCTGTCAAGATCTTCATGTCTAGGAATCCTATACCTACATTGCTTGGGGAGATCCTCCACTCATGTTACACTCGAACCATGAGAAAAAAAGGTGTTCTCATGTGCTGCATTCCTCTCCTGGCAAGGTGGTTTATTTCGCACCTTCCACAATCAGTTTTGAAGAACGAGCAGGGTTTGAGATGGTCACAACGATTAATGACTCTTACACATGCTGATATACATTGGTGTTCTCGGTCCAGAGAAAATTTCACTATCATTGATCGTTGCAGAGAGTTTCCTAATGTTCCTTTACTTGGAATCAGAGGGGGCATTACTTACAACCCATGTCTGGCTTTGAGACAATTTGGATATGCTCGGAGGGATGGCCCTCATGACATGTTGATTCCTGACATAGTTTTTGACTTCGACAATGATGCACAAGGACTTCGCCAGAGATTTATCAGAGCTTGGAGGATGCCCAACAGGGTAGATGGCAAGACACTGGGGCACAAGAACTCCATTCCCCTTGAGCCTTATCTCAAGTGGGTACGAGCCCGCTCCCAGAAGTTGGTGATGCCATATCCTCATGTTCTCCCCGTGATCAAGGAGCCAGTTTTGGAAGGAGAGGTGTCGTACACCATTCAACATCCTGACATGCCAACGTCTTGGGAAGAAATGCAAAAGAGCTGGATCCAACTCAAGGAAGAGCGAAATTCTCTTGAAACCAGTCTACATGCCAGTGAGAAGAAGGTCTTGGAGCTCACCCGTCTACTTCACGAGGAAAAGACTCTCAACACTTACATTGCTCCAAAGAGGATGCGCAGTGTCTTTTGGGATTGATTATTTTGTAATATTTCGCCCATGAGGCATTGATGTACTGAACATATTATTTCCTAATATAACGTGTGTTCCCTTTTTGTCTACAACGAATTTGAACTTTCGAACCCTTGAATGCATTGCATAAATAGCATATCATGCATCATGTGCATAACAGGTACTCTCTTTTACAGGTTGCTTAATCTTCTTCGCTGTTTATTTCAGCAATCATCATGAATCCGGAACTTACCAACGAACAAGCTATCAAGGCCCTCCAGGCCCAGAACGCCCAGTTTCAGGAGCTGGTCATGAGCTTAGCCCAGGGTCAAGAGGAACTGAAGGCTCTGCTGGTGAAGAAGAAGAAGAAGAGAACTGTGATGTTTAACACTGGACGGAGGTTTGGGAATACACTGCAGAATGAGGTTGATCAAGCTACTTCCTCTATAGGGAAAGACAGTCCCCAAGGGGGAAGGGTTCCAAGTCCCGTGGTCTCCGACAACGAGACAGATTTCAATGATGAGCAGTACCCTCCTGCTGAGGACATGTACAAGCAGTTAGAGGATCGTCTGAGTGCTATGGAAATTCAACACGTGCCTGGGTTGGATTTTGGAGATCTAGGTCTATCTTCTGGGGTGGTGATCCCACACAAGTTCAAGGCGCCTTCTTTTGCGAAGTATGACGGAGCTTCCTGACCTAAGCTGCACCTCCGTTCTTATGTGAGGAAGATCCAACCGTATACAGCTGACAAGAATCTTTGGATCCATTTCTTCCAGGATAGCCTCTCAGGGGCTCAACTCGAGTGGTTCTATCAGCTGGATGGAGCCAGTATTCGAAACTGGGAGGAATTGGCTACTGCATTTTATAAGCAGTATCAGTACAATGCCGACCTCGCTCCTACACGTACCCAACTCCAGGGTATGTCGCTAGGGACGGGTGAAGGTTTTAATGAGTACGTGCAAAAGTGGAGAGACCTGGCTGGAAGGGTGCAGCCACCATTGATTGACCGTGAGCTCGTGGACATGTTCCTGGGGACCCTGTCTGGTCCATTCTTTAACCACCTGATTGGTAATTCTTCTGCAGGGTTTACAGACCTCATTCTGACTGGTGAGAGGATAGAAGCTGGCATTAAGTCTGGGAAGATACAGAAAGGTGCATCCTCGAGTTCTGAAAAGAAGCCTTTCAAGAAGGAATCTAGTGCTGTTTATGGGTCGAGGAAACAGAATAAACCGGAACGCCGCCAAGCTGTCAACGCGATGGTAATTTCAAAGCCTGCTGCCGCTCCTCGGCAATATAACCAACCAAGAGGTGAGAGGCCCAAAAGGCAGTACACTCGGCTCAGTATGACCCTCTCTCAGATATTGCCGCAACTGCTGTCAACCAATCTGGTAATTGTCAAAGAAGCTCCGAAGGTAGTGAACACAACCTCTCCAAAGTACAACCCTAACGCCCGTTGTGCTTATCACTCTGACAGCCCGGGGCATTCTACTGATGATTGTTGGGCACTGAGGAATAAGGTTCAGGACCTTATTGATGCTAAAGAAATACAATTTGAGGCGCCCGAGAGACCCAATGTTGTGACTGCTCCCATGCCCCAGCATGGAGTGAATGCTGTGGAAGAAGACCTGTATGTAGCCTCTGTGGATGAGATTGTTACTCCATTGTTGACTGTCAAAAGGAACCTGTTTCTAGCCGGTTTATTTCCGGGATATGGTAAAGGTTGTCATCTATGTGCTGTTTCACCTGCTGGTTGTCCTTTGTTGAAGTCAGTCGTCCAAAACCTGATGGATAACAAAGAGATCTTGTTCGAGAAGATTGCTGTTCCTGTTATCCCTGTTGAAGAAGTGTCCATTGTCACTATTTTCAACAAACCTCCCAAGGCTCCCTCAAAGAAGCCTGTCAAAATCATGTCCACTCAGAAGATTGCTCCCATCATCATTACTGTTCCGGGGCCCATCCCCTATAAATCTGAAAAAGCTGTCCCGTGGCACTATGGGGCAGATGTTTATGTGCTTGGAGTAAAGCAAGAGTTTGATACTGGTACCAGCGTCAGTAACATCACCGGGCCTACCAAAGTCACTCGTAGTGGTAGGCTCTTCTCACCGAATATTGCGCCACCATCCATTCAAAGACCTCTCGTTATCACACCTGCAAGTGTGCCTGCTTCCTTGCCTGACCAAGTTCCTATTTCTACCCCTGCTGCCGAGTCATCTGACTCTCGGGGCAAAGGGATTACTACTGATGTGCCTGCCCGGACGGAGGCACTGAAGACAACCAATGTTGAAGCTTCCCATCAAGAGATGGAAGAGATCCTCAAGATCATCAAGAAGAGTGATTTCAATGTAGTTGAGCAGCTGGGGCACACCCCCTCTAAGATTTCTATGCTATCTCTGTTGTTGTGTTCATAGGCCCATGCCAAGGCCCTGATTTCCTTCCTGAAGACTGCCCATGTGCCACAAGAAACGTCTGCTGATCAATTTACCGATTGTGTGGCCAACTTGACTGCTGATAATGGGTTGGGCTTCTCTGACGCCGATTTGACTGCCAAGGGAAAGAACCACAACGACGCCCTGCATGTCTCCATTGAATGCAGGGGCGCTACTCTCGCCCATGTGTTGGTAGACACCGGTTCTTCGTTGAACGTATTACCCAAGAAAGCTTTAGACAGGTTGGATTGTGAGGGTTTAGAGCTCAAGCCTAGTAACATTGTTGTCCGGGCCTTTGACGGGTCAAAGAGGATGGTACATGGTGAAGTTGACATTCCAATCAAGTTTGGTTCTCAAGTTTTTGATTCTACTTTCTATGTGATGGACATCCGACCATCCTATTCTTGTTTGCTGGGTCGTCCGTGGATCCACAAGGCTGGAGCTGTGACCTCAACTTTACATCAGAAGCTTAAATACTCGGTCAGAGGGAAGATTGTTATAGTGCAGGGGGAGGAAGAATATATGGTCAGCCACCTCAACTCGTTCCGGTACATAGAGATGGATGGGGAGTTCATTGAGACCCCCTTTCAACACTTTGAAGAGGTGCCTCAGACACTGGCGTCAGCGGAGACTGTGACTGAAGATAATTCTCCTTTGAAGATGGCTTCCTTGAAGGATGCCCGGGCTGTGGTAGAGAAGGGTGAGTGTGCAAACTGGGGCCGACTTCCTGATTTCACTACGAAGACTGACAAGTTTGGTTTGGGTTTCACTGCAGAGGCTCAGAGGGCTATGCGTAAGGCAAGGATTGGAAGACCTCTTGTATTCATCACCAACCCGGGAGTGAATGCTATTGAAGACGAAGCGGAAGAATCTGAATTCGACAGCTGGATCTACCCAACGACCAACGGTGGACCAAGCAACTGGACTGCCAAAGACTACATACCTATTACTTTTGTCACTCAGTAATGAACTCCTTTGTTTTAAATTTGTAACGAACAATAATTTGAAACTTTATGGCCCGGTGTCTTACCCGGGGCACCGTGGCTTCATTTGTGAGGGCTTATTATTTGTCATTTTCATATATCATGAATAAAAGCATTGGACGTTTTTCGCATTTCAAATCTTGCGCTCCTTTTCTTTCTTTATATATTGCAAAACAGTTATATTTACACACACTCACCTATACAGGTTTCAATCCACTCTGGATCTCACTGGTAACGACTCTGCTACTGCCAGTTATGACTTCGAAAATCTGATCAACTTAGCCGAAGACGAAGGTGAAGATGATTGCGAAGTGCCTGGTGAACTTGTAAGACTGTTACTCCAGGAAGAGAGGGCCATTCAGCCACATGAAGAGCCAGTGGAAACGGTAAATATGGTTACTGAGACAGACAGAAAGGAAGTCAAGATTGGTGCCAATCTGGAGGCTAGCGTGAAACAATGGTTGATTCATATGTTGCATGATTATGTGGAAATCTTTGCTTGGTCGTACAAAGACATGCCTGGGTTGGATACCGACATTGTGGTTCACCACTTGCCCACCAAGGAAGAATGCCCTCCGGTAAAGCAAAAGGTCCGCCGTATGCGTCCAGAGATGTCCGAGAAAATCAAAGCTGAGGTTATGAAACAATTTGACGCCGGTTTTCTTGCAGTAACTTCTTACCCTCAGTGGGTTGCCAACGTGGTTCCAGTACCAAAGAAAGATGGTAAGGTCCGAATGTGTGTTGATTACAGGGATTTGAATAGGGCCAGCCCTAAGGATGACTTCCCTCTGCCTCACATCGACGTTCTGGTTGACAATACTGCTCAGCATAAAGTATTCTCCTTCATGGACGGCTTCTCCGGTTATAACCAAATCAAGATGGCTCTTGAAGACATGGAGAAGACCACTTTTGTTACTCAGTGGGGCACCTTTTGTTACAAGGTCATGCCTTTTGGGTTGAAAAATGCTGGGGCAACTTACCAACGTGCCATGGTTGCTTTGTTTCATGACATGATCCATCATGAGATCGAAGTGTATGTCGACGATATGATTGCAAGGTCCAAAACTGAGGAGGAACACCTTGACCATCTACAGAAGCTGTTTGACCGTCTGAAGTTATACAAGCTGAGGTTGAACCCAAACAAGTGCACCTTCGGGGTGAAATCTGGAAAATTGCTAGGCTTCGTCGTGAGAGACAAAGGTATTCAAGTGGACCCTGCCAAGGTGAAAGCCATACAAGATATGCCAACTCCCAAGACAGAGAAAGAAGTCAGAGGCTTTCTAGGACGGCTGAACTATATTGCCCAATTCATCTCGCACCTAACTGCTACCTATGAACCAATCTTCAAGCTGCTGAAGAAAGATCAAGTAGTACGTTGGAACGATGAATGTCAGGCCGCTTTCGAAAAAATCAAAGAGTATCTCCAAGAACCACCCATTCTTATGCCACCGGTTGAAGGGAGACCTCTAATATTATACCTGACAGTACTTGACAGCTCAATGGGGTGTGTGATGGGGCAGCATGACGAGTCTGGCCGAAAAGAGCATGCCATTTATTACCTTAGCAAAAAGTTTACCGGCTGTGAGACCCGATACTCACTGCTCGAGAAAACTTGCTGCGCTTTGGTATGGGCTGCTCGCCGGCTGAGACAGTATATGTTGACTCACACTACTCTGTTAATTTCAAAAATGGATCCAATCAAGTACATATTCGAAAAGCCTGCCTTGTCCGGAAGAATAGCAAGATGGCAGATGATCTTAACAGAATACGACATCCAGTACACGACTCAGAAAGCAATCAAGGGAAGTGTGTTGGCAGATCATTTGGCGCACCAGGCAGTGGACGACTACCAATCTATGAACTTTGAATTTCCAGACGAGAATATCATGGTAGTGCCGGATTGTGAAGTACCTGGACCGGATGAAGGACCTGAGGAAGGATCCTGATGGTCTACGCACTTTGATGGAGCCTCAAACGCTTTGGGTAACGGTATAGGCGCTGTGATCATCTCCCCTAAAGGCACTCATACTCCACTTACTGCCCGGCTATGTTTCAACTGCACCAACAACATGGCGGAGTATGAAGCGTGCATCATGGGTCTTCAAGCTGCAATTGACTTAAGGATCAAGTTTCTGAGTGTCTTCGGAGATTCCGCTCTCGTGATCAATCAGATCAAAGGCGAGTGGGATACGAAACACCCAAATCTTATCCCTTACAAAGAGTGTGTGTTGACATTGATCCCCCATTTCGAGGAGATAACTTTTGAACACTTCCCAAGAGAGGAGAATCAATTGGCGGACGCGTTAGCTACGATGTCTTCTATGTTCAAAGTCAAATGGGACAATGAGGCTCCCCGAATCATTATCTGGAAATTGGATGAACCTGCACATTGCTATGATCTTGAGGCTGAAGAGGTAACTGAAAAACCTTGGTATCATGAAGTGAAAAGGTACTTGGAAGCTCAAGAATACCCCGAGGGTGCATCCGTTAATGACAAAAAGTTTCTGAGAAGGTTCGCGGAAAAGTTCTTCCTCAGCAACGACATTCTATACAAGCGAAACCATGATTCAACCTTACTGTGTTGTGTGGATAAGACTGAAGCAGAAAGGATCATGACAGAACTACATGAAGGTACCTTCGGAACACATTCCAGTGGACATACCATGGAAAAGAAAATCCTTCGGGCAGGATACTACTGGTCCACAATGGAAGCCGACTGTTATCAACACTCTCGGACGTGTCACAAATGCCAGATCTATGTTGATAAGGTGCACGTTCCTCCAGTTCCTCTGAACATCTTGACAGCACCTTGGCCTTTTGCAATGTGGGGCATTGATATGATCAGCGAGATCAAACCTACGACATCCAACGGGCATCGCTTCATCCTAGTGGCGATTGATTACTTCACGAAGTGGGTCGAAGCAGCGTCCTACACTACCGTAACCAAGAACGTCGTGGCACGATTCATCCGGCATAACCTGATCTGTCGATACGGTGTACCAGAGAGGATCATTACAGATAATGGTACCAATCTTAACAACAAGATGATCACTGAGCTCTGCGAGCAATTCAAGATACAACACCACAACTCTTCTCCTTACCGGCCAAAGATGAATGGGGCTGTCGAAGCGACAAATAAGAATATTAAGAAGATTGTGCAGAAGATGACAGTGACCTACAAAGATTGGCACGAGATGTTACCGTTCGCTCTTCATGGGTACCGTACCTCAGCAAGGACGTCAACAGGGGCAACTCCCTTTTCCTTGGTTTATGGCATGGAGGCAGTCTTGCCTATCGAAGTCCATATACCCTCTCTCCGGATAATGAAGGATGCAGGTTTGAGCAAAGATGACTGGATCCAGACTCGACTTGATCAATTAAATCTAATCGATGAAAAGAGACTCACTTCTATTTGTCATGGTCAGACGTACCAAAAATGGATGATCAGGGCATTTAACAAGAAAGTCAGACGACAAGAGTATCAAGTCGGAGACCTGGTAATCAAGCGCATCATCCTTCCTCAAAGTGATCCCAGGGGCAAATGGACCCCTACGTACGAAGGGCCATTTGTGGTTAAACATATCTTCTCAGGAGGAGCTATGATTCTAACCACCATGGATGGTGACGACCTTCCTCACCCCGCCAATGCAGACATAGTAAAAAGATACTACGCATGACTAAAGACCCGCTAGGTTGACACACCTAGGCAAAAATAAGGGCTCCCCGGCGAACCAAAAGGGTTCGGGCAAAAATAAGGGATGAAATGAAAAAATCTGTACACCCGGTAAGTCGAAAACCTGAAAAGGCGGCTTGGGCAAAAATGGGTATCCCGGTGGACTGAAAACCCGAAAGGGCGGTCTAGGAAAAAGTTAAGGATAAGCGTAATACTATGTCTCATTGGATCACTCTGCATCCAGAATTCGGTATCAACTATCAGGTTCAGACGGCATCAATCAATCAGCTTCATCTTCAACGAAGCAGCAAAGTGATGAGACGCTTGAAGACATAAAGGCGATAGCAGAGTTGGAACCCAGTGGGATTTTCTTCACATAGCTGTTTTGTTTTCCTTTCTGTATAAAACTCTATCTTGTTCGGCGGCGTTCTCTTACTAGGACGTCAGCCTCTTGTACATAAACGCCTATTTACAGGCAAATTCCAAAAATCAATACAAATTCACTTTTCCAGACAAATTGCCAATTGTTTTTCCTTTATATGTGTTGTTTTGCAAAGAACGTCCAATGTTCATTTTTTATATATGCATTTGACATTAATTGCTAATCATAAATATTTGCATGCGAAATAAAGGAATAATTACAGGTGACATTAGAAACAGGGGCAATAATGAGTTGTCTAAGCGATCTAGTTGCTCTGTACACCCGGCAAGTCGAAAACCTGAAAAGGCGGCTTGGGCAAAAATGGGTATCCCGGTGGACTAAAAACCCGAAAGGACGGTCCAGGCAAAAGTTAGGGATAAGCGTAATACTATGTCTCATTGGATCACTCTGCATCCAGAATTCGGTATCAACTATCAGGTTCATACGACATCAATCAATCAGCTTCATCTTCAACTAAGCAGCAAAGTGATGAGACGCTTGAAGACATAAAGGTGATAGCAGAGTTGGAACCCAGTGGGATTTTCTTCACATAGCTGTTTTGTTTTCCTTTCTGTATAAAACTCTATCTTGTTCGGCGGCGTTTTCTTACTAGGACGTCAGCCTCTTGTACATAAACGCCTATTTACAGGCAAATTCCAAAAATCAATACAAATTCACTTTTCCAGACAAATTGCCAATTGTTTTTCCTTTATCTGTGTTGTTTTGCAAAGAACGTCCAATGTTCATTTTTGATATATGCATTTGACATTAATTGCTAATCATAAATATTTGCATGCGAAATAAAGGAATAATTACAGGTGACATTAGAAACAGGGGCAATAATGAGTTGTCTAAGCGATCTAGTTGCTTTGTCAACCAAGGTACCAAGGTAGGTTCGGCTGAAGAACGACCAGGATACCTTCACTCCCCGTAGAGTAAGACCAAAATCAGCAATACTCTCCCCAAGCAGAGTTGGTCTCCCGTCAGTCCTAACAAGGCACAATATTCTCCAGCAAGTCAGCGATTCTCTCCCCAAGCAGAGTAATCTACTACCAGCCTTAAGGAAGATGGGTATCCTCAGAAAATCTCAATATTCCCCTGCAGAGTATACAGATGTTCCTAAGCAAGCGTCCCCAGCAGTCTTGATATAAGATTGTTCCCCGGTGGAATACCAGACACTCTAGTGGAGCCATTCCCCAGTGCAGTCCAAGAGATTCCCCAGGAGAGTTGAATCGTCCATATCCCCAGTAGATTCTGGAAGCTTACCCTTGCAGAGTACGAACGCATCTCCCTGGCTTTATTCAAAGGTTATTCCCCACCAGAACTTATAACTGGGTTATCCTCAGCTAATTACCACGGAAAGACCGTCCTCGGCGAAGTTCTTCCTATCCCCCAGCGGAGTTCATCAAATTCCCCAACATGACATATCAACGGTATCCCCAGCGGAATTATCATCAAAACCTTAGCGAAGTATCTCTTCCCACAGAGTAATTCCCCGCAGAGTAATCTCTCCGACAAAGTTTATTCCCCAACGGAGTCATCTTCTCCTACCGGTTTATTCTTACAATCATCATCCCCAGCGGAAACGAAGAACTCTACTCTTCAACATCAGCCCAGGATTCAATTTCCCGGCTTTCGTCAAGGATTTATTTTCCCAGACGAAATACATTCATAACCATCACATTATCATACACCATGACGCATGCATATACGCATCATAATACACAATCTCATTTATTCTTGAGAACATCATGACATCATGCATTTCATACATCATGACATTGCATACAACTAATGTTTTACCTTTTCAGGAAAAAGGTCAATCCAAAGATGATTACTATCAACTGTCACTAATTCCAGATTCGATTCCTGTATCTAGCCAGGGCATATCTGTGAGTATTTGATTGTAGATTCGATACCTGTATTCAGCCAGGGCATGTCTGCATGAAGAGTTTAGAGATTCGATTCCTGTATCCAGCCAGGGCATATCTGTAGACGACCAATTCCAGATTCAATTCCTGTATCTAGCCAGGGCATATCTGTGAGTATTGGATTGTAGATTCGACACCTGTATCCAGCCAGGGCATGTCTGCATGAAGAGTTTAGAGATTCGATTCCTGTATCCAGCCAGGGCATATCTGTAGACGACTAATTCCAGATTCGATTCCTGTATCTAGCCAGGGCATATCTGTGAGTATTTGATTGTAGATTCGATACCTGTATCCAGCCAGGGCATGTCTGCATGAAGAGTTTAGAGATTCGATTCATGTATCCAGCCAGGGCATATCTGTAGACGACTAATTCTGGATTCGATTCCTGTATCTAGCCAGGGCATATCTGTGAGTAACTGATTGTAGATTCGATACCTGTATCCAGCCAGGGCATGTCTGCATGAAGAGTTTAGAGATTCGATTCCTGTATCCAGCCAGGGCATATCTGTAGACGACCAATTCCAGATTTGATTCCTGTATCTAGCCAGGGCATATTTGTGAGTAACTGATTGTAGATTCGATACCTGTATCCATCCAGGGCATGTCTGCATGAAGAGTTTAGAGATTCGATACCTGTATCCAGCCAGGGCACATCTGTAGACGACTAATTCCAGATTCGATACCTGTATCTAGCCAGGGCATATCTGCAGGAGGAGTTTGAAGATAAACCCCTGTAACAGGCCAGGTAATTATCTTTCTCAGGTACGCAAGTTCTCGCTAAGGAATCTCTTACGCGGTCGACACCTCCAAATGGCATCTATAAGCCCATTCCTGACAAGGTTCTGTCACACCTCCAGATGGCATCTATAAGCCCATCCTCCTATCCACCATCTCTCCAAATGGCATCTGTAAGCCCATTCCCGCCATCACATTGCTGATACTCCACTATGTGAGTGCAAATTTCTAGGCACTTTAGTGTTCAATCATCTTCCACCTTCGGATCACGAAAGGCACGCAAGCCAATCTACATCCTCAGGTCTAAGAAGATTGAACAGGTGCAACTGTTGTACCCGAAAATTTGCCCTCCCATATTCTTCAAAGTTTGTCAAGAATCATCTTCAATTGGTTCAAGACTACTCAAGGGTTACACAGTCCAAATGCCTCCTAAGCCAGTCAAAATTAGGGTTTAGGTTCCTTCAGTGAATTTGAGGTTTTCATTGGTCCAATCAAGTCCCATGGGCCTACACATATCCTCAAGCATCTATATGTCAAGTTTCAAGACTCACAGCATGAAGTTGCACAGTCAAAAGCTTCAATTGCTTCACAATCAACTATAGGGGTAAAATGGTCATTTGGCAGTCAAAAGTCAAAATTTTTGGTCAACATCTTATTTTGAAGCCACAATCATCATTTGATCAAGTCTTGATCATGATTCCACAAGCATGGCTCAAAAATCATCAAGATGCCAAAAGTTTCTATTTTTGGATAGTTGAAAAGTCAACTGTAACTTGACCAAGGCATAACTTTTTCATGGTTCATCAGAAAAATCCCATCCAATGCTCATTTTGAAGGGGATGACATTTCCTACAACTCATCTTCACATTCCAAGTCCAAGAAATGCTCTCACAAAAAGTTATCAATTTCTACATTATATGTCAATTCAAAAGTCAACAAAAAGGCACTTTAAGTCAAAGACCATAACTTGAGATTGGTGAATCAAACATGGGACCAAAGGCATTGGTTAGAGGACTTCAAGACCTTTCCAAAATGTCCAAGAACATGTTCATATGATCAAAATTGAGCAAGATATGCATTGGAGAAGTTGGGAAATTTTTGGGAATTTGCAAAAGTCAACTTTGCCCAAAACACTTCATTTTTGCTAATGGGCCTCAAATTCTTTCTTGAAACATTGCCCAAGGCCTATGCACGACCCATTAAGCTTAAATTTATTTATTTTCTTATTTTTAATTAATTAATTGAATTTTTATTAATATTAATTCATTTAATTGATTTTAATTGTAGGAAAATTCAAAAGATATGGTTTTCAAATCTTTTTGTGATGCAAATAAACTCAACACATGCTGAAGATTTCATGTATCAATCAAGGAGACAAAATCATCCAGTTTTAGCAAGTTTTCTCAATCAAAAGATGCAAAAATATTTGATTGGAAATCAAAGATGCAAAACATTATTCCATGGATTCTTGGACAAAAGATTTAACCTAATTCATTCCAATACAAATACTAAAGCTAAACCTAAATTCATTCACGTGCAAGTTGCTGCAAAACACCATAACCAAATTCCAAAAATTCAAGAAAAAAGTCAAAACTGAATTCAACCTTCCAAGCCGATTCAATACTTTTTCTTGATTCCAATACGTTGCTAGCATACTCAGAAACAATTTGCAATCGAAACCAAGCGTTTAACCTCAAGGAAACGTCCAAACAGAATCACGGTTTGCCCATTCTTTTTTCAAAATCGAAACTCCCTTTTTATGCACCCTTAACATGATATAATCATTGCTTTGCATTGCTAACACTATTCTGAAGCTAATGGTACAGATTAATTTGATTATGGTGCCCTGAAACGAAAACCACCATTGATGAAACTTAGGGTTTTCAAGCTCTTAAATTGGGGGTTTGTCATACAGGAAAAATCAGAACCTCTCATGCACATGACTGAATTCGTGAGAGTCACACGAATCTAATCGGAGTATCGCGCCTTATTTATATAAACTAGAGACCTAATCGCTATTTTTTGCAGTTGCAGTTTGTGGGGGTTTAAAACCCCCGCTATTTGATTGTTCTTGTTACAGGCCAAGTGAAGAAGATAATACGTGGAAGCGTGCCACTGGCCTATTCAAATATAACACGCGTTTTTGTCAATTTCCAGCATATGCTTTGTTTTTTATATATTAATTTCATTGCCTATTATACTAACAAAGACAGGCGCTTGGCTTAGTGGTTGGTGAGGTGTTTGTGCATCATTGGGACCAGGGTTCGATTCCCAGGTCCCCCAAAATAGTTCTATTATTTTTCATAACATCTTCATATGCAGCGCTTGTCAAGGGTTCCACCATATGCCCTCACGCCTCAGCTTGCCATGTGGCTTCAAGCAGTGATCCAAAAGCCAAAAAAGGGGGACTACCATGCTCCTTAGTCAACGCGCCTCTGGACGATTCAAGGAAGTCAGCGCAGTCTTGGCTTATTGGGCCTAAGATTTCCAACTTTTACCTCCCTTGGGTCCAACACACCCCCCTGGTTTTCTTTCTATTTCTTTTTGTTCTTTCTTTTTATTTTCTTTTTTTAAATTATTATAAGTATTATTATTATTTAGTTTAATTCATAAATTAATTTTCATAATAAAATCAGGAACTTAAAATATTATTTATTTTTATTAATTATTAATTTTTACTTTAATTCATTATTTTGTAAATAAATTCTAATTAATCAACTTAGTTTAATTTAGGTTTAATTTTAATCTTTTTCTCAATAAATAAAATTATGTAGAATTAGGGTTTGACAATTTTCACTCATATTTTCTTATTATCATTATTCTTATTTATTAATTATTATTTTTTGTAAATAAAAATGTAAATTAATTAAATTAGTTAAATTAGGTTAACTTTAACTTTTTTTTACAATAAATAAAAGCAATCTAGAATTAGGTTTTTTTTCTTTTAACTTTTAATAACTCTTTTTATTTTTATTTTCATTAAAAACTTAAAAAACATAAAGAACACTTTTTTTTCTTTAATTAAATAATTAATTAGTTTCTAGGTTTAGTATTTCATTTAATTACAAAAAGGACCAATTTCACTTTCTTTTCTCAAAAAGGGTCAAAACCCTAAGGACGTCCTGATTCTATTTCTTTTTGCGCATTATTCTTATTTTGATTATTTATGTAACTGTTTCCGGAAATGTAATAGTTAATTAGGATTTTATTGCTTTCCTTTACTTTCCGCATTTATTTTCCAAAACGGGTTATGTTTTTGGCGATGTATAGACCCGCGCCTTGTAATAGCGTAGATTTACCTTTCCGTACTTTATTTTCCGCACTCTTAACTGTTAATATGCATGAAAGACTGAATGACAAATAAAATCAATCCGTAGCTCACAAATACCTGATCAAAGATGAACATAAACTGAAACAACACACGTGCACATGCCACTCCTAGGGTACGCCTCACTGGTTGCCTCGAATGTGGTCGTCAAGTATAAGGTGTTTTAGAGGTCGCCCTCTTGTCTAAGATCCAGTTGCCTCGAAACAGTTGCCTCGGATAAAAAGGATCTAGGACATTAGGGTTACTTCTAAGGTGTCCTACTATTGCTTCATTGACCACACATGTCCCTTAATCGAATTGACCCGAATACCTCCAACGACGGTGCTACCTACTTCTCAATAGTGGGATAGCACTGTTTAAAGGACTCTTACACAGCCTAATTACTTAGGGTAGGTAGATCTCATGGGTACTTGCTCTTTTCAAAAACAAAAAAAACAATCTTTTCACACTGACACTTTCAAAAGTTTTCAAACAAATTTTTCATACACTCTTGAGGACAGATACAAGAGTTACTTAGAAATTTTTCAAACGAAACTTTTTCAAAACCCACGCACACTTGAAAAGCAAACAATTTTTGAAAACATAAGAGCAAGTACCTAAGAGCCCGTGGATAACCACGGATAGAAAGGGTGCTAACACCTTCCATTTCTATAAATCTACCTCCCGAATCGAGAGATATCTTAAAGAAGGAATTTTGCTGTGCTTTTGTCCTTTCCATGTTGGAGAACATAAAATACGGTGGCGACTCTTGCTTACCGCGACATTTCGCGAACCAACTTAAAAAACAGTCAGTTCTATTTCCACCGACCACAGGTTGTTCTCTCTTTATACTTCGTTCTATCTTTAAGTTTGCTCTTGAGGATCACCAAGCACCTTGAAGTGTGTATCTTGTACATGTTTTCTTTTAACTAACATCCAAATATGTATATATGTTTCTTTGAATGCTCATATTGTAGGTGATGGCATAACTGCATCCATCTCACCATCTAACCAAGGGTTTGAGGGGTCGTCCTCAGTCAAATGGTTCTTCTATTGATGGCAAGAGCTCAAGCTTTAAGGCTATGTCTATGATATCAAAGTATTTTTGTTCAAATATCTCTCTCACCTTAATTAGGTCAAGTTTTCCTTAAGGTTGGTGGTGGTATTCATCAAGAAGATTCATAGATTCATGTAATTATTTCCATGTCTTCTTTAACAAGCTTCATTTATACTTTAGCTCCATCTTTGAGTATGCTTTAAGACAACATCATTTTAAGATTTATTGTGATTCATCATGCTTTCTTTTTCCAAGGAAGTTCAAAAGGATTCAAGGTTGATTCAATAAGTTTGACCTAATTGAGAAAATGCTTGATTCAGTGATCACAAGTGCATAACTCTCTCTCAATTTTCAATATTTTGAGTTAGTTATATTTTCTACAGGTTCTTATCATCATCTACAACAATTCCTCTTCACATGACAAAATCCAATTGTGCAAGAAAAATCATCAAAAGTTAAAAGGGGTTTCAAGTCATTTTGACACTCTTTGAGCTAGGGTTTGTTAACTTTCAAGGACCATATCTTGCTCATTTTTTGAGATTTTATATTGACTCCAAAACCATGATTCTCTTTAAAGGGTCCTTAATAAGTTCTCTTCAGGGATCTAAGGATAATTTTGAAAGGAAGATCACTAATGGTTGAGAAAAATTACAAGTCTCTTTGAAAAGCCTTTGAATCTTACGGTTTGACTTCAAATGATCATAACTTGGTCAATTTTTATATCCTTGAGAACATTATGAAGGATAGAAAAACAAAAGAATGGGGGGGTTTGAATTGGGGTTTTCAAAAATAAAACAGTATGACACGTTGGTTATCCAGGTTAATTTAAACTCAAACTACTCCAGTCCACCCGTCAAGGTGATTTCGCCTCTCTCAAACGAGGTCTTCATCCACTAATCAAAACTTGATTACACAAAACAATGATTACCGTCCATGTCTTCTTGAGTCTAAACCAACTTGGTTTCTCAAGGTATTACAAAATATAACTCAATAAATATGTGTACAAATGGTGTTTTTAAACAAAACTATATCACGAAAGTGATGTATACACAAGGTTAAAGCACAAGAGAGAGCTGGTAAAGATATTTCTTTTTGAATGCGCAATAGTTGTTTTTTTATTCTTCTTCATACTCATCTTTTTATAGAGATGCATAAGGGACATGAGAAGATTAATTTGGAAGGTTGGTAAAATGTTGTTAATGCACTTTCCAAAAATACAGATCTTGTCTTGGTTCAGCCATTACTTTTTGATTTGTAATGAATGAGTTGTAAGGCATCAAAACTTTGCTTCCTTGGGATATTATCGGAATGAGAATATTACCGTTGAGACTTTAGATCCTAAGAGTTTCTTGATATTCATATTATTAGAACTTGGATGAGACAAACATGTTGAAGTTTCTTTGCATTTTTCAGAGCATTTACTTATCAGAGTGTAGCTTGAGCTTAAGTGCTGAATCTTTAGAATTTTTATATAGATGAGTGCGTTGAGACTTCTTTTGTTCTTCCAGAACTTCACTTATCATAGTATCAAAATTTTACTTGCATCGTTGGTGTAACACCCCAATTCTACCTGGCAATTATAAATGTAAATCAGAGTTATAAAATTCATACAACTGAATCAGGATGCCACAAATTCAACTTAAAAACCATTGTATTCAACATGGATACATAACACTTTTAAAACATCAGATGAACCAACCACAAAATAAATTAATCTCTTAATTCAACAACTTGAACATCTACACAGCGAAATCATAATAACATCTTTGTCCAACATTACAATAACTTTAAAATAACACATACTTAGCAACAATCAAATTAAAGTTCAACAACTGGAATAACAATAACTAAAAGCAACAAGCGCTCATCCCCCCGAGTGTCACGTATCATAGCAATGACACCGACTCGAACTACTGAAGGTAAACCACCTTCACTCTAGGTTACCTGCACGTTACCAACGCAAGGGTAACATTCAAACTTAAGAGGTGAGATATCTAACAATATAATAAAACGTATGATAAATAATATGTTAGATCAACACATATAATAACACCACTTCACATCTCATAAACAACAATAATCACAATGGAATACCAACAGTATACACATTTACCGCGTCGTTACACAACTTCTTTATGCAATCATATAATGCGACTCAATACTATGCAAATGTATGTGGTACCATTGGAGCAGAACTCCCATCTCAAAATAATTGCCAATAAATAGAGGCATCAACAAGGCATAAGCCTTCATCTTAATATTCGCCAATACAGGCCATCTTAATGAGCATCAGCTCTATCTTGATATGCAATGTATGCGACACAATCATGAAGGTGGTAACAACAACCACAACTAACAATATCTCAACACAATATCATTGTTGCCCAGAAGCCTACAACTTAATAGCTGCCAATTATTAGAGGCATGTCAATATTATTCATCAACTTAATTCATCAACATAATTTAGCATCTCGACATCATTCATCAACATAATTCATCAACATAATTCATCAACGTAATTCATCAACATAATTCAGCATCTCAACATCATTCATCAACATAATTCATCAACATAATTCATCGACGTAATTCATCAATAACTCAGCCATAACAACAATACTACGACATATCGACAATCCCTCAATGTTGGCCACAAGCCTACAACATAATATTGCCTATAATTAATTAATCATCTAATTCTTATCTCTAATTACCAAACCTCTACATATTATTATTCTATGATACTACATCATTATCATCATTAATCTTACTGTTATAAAGCTAGCAATAATTTAAGGCCGTCTTATCCTCATCATACTTCACAAAATCATCATAGTGATTAACGCGGGAAGCTAACTCTAATCCTAATTTGGGTACTAGGATTATTCTTCTTATCCTTCATTTTAATCCTTATGAATGAAGTTCATCGCGTTAGCTATCCAACGCTTCCAATGGCACCTCTGACGGATTTCGGAAACTCGAGTTACAGCCTTTGGAAGAATCTGTCAAAAATCAGACTGCATGAGTCGACGCATACTTCTTTGAGTCGACGCGTACTGGTCTAAAATCCTGCATGAGTCGACGCGTAATCCCCTTGTGTCGACTCATACTGAGTCAGAAAAACTGCATGTATCGACGCATGGTCCTATGTATCGACTCATCCTGAGTCCAGAAACCTGCATGTGTCGACGCATGGCCTTTGAGGTCGACTCATACTGATCTGCAATAAATTTATTCTGCGATTTCACTATGTTTTCACCGCGATTTCCCTGCCGTAGTTCCTAAAACATCCTCTAATCATAGGTAATCATCCATTATAATAATCCGATGTTTCTACATCAAATATACAACATTAGGGTATCATTATTCATCTCTAAATCATTGATCCTCATCAAACAACAATATATATATATATATATATATATATATATATATATATATATATATATATATATATATATATATATATATATATATATATATATATATATATATATATATATATATATATATATATATATATATATATTTCAATCATAAACAAAACAACTTTTCAAATCCAATACCACATACTACTCATCATAATCTCTATTATAGATTCAGAACCCCACCCTTACCTTGGATTGAAGGTTGCTCTACGATTCTTTTCCGATTGAATTTTGTTTTGCTCTTTTCCTTCTTTTCTGCAACTTTCACGTTCTCTTCCAACCCTTATATCCTTCTCTTCTTACCGCTACTTCTTTTTCCTTATTAATTCTAAATAACTAATATAATAACCCTATAATTCTCATTATATCTTAATGGGCTTAAAACTTCTACACCCCCATTTCTACTACTTCTAATCCTTAAAATAAGCCCACATCAAATAGTATTATTATTCTAATATTATTCCACACTTAATAGAATAGATTAATTCAATTAATCACAACACATCATCTATCATTATAACACAACTTCGCAAATAATCCAAAAATAATTTAATTAAATTACGAGTGTTACAACTCTTCCCCACTTGGAATATTTTCGTCCTCGAAAATTTATCTTACTCAAACAACTCAGGATAGGCGTCCTGCATCTTGCTTTCCAACTCTCAAGTCATGTTTTCTCCGGAAGCTCCTATCCAAACCACTTTCACCAAAGCAATCTCTTTGCCCCTCAGAGTCTTTATTTCACGATCCGCGATCCGTACATGCATCATCTCCACAGTAAGGTTATCCCATACTTGCACAGCATCCATATGAATCACATGAGATTGATCTGAAATATACTTCCGGAGTTGTGGCACATGAAACACATCATGCAAATTCGAAAGATTAGGCGGTAAAGCCACTCTATAAGCAACATCCCCAAATCTCTCTGAAATATGATATGGACCAATAAAACTAGAAGTGAGCTTCTTAGACTTCAATGCTCTTAAGTGTTCTGCATGCTCTTTTTCAGACTTAGAGTAAATCAAAATTTCATCAATGAACACCACTATAAACTGATCCAAATAAGTATGAAAGATACAACTCATGTATTCCATGAATACTACTAGCGCATTAGTAACACCGAAAGGATTCACCGAATACTCATAATGTCCATAACGCATTCTGAAAGCCGTCTTCTGGATATCTTCATCCTTCACTTTAATCTGATGGTAACCTGACCTCAAATAAATCTTACTGAACACACGAGCATCCACCAATTGATCCATCAAGTCATCTATTGTTGGAAGCAAATACTTGTTCTTAATCGTCACTTTATTCAACTGTCTATAATCAACACAAAGCCTCATACTTCCATCTTTCTTCTTTACTAACAACATTGGAGCTCTCCACGATAATACAATTGGTCTTACAAACTTCTTTTCAAGTAACTCTTGCAATTGCTTCTTTAACTCTGACAATTCAGATGCAAATATCCTGTATGGTGCCATAGACACAGGTCTGGTACCAGGTACAAGATCAATAGCAAATTCAACTTCCCTCTCTGGCGGTACATCAGGAAATTCATCAGGGAAAACTTTAGGAAATTCACGCACCACTTGTGATTCCTCAATTATATCTTGATTCTCAAAAGACAACGACGCCATCAATGAGAACATCTGCGCTTCTTCTTGCATCAACTTCCTCAACTATCTAGCAAACAACAAACTATCTTCCTCTTCCTCAGGAATAGAAAACCTCACAGACTTGTCATAACAGTTAATATGAACATATATATGATCTAACCAGTTCATACCCAAAATCACATCCAACCTCTTAAAGGAAAACAAACCAAACCGACAGCAAAGTCTCTTCGAAAATCGACAAAGGACACTTTAAACACACAAAATAAGTATTCACCGACCCCTTGGATGAAGTGTCGATGACCATCTTTCCATCCATAGAAGATAACCTAAGACCCAATCTTTCAACATAATCAGCAGCAATAAAGCAATGAGTAACACCGGTATCAATAATAGTAATTAAAGGAGTACCATTAATGAAACATGTACCACTAATAAGTCTGTCCTCAGTAGCTTCCTGATCCTCAACTAAAGAGAATACTTTACCACTTGTCTGCACCCTCTTTGGTTTCTGACACTGACTACCAATGTGCCCTTCTTCACTATAATTGAAACAAATCACCTCCTTATACTTGCACTCAGATACAACATGTCCAGTCTTACCACAATGGAAACACCTCTTTACCTCAGCAGTACACACATTACTATTATGCCCAGGTTTCCCACATTTGAAACAAGCCACACCAGCAGGAGCATCTCCCCCACTAGTCCTCTGACCCTGAGCAGCTTTCTGTTTACCTTTACCAGCTGGGGTATCATAAGGCTTACCACAACTCTATTGGTGCTTACCCCTCTTCTCACTATAATCTTGTAATGAGCATTATTATCCTCTTCATAGATTCTGCAACTATCAATCAGATCAGAAAAGACACAGATCTTCTGGTATCCAACTGCCTTCTTGATCTCTGGGCGCAACCCATTCTCAAACTTGTTACACTTCAAAAACTCAGCATTTGCCTCACCGTAGTGCGGATAAAACTTATCCAACTCAATAAACTTTGTAGCATACTCAATAACCGACATGATCCCTTGCTTCAGTTTAAGGAACTCAATTTCCTTCTTACCACGAACGTCTTCAAGAAATTACTTCCTCAGAAATTCCCTATGGAACACAGCCTAAGTGACATTTTCACCTGCAGCTTCCAACCTCTGACACGTCTCTAGCCACCAGTCATCAACCTCGACTGCTAGAATATGAGTACCATACCGAACCTTCTGCGCTGGAGTGCAATCCATCACACGAAAGATCCTCTCAATCTCTTTCAACCAATCTAACGCTCCTTCAGGATCATACTTTCCCTTGAAGGTAGGCGGATTCTCTCTCTGGAAGGTCGCCAAACTACGAGATCCGGCATTCCCGTCAGCATTCAGCTGATTCTCCATCGCATACTCCGTTGCTTCTAAAGCAGTAGCAAGTGCAGCATCATTCCTTCCATCCATCTCAACTTATATCTACAACATAAATAACGGTTAGAACTCAAATTAACAATACTCGATTGTTAGACAACTATGACTCGACAACTTGGTCAGACGAACCAACCAGGCTCTGATACCAACTATGTAACACCCCAATTCTACCCGGAAATATAAATGTAAATCAGAGTTATAAAATTCATACAACTGAACCAGGATGCCACAAATTCAACTTAAAAACCATTTCATTCAACATGGATACATAAAACTTTTAAAACTTCGGATGAACCAACCACAAAATAAATTAATCTCTTAATTCAACAACTTAAACATCTACGTAGCGGAATCATAATAACATTTTTGTCCAACATTACAACAACTTCAAAATAACACATACTTAGCAACAATCAAATTAAATTTAAACAAATGGAATAACAATAACTAAAAGCAACAAACGTTCATCCCCCCGAGTGTTAGGTATCAGAGAAATGACACCGACTCGAACTACTGAAGGTAAACCACTTTCACTCTGGATTACTTGCACGTTACCAACGCAAGGGTAACATTCAAACAGAAGGGGTGAAATATCTAACAATATAATAAAATGTATGATAAATAATATGTTAGATTAGCACATATAATAACACCACTTCATATCTCATAAACAACAATAATCGCAATGGAATGCTAACAATATACACATTTACCACGTCATTACACAACTTCTTTATGCAATCATATAATACGACTCAATACTATACAAATTCATGTGGTACTATTGGAGCAGAACTCCCATCTCAAAAATAATTGCCAATAAATAAAGGCATCAACAAGGCATAATCCTTCATCTTAATATTCGCCAATACAGGCCATCTTAACGAGCATTAGCTCCATCTTGATATGCAATGTATGCGACACAATCATGAAGGTAGTAACAATAACCACAACCAACAACATCTCAACACAACCTCATCATTGGCCAAAATCCTACAACTTAATAGCTTCCAATTATTAGAGGTATCTCAACATCATTCATCAACTTAATTCATCAACATAATTTAGCATCTCGACATCATTCATCAACATAATTCATCAACATAGTTCATCAATGTAATTTATCAACATAATTCAGCATCTCAATATCATTCATCAACAAAATTCATCAAAATAATTCATCAACGTAATTCATCAACGTAATTCATCAACAACAGCCATAAGAACAATACAATGACAGATAGATAATCCCTCAACATTGGCCATAGGCCTACAACATGATATTGCCTATAATTAATTAATCATATAATGCTTATCTCTAATTACCGAACCTCTACATATTATTATTCTTTAATACTACATCATTATCATCATTAATCTTACTGTTATAAACCAAGCAATAATCTAAGGTCGTCTTATCCTCATCATACTTCATAAAATTATCATAGCGATTAACGCAGGAAGCTAACTCTAATCCTAATTTGGGTACTAGGATTATTCTTCTTATCCTTCATTTTAATCCTTATGAATGAAGCTCATCGCGTTAGCTATCCAATGCTTCCAACGACACCTCAGACGGATTCCAGAAACTCAAGTTATAGCCTTTGGAAGAATCTGTCAAAAATCAGACTGCATGAGTCGACACATACTTCTTTGAGTTGATGCGTACTATTCTAAAATCTTGCATGAGTCGACGTGTAATCCTCTTGTGTCGAATCATACTGAGTCAGAAACACTGCATGTATCAATGTGTGATCCTATGTATCGAATCATCCTAAGTCCAGAAACCTACATGTGTCGATGCATGGCCTTTAAGGTCGACTTATACTGATCTGCAATAAATTTATTCTATGATTTCGCTGTGTTTTCACCGCGATTTCCCTGCCCTAGATCCTAAAAACATCCTCTAATCATAGGTAATCATCCATTATAATAATCCTATGTTTCTACATCAAATATACAACATTAGGGTATCATTATTCATCTCTAAATCATTGATCCTCATCAAACAACAACAATATATATATATATATATATATATATATATATATATATATATATATATATATATATATATATATATATATATATATATATATATATATATATATATATATATATATATATATATATATATATATATATATATATATATATATATATATATATATATATATATATATATATATATATATATATATATTTCTTTTTTCAATCGTAAACAAAACAACTTTTCAAATCCAATCCCACATACTACTCATTATAATCCCTATTATAGAGTCAGAACCCCACCCTTACCTTGTGTTGTACCCCAAAATTTACCCTTACATTTCCCAAAGGATCACCCTGGATCCCAGGTTTTTCTTCCATCCATTTCCCAGCCTTGAACTACAAATTTTTCAAGAAAGTTATTCACAAGGGTAAAATGGTCATTAGCACACTCAAAAGTCAAACCTTGACTTTTAGACCAAAATCAAGCCTCAAGAACTATATTTCATCAAGACATGTTGGAATGTGAGATTTGTTTCATAAAGATATTCAAAAGTCAATTTACTCTGGAAAAAGTCAAATTTCTAAATACTTGGAATTTTTCTAAGTGTTCAAGAAACATGGCAAACTCAGAACTTCTGATCAGATTATCACCGCGATGCAAGCTAATTCTGGAAGAACTTCTGATACAATAGTTATAGATTTCAGTGAGATCCAAAATATTGCAGAATAGAAATTCTCCTAGAAACGCTGGGATTTCAAGTTATAACTCCTCAGAGACACGTCTTTGAAACTATAGCACTCAGTAAATTCTGGACACTTTCAAGACAGAGTTTGGTCAGAACTTCTAGGCCAGGCTTCACAAAGGATCAGTCATAGTTTGCAAGGGTAAGTCAAAGAAGGTCTGGACACTTTCAAGATAGAGTTTGGTCAGAACTTCTGGGCCAGTCTTCACAAAGGATCAGTCAGAGTTTGCAAGGGTAAGTCAAAGAAGGTTAAAGAAGTGTGCTGCAAGCTTCCTGGAAAGTCTGAGAGCTCCTTCAGAACATGCTGGAGCCAGAAGATAAAAGGATCAGAAGATTGGATGCTACAGTGAAGCAGCAATTCTGATCCAGAATTAAGCAAAGATGCAGAATTTCACATGGCAGAATTTCTGGTTTGATAAATCTCGTCATCATTTAATGCTCACAAAAACTTTTGATTTTTTATCCAAAGGACTGCCCCCACGTGTACCCCTACTGTCTTGGGAAAGCAAACTTTTGTGCAAAAGTGTGCTAGGCCCATGCGCTGGTTTTGCTTTTCCTTAATCCATGCTGACAAATCTAGCTTAGGCGCTGTTGAACCTGCTAACCATCCTACTTTGTACCGTGAACCATGCTTGTTTAAGCTTACTTCAAGAGTAAGCCAGCGTCTAACGTATGACGTTGGTGCCACTTGACCTCTCCAAACTACAAAATCTTTGCCTATAAATTGAACTCTATTGGCAACTGTAAAGAGGTCAGAAATTTTGAGAAAGAAAAGCCTTGAACCCCTGCAAAAATTCCAAGAGTCCAAAAACTGCAAACACAACATATAAAACTTGTTAACTTTTGATTCCTTGCACTCAAACGCCATTTGTTCTCAAGTGTTTCTTGACCAAAACCATCCACACAGTTTCTGATTCACATATTAGAAGCTATGCTAACTTCTGTATTCATACTGTAATACACTCTCCATCCACCTCCACCTCAAAGAAGTCAGAACATCACCTCTTGGCTGTTCCAGACGTTGAAAGCTTCCAACCTGCTGGGTACGAGAAGAAGTTGCTCAGAACATCACCAGAGTTCAGGACCAACCTCCAGTTCACAGAATCTGTTCCAGCTGCAAGGTAAGTTTCTGCTGACTCTGATCATATTACTTAGGCATTGTCAGATTTTGCATGTTTAAAATACAATGTAGATATTCTGGTTCTAATGATGTATATATTCTGAGATTTCATGCATCTACCTGCCCAAGTAAAGGGAATTCCAGTTCAGAACTTCACGAGGAAATTAGGACTCAGATTTAGGATTAGCAAATTCATGTTTGTTTCTGATTTGTATTGCTGAAATCTTTTGCTTCTGAAACATTATGAAACTTGTCATAATTGTTATATACGTACCCTCTGTTCTGTTAAGAAATGACTAAGTTGCATATGTTCTGACTAGCATGGAGAGGGAGATGAAGTTCTGTCAGTAGCATCAGAATTTCTGAAAACCTCTTTGTTCCCAGCAGATCCAGAACTTCTGACTTCCCCTATTTCTGATAACGTTGTTTCTGTTTGTGCAGTATGCCAGAGTCAGAACTTCTGATCTCTTCTTCTCAGCATTTGCGTTGATTCTGTCTTTCTTCTCCTTGTTATTTTTCTATTTTTTACCATCACTTTTATTTTATCATTAATCAAAAAACACCAAAAAAATATTTCATATTCACATATTTATATTTTATTCCTTTCAACACAAAAAGATCAAAAATATTTTCTTAAACCAAAGTTATCTCTTTTCTAAAACAAAACAAGTTCATTTCGTATTTCCTTCTACATTCTTATCCCTTTCAATATGGTAGTAATAATAACCTAGGACTTAATTTTATTTGCAATCCCCATTCATAAATATGTACCCCCATCCCATAAAATGTTGTAATAGCGTAGGACTTTATATTTATGAAATTTATCGCTTTCGAATATAAATGCTAGTAATTAGGGTGTGTATGGAAAGACATGAAATTGGAAAATAGATCACCCTAATCAAGAATAAATGCATGCAATCAAACACACTTGCACACTAGCACCCTTAAGGTAATCTCACTTGTTGCCTATCGGAAAAAATAGTCATGTCCCTTGAATATGGGCATTTTAGCAAAGAATCTCGATAAAAGATCGTAGTCCCTCGATGACCCTCGATGTTGCCTTTGATAAATGATCTAGTCCCTAAAACGACATTGCTAAAACGTTCCATGAGTTGCCTTCTATGACTATACAAACGTCCCATGCTCGTCCCTTCACATCCAACGATGGGGCTTCTTACCAAAACAATGGTAAGACAACGACATCTAAAGGAGGAGGAAAAGAACATCAAAGACCTTTTGAGTAGGTAGATTTGCTCCTAGTTTCTTGCTTGCTCACAACAAAAACATTCTATACACCAACACTCTCACTTTAAAACATTTTCAAAAGACAACACTTTCTATGCGTTCTTATAGAGACAAGAATCATTACAAAGGAAACCCTTTTCAAAATCACTTTCAAAAACACATTCCACAAACACCTCTTTGAACTATTTTCAAAACAAAAACTTTGTATGCGTTCTTATAGAAACGAGAATCATTACAAAGTTACATTTTCAAAAATACTTTCAAAACCCACATCACAAGCACACATTCAAACAAAAGCAAGTGATCTAGAAAGTAACTAAGAGCCCATGGAAAACCATGGATGAAAAGGGTGCTAATACCTTTCCTTTTCATAATCTATCCCCGGAACTCAAGAAAACATCTCTAAAGGTCTTTCCTGTGCTTTTTCACCTTTCTTTATTGGATAAAAGAAAAGTCGGTGGAGACTCTTGCTAAACCGCAACATTTACGAACACAAATGCAAAAACATCAAGTCAGTTCTCCCACCGTATTGCACCTTGGATTGAAGGTTTCTATACGGTTCTTTTCCGATTGAATTCTGTTTTGCTCTTTTCCTTCTTTTCTGCAATATCCATGTTCTCTTCCAACCCTTATTTCCTTCTCTTCTTACTGCTACTTCTTTTTCCTTATTAATTCTAAATAAATAATATAATAATCCTATAATTTTCATTATGTCTTAATGGGCTTAAAACTTCTACACCCCCTTTCTACTACTTATAATCCTTAAAATAAATTCACATCAAATAATATTATTATTCTAATATTATTACACACTTAATAGAATAGATTAATTCAATTAATCAACACATCATCTATCATTATAATACAACTTCGCAAATAATCCAAAAATAATTTAATTAAATAATTAATTAAATTACGGGTGTTACAGTTGGTGCTTCAAAAGTCATAACATCAAAACTTCTTCTATTGAGCGTGTTACACAGATTTGCTTCTAAGTTTGTACGATATGTCTAATCAGAGCTTCAAAATGTAAATCTCTCATCATCTTCTATGCACTTTTTATCAGAACTTCTATGCATATTTAAATACATCATTAGAGAGCATATTTGTTCTTTATATATATATATATATATATATATATATATATATATATATATATATATATATATATATATATATATATATATATATATATATATATATATATATATCATATATTTTTTATCATCAAAACTATTACTAAGATGTAAAACCAAACTATGTTCTAACAATCTCCCCCTTTTTGATGATGACAAAAACTTGTATATTTTGATAGATTATGTAAGAACATAAAGAATTAGAGTATCCCCTTAAGTTAAATACTCAGATAAAGAAAAAAATACTTCCCTGAAGATGTTCCGATTAAAGCTTTGTGATGGAAGTTCTGATAAGTCCATTTGACAGAAGTTACTTTCAAGAGATTTTTCATGTTTGCTTTCAAAAGATAAAGCAGAGGTTATGATATTCAAAATGTTTGAAGCTAAGTCTCGGTACTATTATATTCAAAATATCTTACGTTCTCCCCCTTTTTTTCAAAAATCAAAAATAAATAAAAACACGTAAAGATAACAAAATGAATTTTGCATTCAAAGTGGATTAAAACAAGTTGAAGTAGATAAACATAAGTTTTTGAAATAAGAAACAAAAATAGAAGAAAACAAAACATTATATCAGAACTAAGGTTGAGGAGGTGGAAGTCGTGTGAACAAGGTTTCCAATAGACTCCTGATTTGATTGTTTGATTCCTCTTGTTTCCCAAGCATGCCCTTAATTTCTTTGTTCATTTCATCCTGTTTGTCTAGCCTTTCCCTAACAACTTCTTTTTCTTTCTTCAACTTCTCCAGAATTTTCAACACTAGAGAAGAGTAGGTTGTTTCAACAGAAGAACCGACATTCTCAAAAATCACTGTAGTAGACTCTTGCTCAGGAGATTCTTCAATTGTCTTGCCTTTGTCTTTAAACACGATTAGAGGAAGAGGTTGAGGTTCGGGAGATGGTTCATTATAATCTGTTTCCTAAGAGGCTTCCCAAGAAGTGTTGTCCAGAAGAAGGAGGGGTTTATTTACCCAGGTGATCGCAGAAGTTCTATTGAGCAATTTCATAACTGATTTCCTTCAGCTTCAGAGATTCAGAGTTAAACCATTTTCTGAACTGATTCTAGTGAGAATCAAAAGCAGCTGGGTTAAGATTCTCCATGCAAGCTTGCTTCAAGGAGTTAACCCATTCCTGTATTTCTGTTTCAAAAACCAGCAGAGATTTACCAACATCTGGTTTTGAAAGTTTTGGTGTTGGTTTTAGAACGACTATTTTGTGAGAAGTTGTGACAAGATTATTCCATGCTTATAGATCAATTATTATTCTGAGGGGTCTTCTGGGTAGTTAGTGGGAGTGGGAGAGTCATTAAGAATATAGGTGAGTTAGGTGGTGTTGAACTTTAGGGAGATATAATATCTGGAATGGATAAGTCTTGTGATGTTATGGTGGAGATTATTGGTGTTTGAGAGGTGTTGAGTGGGCAAGTGATGCATGGAATGGTTTACGTGGTAGTAGAGGAAGTATTTGGATTTTCGGTTTGGGGAGCTTCAAAACATGGATCAAAATGATCAATATCAGAAAGAACTTGAGCAAGTTCTAGCTGAGTCTGATCAAATTGGGTAGAAGGTGGATTAATAAGAGAATTATTTGTAGGTATTAAGGTGTCAATTTCTAGGTCAAAATCATCAAGGGTTTGAGGAGATGGATCTTCAGTAGGTTTTGGAGATGAGGGGGTTTCAAATGTTGATAAAAATATTGATTCAATAACAGAAACATAAGACAAGTTACCTTTCTTTTTGGCAGCTTTGTGGGTTTTCTGAGAAGTTTCTTCTCCAACAGCTTTCCTTTTTCTTGTCTTTCTGGTAGAAACTTCCAGAGGTTATTGCCTGAGATCAAGAATATTCACTTCTAGAATCATACCATCACTCTTGTAGGCTTCCAGATACCTGAGGATAATTTCTGGAGAGGAGTCTGCTTGAGTGAAGAGAGGAAAATCCTTTAGAGGAACTCTTCTGGTGGTGATGACTTCCTTGGCATTAAGTGTGGATCCTTCTTAATGGTTTCAATTATCTTCATTTTCTTCAAATTCTTGGCATTTAGAGGCTTTCCAGCATATGGTTCCAGAACATTTTCTTGTTGAGCCTCAGTCAGATGTTCTATCAGTTTGTTTTCTGTCAGAATATCTGAAATAAGCCTTTCCAAAGGAATCCAATCTCCCTTGGTTCTTTCTTCTTCTCTTGTTTCTTTGACACTTGTCTTCAGATGGTTGAAAAAAAATGAGGAAGATGAACTTTGGCTTTAGTGGCAATGAAGTACAACAGTTATTGTTGATCAATGTTGATATAGTTAGGAGAGATGGTTGGTTTTCTATGATTGATGCACCCCACATTCTAGACCAAATTCTGAGATAATCCTTTATATCTTTGATCATGTTTAAGGGTTGTCCAGAAGAAAAAAATTCTTTTGAAATGATAGTTAGGTCAAAACCTTTTTCTGCCATTTCACTACATCTTATATCGCTGCTGTCATGACCAATAAGCTTTCCAATAAGATCCTCGGTGATGACGATCTTCTTTCCCATAACATAAGAGGTTACTTGGTGATTTAAAGTTGTAGCATGAATCCAAAATTCTTTAACTAATTTAGGGAAAATTATACCTATTAGACGATCAAAGTATTTATTCCATCCTTGGAACTCAACATCAGGCGTTAGGTCATACCCATTTTCTTTCATACTCTCAAAGTTAACAATAAGTTTACATAGAACTTCCAGAGAATCAACAGGAGTGAGAAGAGTTCTTGATGGTTCAACGTACCTTTCTTTGTTAGTAGAGGAAGAAACAGGAATGTTGATTTGAGAATCTTGAGAAATTTGTAGAGAGGAAGTCATTGTTCATAGACTTTTAGGGTTTTAAGAGAGTAACAAATACAAAGAAGAATAGAGTGATTGAAAGTGAAGATGTGAGAGTGTTTGTGAGAGAGTGGAGTATAAATAGCCAATGGGAGAAAACAAGGATTTTAATTTTAATTAATAAAATAAACAAAATGATTAAGTGCATTAATGATTTCTGAAAAGAGGGGTGGCGTGAAGATTTTGAATAGTTACCGATTTGACTCGCGCCTCAATGCATCAACTCAACCATTTCAACCCCTTCAGATTTTGAACATGTGTTCAGCCTTAGAGGGCGACCTTGCGTTTAGAGTTAATAGTTGTTGATATGGTGAACGACTTGTTTCTATCTTATAAATGAAAAGTTTTTGGAAAATATTCAGATCTTCTGGATAGTTTTTGATACAACTTTCCTTCTCACTTCTGAAGAACTTTTGTTCATATGTTCACAAAAAATAAAGTAGAAAGTTCTGAGGATTAAATATATAGAAACTACACTTTTACTCTGGGCATAATTCCATACTGAGGTGTTTCAAAATGAAATTAAATCTATCTTCAAAAAGGGGTTTAGTGAAGACATCAACCCATTGATAGTCTGTGTCTAAATTTTAAACAAAGAATTCCCTTCTGAGTATAGTCCTTAATGAAATGATGTTTAATTTCTATATGTTTAACCCTAGAATGTAAAATATGATTTTTAGAAAGACAAATAACAGAAGTATTATCGCAGAGGATATGAATGTTACTCTCATAAATGTTAAAATCTTCAAGCTGACTTTTCACCCAGAGCATCTGAGTACTGGATCCAGCAATAGCTATATATTCATCCTCACCAGTTGATAGTGTAATAGTGGATTGTCTTTTGCTAGACCACGAGATTAGATTGTCTCCCAGAAACTGGAAGCTTCCAGACGTACTTTTTCTTTCTATTCTATCTCCGACTAAGTCAGCATCACAGTATCCTACTAATTTATATTATCTGGATTTTCTATAACAAAGACCAAGATTAGTAGTACCTTTCAGATACTTGAAAATTCTCTTAATTGCTGTTAAGTGAGATTATCTAGGATCTTATTGGAATCTAGCACAAAGACAAACGCTATACAGAATATCAGGTCTTGAAGTTGTTAAATATAAGAGAGAACCAATCATACCTCTGTAGAGCTTTTATTCTACTTTCTTACTTTCTTCTTCCCTTTCCAGAATACATGTAGGATGCATAGGAGTTTTGGATGGCTTACTTTCTGACAACTCAAATCTCTTCAGAAGTTCTTTAACATACTTGCTTTGATGTATGTAGGTTTCTTCTGGAGTTTGATTGATTCGAATTCCCAGAAATTACTTGAGTTTATCCATCAAGCTCATTTCAAATTCTGCCTGCATAGTCTTAGCAAATTCTTTCCCCAAGGAAGCTTTAGTTGATCCAAAAATTATATCATCTGCATAAATTTGACAAATCAGAATGTCATTTTTAAATTGTTTACGGAATAAGGTTGTGTCCACCTTCCCTCTAGTAAATTCTTTTTCTAACATAAAGTTACTTAGTCTTTCATACCAAACTTTGGGAACTTGTTTTAGACCATATAATGGTTTCTTAAGTTTATAAACATATTCTAGATATTCTGTATTTTCAAAACCAGGGGGTTGGTGCACATAAACTTCTTCATCAATTTAACCATTTAAAAAATCACTTTTAACATCCATCCAGTAAAGAGTGATACCATTATTTATAGCAAAAGAAATTAAAAGTATGATAGATTCTAACCTGGAAACTGGAGCAAAGGTTTCTGTATAGTAGATCCCTTATTGCTGACTATAACCTTGTGCAACCAGTCATGCTTTGTTTCTGATGACTTCTCCTTGTTCGTTTAGCTTGTTTATGAAGACCCATTTGGTTCCAATGATGTTGAATACTTTTGGTTTAGGGACTAGATCCCACACATCGTTTCTGGTAAATTGATTTAGTTCTTCCTGCATTACAAGGATCCAGTCATTGTCTAGAACTGCTTCGTCAATGGAGGTTGGCTCGATCAGAGATATTAATCCCATGAATGATTCTTCAGTATTTTAGAATGTAGATCTTGTTCTGGTTGGGCACTCTTTCATTTCTAGAATCATGTTTTCCGGATGTGCTAAGCTGCTTCTGGATTGTCTTTTCTGGATGGATTCCTCAGAAGCTGCTGTAATATTTGTGTTATCTTCTTCTGTATTTTGGATGAAGTTCTGTACTTTTATCTTCTGAAGGTCTGTCTTCAGTACCTGTAATTTAAACTTCTATATCTGCAAAAAATTTACGCTGCTTTGACTTTTGAGAGCCAAGATTATCGTCAAATCTGACACTAATAGATGCTTCCATAATTTGTGTTTCTGTGTTATATACTCTATAACCTTTTGAGCATTCAGAGTATCCTAACATGATACACTTTTATGTCTTAGAATCAACCTTGTTCAGATGTTCTTTAGTATTCAATATAAAACACGTACATCCAAATGGATGGAAATAAGAGATGTTAGGCTTTATGTTCTTCCATAGTTCATATGGAGTCTTTTCCAGAATAGGTCTTATTAAGATTCTATTCTGAATATAACACGTTGTGTTAACTGCTTTTTCCCAGAAGTTTTTAGCAATATTAGTCTCGTTGATCATGGTTCTGGCTATTTCTTGTAAAATTCTATTCCTTCATTCTACAACTCTGTTTTGTTGAGGAGTTCTAGGACAAGAGAAGTCATGCGAGATGTCCTTCTCATTGAAAAAGTTTTAAATTTTTTTTTTCAAATTCTTCACCATAATCACTTCTGACTTTAACAATTCTAAATTCTTTTTCGTTTTGGACTTGGTTACAGAATGTAGAGAACATAGTGTGACTCGTCCCGGTGTCTTAAGAACTTTACCCATGTCCATCTGCTATAGTCATATATGATCACTAATCCATACTTATTTCCACTAGTGGATGCATTTTTCACTTTTCCAAACAGATCTATATGCAGAAGTTCTAATGGTCTAGAGGTACAAACAACATTTTTTGATTTGAAAGAGAGTTTTGCAAACTTGCCTTTTTGACATGCTTCACACAGAGCATCTGAGCTGAACTTTAAGTTAGGAAGTCCTCTTACCAAATTGAGTTTGTTAATCTAAGATATTCTTCTCATACTAACATGTCCCAATCTTTTGTGCCAGGCACGTTGCCCATTGTTAACAGACATAAGGCATTTTACATTATGACTCTTTAGTTCAGAAAGTTTGATTTTATAAATGTTGTTCTTTCTCTTTCCGTTAAAGAAGATAGATCCATATTTCTGACTAACTGCTTTGTAGAACTTTTGATTAAAGATTATATCATAACCGTTATCACTCAATTGACTTATGGATAACTGGTTATGCATTAATCCATCTACTAACATAACATTAGTTATTGAGGGAAGTATACTATTACCAATGGTTCTAGAGCCAAGAATATTTCCTTTCTGATTTCCTCTGAAACCTACATAGCCTCCAAATTTAAGTTCCAGACTTTGGAACATATGCTTTCTTCCCATCATGTGTCGAGAGCATCCAGAGTCTAGGTACCAAGATTGGTGTTTCATCTTTGTTGTTAAAGACATCTGCAACATAGATGATTTTATCCTTAGGTACCCATATATTTTTGGGTCCTTGTTTGTTAGAGTTTCAAAAGTTCTGTTTAAATTTTGGTTTCGCATAGTAAGAATTACTAGTACATTTTATATCATGTGAATGTCCATATGTAAAGTTTGACTATAGAGGTGTGTGTTTTATAACTATATCATCAATTTTCTTTGTTTGATATGTTTATTCTCCTCTTGGTTTCACATATCCTACGCCTTTTCACAAACTATCTTCTAATTGAGATATAGAAAAGTTAAAGAATACCTCTTATGCTTCTGAGTCTAATTCTAGTTCAGATGAACTAGTGTCATCTGATATGTTGGCCATTAAGGCTATGTTGGCTCGTTCATCTTCTGATTATGTTTCAACTTCAGAAGATTCTGAGTCATCCCACGTTTCCATAAGACTTTTCTTCTTTTATTTGGAGAACTTCTTCTTAGGCTTTTCTTCTGAAGATTTGAGCAGTTGATTTTGTAGTGACTTGATTCGTTGCATTTGTAGCATACAATATCTTTTTTTTGCTAGATTTTCTGTATCTAGAGGATGATTCAGAGTGATTTCCTGTTCTTCTGGGGTTTCTAAATTTCCTCTGTCTGTGCTTCCATAGCTGATTGACTCTTCTGGAGAGAAGAGATGGTTTGTCTTATTCTGACGAGGGTCCACCTGAGTTTTCTTCTTTTGCCTGAAAAATTTTAGATTCATATTTTTATTAGATTTAAGAGCAAGTGACTTGCCTTGCTTTTGGGGCTCATCTTCTTCTAGTTCTATCTCATGACTTCTCAAAGAGCTGATGAGTTCTTCAAAAGATATTTTGTTCAGATCTATGGCTAGTTTTAAGTTTGTGACCGTGGGTCTTCATTTCTCGGGCAAGCTTCTGATGATTTTATTTACATGATCTGCTATTGAGTACCCTTTGTCCAGAACTCTTAGCCCAAAAACCAGAATTTAAAACCTTGAAAACATTGTCTCAATTGTTTCATCTTCTTCCATTTTGAAGGCCTCATACTTTTGAATGAGTACAAGAGATTTGGTTTCTTTGACTCGTGTGTTGCCTTCATGCGTCATTCTCAGAGAGTCAAATATGTTTTTAGCTGATTCTTTGTTCGTGATTTTCTCATACTCCATGTACGAGATACCACTCAAGAGAATTGTTCTGGCCTTGTGATGATTTATAAAATCTTTCTTTTGTTGATTTGTTATTCTCTTTCTGTCGATATTTTGATTTCTCTCGTCACTTGAATGGATGTAGCCATCAATTATCATATCCCAAAGATCACCATCAAAATCTAGAAAGAAACTTTTGATTATGTCTTTCCAGTAATCGAAGTTCTCACCATAAAAGATTGGAGGTTTGCTACTGATTTTGTCTTTCTTATCATGGTTATCATTGTTGATGTTTTGACTTGGTCCTACCATAGTGTTTTTCTTGCTAGGATCTTTTCCTGACACGGTTAAGTGTTTTCACCCAGAACCAGGCACACTGATTCCAATTGAAGGATAGAAAAACACAAGGGGGGTTTGAATTGGGGTTTTAAAAAATAAAACACTATGGAACATTGGTTATCCTGGTTCGTTTGAATTCAAACTACTCCAGTCCATCTGCCAAGTTGATTTCGCCTCTCTCAAACGAGGTCTTAATCCACTAATCAAAACATGATTACACTAACACAATGATTATCGTCAATGTCTTCTTGAGTCTAAACCACAACTTGGTTTCTCAAGGTATTACAAAATATAAATCAATAAAGATGTGTACACATGGTGTTTCTAAACAAAACTATATCACAACAATGATGTATACACAATGTTAAAGCACAAGAGAGAACTGGTAAAGATATTTCTTTTTGAATGCGCAGTAGTGTTGTTTTTTTAATTCTTTTTCATAGTCTTCTTTTTATAGGCGAGGCATAAGGGACATGAGAAGATAAATTTGGAAGGTTGATAAAGTGTTGTTAATGAACTTTCCAAAAATAAAGATCTTGTCTTGGCTCAACCATTACTTTTTGATTTTTAATGAATGAGTTGTAATGCATCAGAACCTTGCTTCCTTGGGATCTTATCAGAATGAGAATATTACCGTTGAGACTTTAGATCCTCATAGTTTCTTGATATTCTTATTATTAGAACTTGGATAAGATAGACACGTTGAAGCTTCTTTGAATTTTTCAGAGTATTTACTTATCAGAGTGTAACTTGAGCTTAAGTGCTGAATCTTTAGAATTTTTGTATAGATGAGTGCGTTGAGACTTCTTTTGTTCTTCTAGAACTTCACTCACCAAAGTATGAAAATTTTACTTGCAGGGTTGCTGCTTCAGAATTTATAATATCAGAACTTCTTCTATTGTGCGTGTTACATGGATTTGCTTCTAAGTATGTACGTTGTGTCTAATCAGAGCTTCAAAACGTAAATCTCTCATCATCTTCTATGCACTTTTTATCAGAACTTCTCTGCATATTTAAATACATTATTGGAGAGTGATCAGTGCATTTTGATGCATATTCTTACATGTTTGTACTTAAACATTTATATGTTTTACTTTGTTTATTTTTATGTTTTATAATGTTTTTCTAAATTAGTTTATTTTTGGTTTAATTTCATTTTCATTTTAATTTTCAGCATTGGCAGCTTTCATTGAAAAATTTATAAATGGATCTACATGAATCAGATTGAGGCGTTCTAATATATGTTGGAAATCCAAGAGAAAGAGAAACAAATTTTATGTTGGAGTCAAAAGATAATTCGGACTGTAGCAGACTTGAATAATTCGTTGAAGTTGCAGCATTAGAGACATTTTGTTTTGGGTCAGTTTTATGGGCTTGGTTATGTTTTTGACCCGGTTCGTTTTATAAGTGGAAACCCTTATTTTATTTTATAAGACTTGCAGCCACTAGGGAGGTTGTTACATAAATTTCACGAAAAATATTTTGCTTTGTACGCTTGCTATGGAGAACTAATTCCCGAAGGCAAATCCTACTGCTTACGGGTTCCATTACTTTGAGGTTATTCTAATACCAATGTAAATTCAATTTTTGTTCAATCCTTCTCTATGAAATCATTTGCTTAATTTGATTGCAATTTCTTGCTTAATTCAGTTGTTATTCATAGGATAAAATTGATTAAATTCGGTTGTATCCATGTTCCTAAATTTAATTGTGTGTTATCGTTTTCTTAATTCCCTAACTCATCATATTCTTAACTGTTTGCTTAATCCGGTAAACAGGAGCATAATTTGTATGATTTTGATAAGCACTTGTAGGATCGAAATCGTTTAGGGGTTGGTGTTATCATAATCGATGATAAGTCAGAATCCGAATCAGTAGGATTAGTTGTTTTAGCTTATTGAATAATCACTTATTTTAATCTATTTTTATAATTCAACCCTAAAACAACCCCCCCATTAGATTCCTATTAGTTAATAATAATATAATAATCCTCGCAATACGATACTCGAGTTGTTGTTACCGTAACTACATTTAAAATTTACTCGTTTTTTATGTGTGTGCGACAACAGATCAGAGAGCATATTTGTTCTTTATATATATATATATCATAAAAACTATTACTGAGATGTAGAACCAAATTATGTTCTAACATATTATTTTTCCACAATAATCTTTGGGATATCTACTACAAATTTGTTTCAGTGTGCAAGACTTGGAAATGCTTGGAAAATTGTTAAATAATTGAAAAGATTATAGGTCTTTTGTGAATTTTCCCAAATTTGTTCTTCATCTTTCAAAGACCAAAACTCTTTCAATTTTTATGATTTTTGAGTGATCTCAATTCCCCAATTCAATTCAAGAGGTCTACTTCATCTTATCTTCAGATATCAAGACCAAATTTTAAGTGGAAGGTCATGTAATTATTAAGAACATTATATGTCATTTTGAAGCTCAACACTTAGAAATATTTCTAAGTACAAATACCCATGAGTTTTTCCGGATTTTAAACTTGAATAACTTTTTGCTCAAGCATCCAAATGCTACCTTTCTTGGAACATGTTGAAGTTTGTTGTGAGATATTTCCATTACAAAATGAATGAGATCATAAAGCCTCATACATTGTATGCCCCATTCTCTTGAAGTTGCTTCCATGAAACTGAGTTTTTGTTTGAAGTCGGAATTTGATTTACATAATATGGCCTCTAATCACCAATTTTGTGTTTTTTTTCACTTTAACATGTTTAACGAACTTGCTAAGACTTGTTTAAGCATAAAAACACAAAATTGAGTGAGTTTTGATGGATTACAAGTCACACTTTGCTCATGATGCAGGTGTTCATGGTTTCCAATCAAATTGCATCATTCACCCCTCCTCTTGATTCCATTCACTTTTCCTATAAATATAGACGATATTACACTCATTTTTACAAGGTTTAGAGAGCCAGAAAACCTTTGTAAAACTTCCTCCATGTTGCACCCCAAAATATACCCTCTTTATTTAGGCTTATGTTTCATCATAAACATCATATTGCATTGCATTCATACATTGTGATAGGATCAAAGTATTTTAGTTATCAAAGTCTTCCTCAAGCTTTGGAAGATTGATTATATTGACAAGTAGCTCAAGGAGAGCCTTATCGTCTAAACCTCTTAATATTTCAAGCCCAAAGTTTTCACATATATCAAGATATCTTATCCACGTCTTTGGATCCCCAAAAGATTGAGCATTATGCTATTTATAAGGAGAATCACATCCTTTTGATTCATCAGTCAAATTAGGGTTTTGTCCAAATTGGAGTAATTGGGGTATGATTGAGCCAATTATTGAAGCATCATTCTCTTATCATCATTCAAATCAATTTTTTTTAAGGAGTCTCTCATGATGCCCAGTAGAATTATGGTTTTGAAGCTTGATCAGTTATCTCCTAATGCAGAATACAAAAACAGGATTTGAGTTTTAATCAGGGATTCTTTGGAATTTTGAGTGGAAAATATTTCCATAGCCTCCATGTGTTTGTAATATCATATGCTTGATGTTTTGTTCACCAATTTTGAAGAAAAGTGGTTCAATTGATTCAAAGGGGGCAAAATGGTCATTTTGGCCAAAATCAGTCAAAGTCAAAGTTGACCAAGTGAACTTTTGGTCAACCATCAAGTCAAAGGTGTAATTTTCATATTTTAAGTCCATTTTGATCTTTGGATCAAGAAGATTGAAGTTTGGTTTGAAATTTGTTCATGAAGAAACCCTAAAAATTTCTAAATTTGGAAAATGAGGACTTAACTTCAAAAATTCACCATTTATTCATGCTTGATTCAAAAATTTCAAATATTATATGCTTGGAAAGCTAAGAGGATGATCTTTAATTTACTTTTGGTCTCATGTTCAAATTTTTAAGGAATCAAGAGTTATGATCTTCGGAAGTTCATGTCTCAAGGTGAAGTTATAGGTCATTTTCAAAAAGGCATGTTTTCAAGCTCAATTTTGAGAACTTTGTGAGATTCAATTGAAGAAACTCAAAACTACAACATTGAAGATATTTTCAATAGCTTTCCAAATTTATTCATATGCCTCAAAATTCCAAATGATGAGTGAGTTTCGTAGAAGTTAAGTTGAGGCATTTTTTGTGATTTTATGCAGACCATGCATTTTGCCAATTCTTAATAACTTCAATTGCATCTGTCCTCATGACTCCAAATCAAGCCCATGGCCACATTAGAACTTGCTGAGGCCCATCTCACTCTCTATCTCGTGCCCATGTTCTTGTTGTACTTGCTTGAATGAAAAAAATACAAAACTTGCCCGATTTTGCAAATCCACTAACACTCTTTCACTTCAAACAATCATGAGCTGGCATTTTGAGCATGTATTCTCGACCTCATTTGGCTCACAAAATGCACAAAAGGCAAGCTAATGCACGAGTGAAACACATGCTCCATGTGCATCCTCTTTTTGGCCAAAAAAATCCAAACTTTCCCTCTAACAGACTTATGAGCCAAATTCCTCTTCTATCCTCCGCCACTCACTCTATATAACAAGTAGCAAGCCTTCGTTCATAGGGGGGACGCTGCCATTGCGATAATTTCATATCTGAACCTTCTACCATTTTTCTGCAACTTGCTTCAAATCTCTCAGTCCAGTTGAGTTTTCCTCAAAATTCTTGGTGATTCAGCTTCAGTGAAGTAAGGAGATCAAGCTTGCACCATTGGTTTACTTCTGGAGTGAGGGAATCGAGTTTCTAGATTTTTGCTCAAGGTGAGTTCTCTTGAATTTTGATTTGCATGACTCAACTTGAATTGATGATGTAGATCATGTGCATTGTGGTTTAGCTAGGCAGACTATAGGTCTGATGTATATATTTGTCTTTGTTTGATGTTTGAATCGTGTTATGGAGTTTTTGAATTTTTGTGTGCAGTTGATTTCTTGAGTTTTCATAAGCTTTGTTCTTGATCCTTGGTCAATGATTTGAGATGATTTGAGTTGCTTGATGTAGATTACATTGCTAGCTTTAATTTGCACTTGATTTCATTACTTTTGGTTGAGAATTACTTGAGTTGTATTGATTTGAACATGGCTTGCAAACCTGTTTCCTACACGCGTTTTTGCCCTAGCTAGAGGTTGAAGATGATGGCATGGCCTCCTCTTATTGGTTGTTTTGTTTCTTTTGAATTATTTGAATTTTGTTTTATATCATTGATTTCTTGATTTTATTTCTTACTGAAAAATTAGTAAAAAATTCAGAAAAAATTCACGAAACTCCAAAATAATGCTTCTGACCTTGTGTATTTTTTTTAGAATTTTTGAAAATGCTCTGATTGGTTTATTTGAATCTTAATGCATTTTATAATATTTCATTCTAATTGATTTCTTCTGATTTTATTTTATGATCAAAACACCTTTAAAAATTATTTAAAAAATTACCACAGACTAATCTTAATTTTTAGTATTTTTCATAATTTTTTCTGGAATTTTATAAAATCATTTGATTGGTGAAAAAAATCTGTGCATCAATTAATTTTGTTTAATTGATTTTTGTATAACTTTTTTTCTTAATTTTTGTTTCTGACATTTCCTTTGTACAAAAATTATATAAAAAATATTTTGAACACTTTGATTGGTCCATTTTAGGATTATGGATTTTATTTTAGAATTTGTTTTTCTTTTAGTTGACTAATTAATTAATAGGACTTAATTGATTCTTTTGTTTTCTTCAATTATTTTAACCATGCTCTTAATATAGGAAAATTCCATAAAAAATCATGGATGCTTGTTTTTAATTCTAATATTTGAGTATAATTTTTGTTAGATGTTTTTCTGAATTTTGATTAGTGTTTTATTTTGACATGTGAATATTTGTTTAATTGACTAATTGTTTGAATTTTGATTTTATTTTTGACTTTTCTTTAACTCTAAAAATATGGAAATGATCCTTCTAATATTATGAGTTTTCCCAGGCTTGGTGCATTTTAATTTTGAATTGTTTGGGCTTTAATATTAATTAATCAATTGTTAAGATTTATTTTCAAATAATTAGGGTCTTGATAATTCCTTTGTTTGTTTTGATTCCAAAAAACCAACTTGACTTGAGTTTCAATTGAATTTAGCTCTGGTTTGAAGTTCATAGATAGATTGAGGATCTTAAAATATTTTTCTTGAATTAATTGATAAGGTTTGGTATTTTCCATTGATTTATTTTGGAAACTTGTCTAGATTGGTGGTTTCACCAACTAGTTTTGATATTTGAAGTTTTAGTGATCCTTTCCTCATCCATCCATGAACTTCAAACATGTTTTCTGACTTCTATATATCTCAAAGGTGGTGAGAATTTTTTCTTTGAATTATGAAAATCTTTTTTCTATTTTTGATGTATTTTTGAAGTGAAAGTGACCAATTGATGTTGCATTCTTTGTTGCAATTTGTTTGATGCCCAGTGAACTTGTGTGAGGCCTGTAATTTGGAACTTAATGATCACATTACTTCTTGTTTTCTCACACCAGTTCAAGTCAATCTCCTTAACCTCTCATAATTGGTTGATGAACACTTTTTGATCCATACCTCCTAAGTGATGTTCTTTTTGTGAATTTTGCTTCGAGCTTTGAATTTTTGTCTTGAGTTTGAGGCCATCAAATGACCAATGATAACATGTTGGGTAATGATACATCAAGGATAGTCTCATAAAGACTTGAGATCACTTGACCCCTAATGTTTGAACCATTCCATCTTATTGTGAATTTGATGTTCAATATTTCCTTTTCTTTTGAATCTTTGAGGTACATTGAATGCAATTTTGCAACATGCTTTAGAATCAACATTATAAACTCTTGATCATATCCTCATATCATGTTAGAAGCTTGATTTTAAGTATTTGAATGGTTTAAGTCTTCTAATTTTGTCTTTGTTTGAATTCCTTTCATTGTTAACTTGTGATCCAAGCTTTGTGATACATTTTGTGGTATTCCTCTTTTGTTATGCTTGTGAACCATAATGAAATGAATGAGTATGGATGTGTAGTGTTTGCTACTGACTTCCAAGGTATTTGTTTGTATTCTTCTCTTGCTCCTTTGATCATTGATTGATATTTACTTGTCAATTCAACATGGTGACAAGAAAGGAGAAACAGTTCATTAGCTTTGACCTAATTGTTGCCTGTGCTCGCTTGAGATTTCTTAAATTCACTACTTTGATGTTTGCCATCATGTTTTTATATTGTCATGTTGTATCATGACCCATCCCTTATTCATTCATCATTTCTCCTTGTAATAACTAATTTGTCTGATGAATGTGTGAGGTACTCGGAGAAAAGTTTTCTATTTTGACTTGATGTTGTAGTGTTCCACTTTATTTATGGAAGATAATTGGTTATGCTTGAACCACTCGTGAGCTTTGTATATTTGTTATTCTCTTATAGGATATATATGTGATTGTAACTTCTATACATCACTTGTCGGACATGTTCATATTTGAAGCTTCAATGCTTATATTTGATGGCGTGATTTCTGACTTGATTTGTTTGCTGATGATAGCTGTAACACCCCATTTCTACCCACGGATAATAATAAAATCAGAGTTCAACATATATAGGATGCTACATTTTCGAATTAAAATCAAACTTCATTTAATCGCATATAAAACAGATACATAACACTTAATTCGGATGAACTGATAACAACCTGATTTATTCTTTAAAATCAAACAACTTTTATTAAAAAGCAACATAATCTACATACTCAACTTCAATTCACTTAACATCTTTTATTCAACTAAAACAACTTCGCGGAAACAATTATTTCATGTAATCAACTTAAAAATTCAGCAACTGAAATAATAATCAATAACTAAACATCAAGCGTTCATCCCCCGAGTGCTACGTATCAGAGCAACGACACCGACTCGAACTAACTAGGTAACAACTATCATTCTTGATTACCTGCACGCTACCAACATAGGGTAACATTCAAATTGAATGGGTGAGATATCGAACTATATAATTGAATATATGATAATTAATATATCAGAATCAATTCATATAAAATCACCACTTCACAACTTATACATAACAACTATTACAACAAAGCATCAACACGACATAACTACTAAATTCACAGCTTTTAGATAATACTTGTCACAATAAGTCAACAACATAAAGAAACAACAAATCTATCTTCACCACAACTTAAGATGCAACATCAAATGCAACTCAATCACAATGCACATGCATGTGGTACCTTTGGAGAAGAACTCTCAACTTAAAAATGGAGCAGAACTCCCATCTTAAAAATGGAGCAGAACTCCCATCTTAAAAATTGCCAATTAATAGAGGCATCAACAAGGCATAAGCCTTCTTCGCAGTTTTCCAATCCAGGCCATCACAGAGTACGCAAATGTATGCGACTCAATGAATGTACTATCACATACTCATAACAATCATCATTCATCGCAAGGCATAAACCCACATCACCATTATTACCAGTAAATAGAGGTAATTCATCATCATCTAAAATTCTCTGCAACTTCACATTATCAACAAGAATTCACAGAGACAATCACAACAACATAACATCTCAACATTAGCCATAGGCCTACAATTTTATATTGCCAATAAATAGAGGCAGCATAACAACAACAACAAATATTAACAACAACATAACCATAACTATTCAACTTTGGCAACAAGCCTACAATTTGATTCTTTCCAATAGTTAGAGGCAATACAACAAAATTCACCACCTGCAACTTCATAATTAACCACAACAATTCTTCCGTATAATTATTCAGACAAATTAACCAAATCCTGCAAATTAATTATCGGCTAATCGTCCCATTATTTCTACTCTGTACTAATGTACTTATTGGCTATCTACTAATTGGTTACTACACTGCTACCAAATATGTGTACATCAGTTACTATTGATTTTTCCATCAACATTACTAATCCTGCTATTTGAATGAAATTTGTTATTTACTACTACAAAATATCTCTGCTATATGTAATATTACTTCTTTACTAATTTAGTAAATCTACTATTCTTATTACTACTAAATTTCTACACTGCTAACATCTAACCATCACTAAGTATCTCTGCAACTAAAACCATCACTGTCATTTTAATTTCCAAGACTATTACTAATATAACTCTGCTAATTGATTAAATTATGGTACGTACTTATGCTAAGCCTTAATTTACCTGTGCCTGAAGCACTAAATTCTTAGAGAAACACCACGTGCCTATCATCACATTTCTTATGCCTATCATCACCAAAAGCATGCTAAGGGTACTAGTGGTAACATGTTATAAAACAATTGGAATATCTGCCTATCGTCACATACCATGGTACCTATCAACACCCACTTTGCCACCATCCCTGCCGGTCGGTAGGGTCCTTCCCATTACCTGTGCCGCTCGGCACAGGCTTGCCGTGGCGCCCGTCAAGTGTGTGCCCCAGCACACCTTCTTCAACGCAGTTTTCTGCAATTTTCTATGTTCCTCTATAATTCCTTCAATTAGCGGTATTTCAATCCAACCAACGCAATATATAATTATAATAATACCATAATTACACCAACATCAACATATAATAATTCTCCAAAAACAAAGTCATCAATTGAATTTGTGCAATTTATCAGGAAACACAACATTGCAGTAGCAACAAAACAACAACTTTTCACACAGAATCACACACGATAATTTCATATAACCAACCCTACATATCATTTATCATATAACCAATTATAGAGCAAGAAATCCACCCTTACCTTGGATTGGAGACCACTCAATTCTACCGGTTAAACCTCTCTTTGCCATAGCTTCCAACCTTTGCCTCTTCTCTGTAACCTTGCAACTTCTTACGTTCCCACAAAATTTTCCAAGACTTGTTCAATTAACCTAATTCTCCTTATAAATAGCTTAACCTTAAAATTATTAATATTATTATTGTGCCTAACTTTCACACCCCCACCTTTATTACATACAAGAAAATAATGAGCCCAACTAATAACCTCATATTATTCTAATATCTATATTAATATTATTACTAATGTTAATCAACCAATCAATTAAATATCAACCAAATAACAACTTAGCAACTTAAATCAATATTTCTCGATATTTTGCATCTTCAACAATTTCAATAACATTTCAACCATTAATCCATAATTAATTTAATTAAATAATTAATTAAATTAACGGGCGTTACAATTGCTTACTTGAAGTTTTCTGGGTTTCTTTTTCTTGCTCAGTTGCTACGGATAGTTATCCGTTTGGTATTGCACTATTTCCTTTTTACTGTTTCCGCTCTTTATTTCTTTCTATTGCATGATGGGACCTCTGTTGCTGATATATGTAAGGAGTCCCTCTGGTTTATTTAAAGACTTGTTTAAGGAAATTATGTCGGTGTGCTAATTGTGATTGTTTAAAATCCTACCTTCAGAGTAGGTATTATGCACGTGTGTATATATTTGTGCCCGCACTATATTATAGGTGAAAAGTCCTCAAAAAGAGGCGAGCGAAAAGGGTTCATAATCGACCCCCACATATTCTAGTCCACGTCGTTCCTATGCTCACTTTCTACAAGTAGATGCTCCGAACATGTGCCCAAGATCGGAATGAATTTAAGTCCTTTAAAGGCAAGTGAAAAGGTTTCCCGCAATCGGATCCCCACGTTGTCTTTAGCTTGTATTGACTAACATCGATGCTTAGTGTACGCATGCACTATGTCTCTTCCCCCCAGATCTTTCTTGCCCTGGTAATTGATATCACACTTAAGGAGCCTTTTATATTCATATAATTCTATATCTTGTTGACTCGGGTGATACGCTCCCATTGGCTATGGCTTGACCCTTGGTCTGATGCTTGATTGCTTTTCTATGGCGGGACCTCCCATTCTACTACTAGGCCTGCGCCTTGTAGGTGTTTGATATTCGAGTGATACTCGAGATTTTGTTTTTCCAGATGTTTTGCCATCTGTTTGCTTATTATTGTCACAAGATCTGTGACATTTTTGTTGCTTCCCTTAGAATCACTCGATTAGAGTAGCTTTCGAGCTAGACATTAGGATAGATATCCATGCATGTTAACATAGGGTAGAAGCTCCCTTGTCATCCTCTACTTTAGGGTCAATGATTGCATGATAACATTAGGATTAGTTCTAGGCTAGTCTCTCTTAGTTATTTTTCCTTTCTTTGCAAATTGCATCTTAAAACTAAAACTTCTTCTTAGCAAATCATAAAAATGACTCTAATAAACTTAAATCCTTCTTCAAGGTAAAAAATAAAAACCAATCTTAATTGTTTGTGTGCCTTTTAGCTTTGTTTTAAACTTTTTTAAATTGATGTTTAGCCATCCTTGCTATGATATTTTGTTATCTTTTCACCGATGTTTCGCCATCGCGCATGTTAGTTTTCCTACCTTGATTCTCAATAAAATTGTTAGGTCTGATGTTTTATCATCTGAATTGTTGATGTTTCTCCATCTTTTGCCATGAAACCTTTCTATCGTTTAGTCAATGTTTCGCTGTCGCATGTGTTTGTTGCTGATGTTTCGCCATCGCTCATGTTTGTTATCCTACCTTGATTCTCAATATCATTGTTAGGTGTGATGTTTTATCATCTGAATTTTTAATGTTCACCATCTTTACCATGTTATCTTATTATCTTTTAGCGGATTTTTCGCCATCGCATATGTTTGTTGCTGATGTTTCACCATCGCGTATGTTTGTTATCCTACTTTGATTCACAATATCATTGTTAGGTGTGATGTTGTTTCATCTGGATTCTTGATATTTCACCATCTTTAGCATGTTAATTTGTTATCTTTTAGCTGATGTTTCGCTATCGCATATATTTGTTGCCGATGTTTCGCCATCGCGTATGTTTGTCATCCTACTTTGATTTTTGATATCATTGTTAGGTGTAATGTTTCATCGTCTTGTCTGATTTTTTGTTATCATGCTGACGTTTTATCGTCTTATCTGAGTTTATGTTGCCATGTGATGTATTGTCATCCTTTGTTTTTTCTTTATCATCGTTGTTAATGTTGTGTCATTTTATCTGATGCTTTGCCATCTTGATTGTTTCTTTTGTCTTCTTAACTAAAAAACATAAACCAACCAATATATATGAGCCGAACTACATCTGCTCTAATTTCTTAAAAGGGATACGTAGGCAGATGCTTTTTTGGGGCCTAATCGAGCATATCTTTGTAAACATTATTTTCTTTTCCCCAGACTTTCTTTTCCGTTTCTTTGCATGCATTCCCTTTTTAGCTTTAAGCCTTAGACATATATTTTACACACCCTTAGATTAGAACAACAGGAGTGGATACCATAGTGTACTACGGGCGTGTGGGGTGCTAATACCTTCCCCTCACGTAACATACTCCCTTACCCAATCTCTCGGTCGCAAGACCGTGATTTATCCCTTCTCAGGTTTTCTCGATGTTTACCTTTCCCTTTCAGCAGGATAAAAGATGTTTGGTGGCGACTTCATTGATTTTATTATCAGATGACAGTTCGACCGGTTGTTTCAGCTGGAGACTTCACTGGGGATTAAGCTTAGAGCTATTGTTGGTCTATCCCAGAGTCGGTCCTAGCTCTTGTTTGTTTTCTTTTTTTGGGTGTTTATTTTACCTCTTTGCATATTTACCTGTTTGCATTGCATCCTATGTGTGCTTATTTTCTGCATACTGGATTTGGCTGGACTTTTTGGATTCTGATTTTCTTTGTGGGTGGGTTGTTCAATGAGGTAATAGGCCTCATACCCAGGCTATGACTGAATTCCATAGGAACTAGGAATAGAGTGGCCATGACGGCTATGAGGCGTTTGTCTTGTAGAACCTACCATGAGACCCATGACTTTAGAGGAAGTTCAGATAGGTTTTATCGTATGATAGTACCAACATATGAGCTCTTGTACTCTGATTTGGCCTTTGACCTTACCGCGACCTAGTTTTCACCCGTGAGTAGGGCGGGAAACTTTTCTTACAGGTACAGGTACTATTGGTGACTTTGTGTTTTGACGGTGACTCGGGTTCCCATGGTAGTTTAGAAGCTATATGGGATTGTTGATCTTGAGTTGTATGGTTCTATATAATGGTCCAGCCATTAGTCAGTGTGGAAAACTTTGATCCTGTCATGTCACATCATAACATATTTATTTCTAAAAAAAATAATGTATAAAAAATAACTAGAATTTGCATGTCATTTTCCAGGGGCATTCAAGAGTCTTCTTTCCATCAGAAATGGCCGACCTCCCGTCAGATGAGTTTGATTCAGTTGATGTCAAAGAACCCACTAGGCATACATTCACTTACCAGATTCCTACTATTGATGTGTCTGAGTTGAAGAGAATGAGTTCTTATCTGAAGGGTGATATTCTGAATAATTTCAACAAGGACTATGGAAATTTGTTATTAATCCTCAATACTTCAATTGACCCAATGGCTTTGATCACTCTCTTCCAGTTCTATGACAAGAAATTACGGTGTTTTACTTTTCAAGACTATCAACGGGTCCCCACGCTAGAAGAATACTCATATCTTCTTAATATCAAATTGGCCAATGAAGTTCCTTCTTCCCAAGTGCCGGAGAAGTTGAAGTTCGAAGTTATTGCTGAAACCCTTCATTTGAGTTGGAAAGAGGTGAAAGAAAATTGGAAATCAAGTAAAGATGCTACGGGGTTTTATTTGGATTTCTTAGTGAAGAAAGCTGAAGACTGGGCAAAGAAAGGGAATTGGAGTGACTTTATCCTTTTGTTAGATCTCATAATATATGGCATCATTCTCTTTCCTCATAAGAGAAGCTTTATGGATTTTGCGGCTATCTATGTTTTTAGGAATAAGAACCTGATACCGATGCTTTTGGCAGATACTCTTTACACTATTCATTTCAGACATGGAAAAGGAGGTAACGTTAGCTTGTGTCATTCAATGTTGTATCAGTGGTTTAAGTTACATTTACCAGTAAGTGGCTCTTTCGTGGACACAAGGCATTCTCTCCAATGGTCGTCAAGGCTTGTCAACCTCACTTAATTCGATATTCGATGGAATTATATCATGGGGGAAGTGAGAAGCATCATCACTAACTACAGAGATTTCCCTAATGTTCCCCTCATGGGAACTAAGGGGTGTATCAATTATAACCCTGTGCTTGCTTACCTCCAGATGGGATATGCAATGGATGGACCACCAAAAGATGAAGAAGTAACTGAATTAGTGTACTTTGTTAGAGGAGGTAATCCTGAGATGTTAAAAAGAATGACAAATGCTTGGAAAGGAATTCACAGGAAGGATAGAACTACTTTGAGCAAGAAGGTTCCTATTGCCAAGGTTCCTTACATGGAATGGATTAAAGACAGGGTTAAGACTATATAGTTGCCATTTGCAATATCGACTCCTTTATATGAGCAACCTCCTGTTGTTTTGAATGACATTGTGCCTACCGAAATTTTCACCCAAGTTCATTTCGAGAACATTCAACTTTGTGCAAAAGATCGTGAGGCAGGGACGAAATTCTTTGGGTAGATCAAGAGAGGGTAGAATTAGCTCGTAATATCAAAGAAGCTCGAGAAGAAACTTCTGACATAACAAGGTTTAGGAAGAGGTCTCGTGCTGAAATGAAAGAAGAGTTAAGTAGGAAACAACGAGAGTGCCAGAAACTTCAGGCACGTGAGAGTAGCTACAAGAAAAAGATTCAAAACCTGGAAAAATAGCTCAAAGACAAGGATGCTCAGATTGAGAAGGAGGTATCCCAGGGACGCGTCATGGAGGAGCAGTTCCGAGGAAGTAAAGTACTTGCATCACAACTTTTGAAGGAAAAAGCCAGACTCGAAGAATATTGTCAACACCTTGAAGCATGACTTGTTCCAGAGATTTAGTCTCACTATTTACCTTTGATGTATTGGTCACCCCCAGGATTGTTGGAGGGGACCATTTTTATTTTTTGTACTCAGTTTTTGTTATGACCGCTTTGAAACACGTGTTTTGTTGTTTAGTGTCACACTCTTAACTGTTTGGGATCAATTTAACATCATCTCTTGCTCATGAATGAATGAAGTAATGTTTTGTCGTTATTCATGTTCTTTGGTTGTACATTTATAATACATATAGGTGCACACCATGATTGATGGCTAAAAGGACTCTTGAGTACCTATAAATGACAAACATATCATGCATATCATGCACCTCATACATTACAGGTCATCCCAGGAGGATATTCCTATCTTGAGTTTGCTTTTCTTATCCAGGATTCAAGACGACTACTCATCGGTATTCCACTAGGAACAATTTTCCAAGGCAGATGGAACATATCCAAGCTGAACTCGCTGAAATGAGAGCCCAGATGGCTACTCAAATGACCCAGTTCATGCAAGTCATTACTAATGTGAATTATCGACAGGAGGAATTGGCTGCTATTGTCAACAATCAACGCTGCTATCCAGTGGATGGTGGGAATTAAGGGATCTATCAGGACATTTCTGTTGCACTGGGGGAGGTGCAAGGTCAGCCCGTCGAGAATTTTCATGGGCCACCTGGAAACCCTTTTCTGCACAATGTCAACATGAGGAAATTTCCCTAATCTCCGGGACCTCGTCTTATGGGGAACTGAAGAGATAATCTGGGTGGTGGAAGAAATTATCAAGAGAAGGACTATAATCTTGATCAGGATGAAGATCAGCTTTCTGTGTGGCGTTCTGAGCCAGATGTTTAGATTGAAGATATAAGGTATCGGTTCATGGAAGAATGGTTGAAGTTTGTGGAAGGGAAAGGGGTCCTTGGCATGGATGCTAATTATTTTGGGCTAGTATCTGGGGTGAAGGTTCCTCCAAAGTTCAAACCACCGATCTTTGAAAAGTACAACGGTTCATCATGTCCCGTTACTCATGCAACTACTTATTTTCGAAAGAAGTCGATACATACCGATGATCAACAGATTTTGATTCATTTCTTCCAGGATATCCTATCTGGGGCATCCCTAGATTGGTACATGAAGCTGGAAAAGACCCATATTCGATGATGGAATGATCTTGCCTGGGCTTTTGTCAAACACCATCAATACAATGTGGATATGGCACCTAATCACACTCAATTGCAGAATTTGTCACACGGGCCAAAAGAATCTTTCAAAGAATACGCCCAGAAGTGGTGTGAGCTGGCTGTGAGGGTTCAACCTCCACTCATGGAGTGAGAACTCGTCGATATGTTTATGAGTACCTTGCAAGGGCCGTTTGATGACCACATGATAGGAAGTGCTTCAGCAGGATTTACGGATTTGGTTATGGCTGGTGAAAGAATTGAGGTGGGTTTGAAATTAGGGAAGATTCAAATTAGTGGTTCTAGTGGTTCATCAGGGGGTGGTAAGAAGCCATTCAATGCTTACCCTAAGAAAAGTGAAGGTGACACAAGTGCGGTTTACTCCCATAGAGGAATAGGAGAGGATCATCAACACCAACAAATCAATAATGTCTCTATTCCTGTTAATGCTCCTCCACAACAGAGACAGGACTCGATGCCCTAACAACAAAGACAACAAGATGCTCCCTGTCAGTATAATAATCAACAACAAAGACAGCCGAGAAAATTTGATCCCTTGCCAGTATCTCTCAACGAAGCACTCCATCATTTTCTTGATTTGTAGTTGATCAGTTTGAGAAATATGTCGCCACCCACCAGAAGACTTCCTCCTAATTATGACGCTAATGCATGATGTGAATTCCATTCTGGTGGAGCTGGTCATTCTACTGACAATTGTTTTGCATTAAAGTGAAAGGTACAAGATTTGTTGGATGCCAAGGCAATTGAGTTTACTCCAGTGACCGGTCCGAATGTTACCCAAAACCCAATGCCTAGGCATGGAGGGGTTGTTCTAAATATGATTGATGATAAGAGAGAGAGATGTTGAATTTAGTTATGAATTTGGAATAGGTAATTACTCTGTTGTGGTATGTTAAGAGGTATTTTCTTAACAATTCTATTTTCTCGGGTTGTGCTTCCGATTGTGCCAAGTGTATAGAGCAACCGAATAGCTGTGATGATTTGAAAGCTGGCATCCAGTTCATGATGGATGAGGGTTCCTTACAGTTTGATAGAAGACCAAGATGCCAAAAGGTTACCGAGGAAGATGTTGTTGTGATATTTATTCCTTACTCTCCTGCACACATCCCTACTCCATCTAGGGTGCCTCCTTTGATGATTACGGTACCTGAACCCATGTTGTATACTAGTGAGAAGGCCATCCCATGGCATTATGATGTTGATGTTTATTACCATGGGGTGAAGCAAGAGGTAAATCCCCGTCCTTCTGAGGAAGAGTTTACTGAAGACAATGAATGGGATGTTCATAATTTCTCCGCTGTAAGTCGAATAACTAGAAACGGGAGAGTGTTTGGTCCTTCCAATGTACAAGATACGGAAAATTCCTCTGTAAGAGAAAAAGGAAAACAACAGGTGATGATTGGTAATCCGAGGGTTACACCAGCCAATGTGACTCAACCAATTCCGGTACCAGAAGCTTCTTCAGTTCCTGATGAAGTTGAGGAGTTGATGCGAATTATCAGGAAGAGCGATTATAACATTATTGTTCAGTTAAGTCATACCCTTTCTTAGATGTCCATCTTGTCTTTATTGATCTATTCAAAACCTCATAGAAATGCTTTGATGAAGTTGTTGAAGAACACATTCGTGCCACATGAGATAACAGTTAATCAGTTTGAGAATGTTTGTGCTAATATATCTACTAGGAATGGTCTGGGCTTCACAGATTTTGATCTTCCTCCAGAAGGGTGAGACCACAAAAAAGCATTACATATTTCTATGGAGTGCAGAGGCACTACTTTATCCCTGGTTCTGGTGGATACAGGGTCGTCTTTGAATGTATTACCCAAGTCAGCATTGATGAAAATTGATTATTCCGGTCTGGAGCTGCGTCCTAGTGATTTGATGGTGAAAGCCTTTGATGGGTCCCAAAGATCATTGTTTAGGGAGGAGAAATTACCTATCAAGGTTGGTCCTCGCACCTTCACCGCTACCTTTTTTGTGATGGACATACAACCAGCATATTGTTGTCTGTTGGGGCGGCCATGGATTCATAAAGCAGGGGCAGTCACTTCTACTCTTCACTAGAAACTCAAGTATCCTATAGAGGGAAAAGTGATAATTGTGTGCAGCAAAGAATAGTATATTGTGAGTCATTTGACATCATTCTGCTAAGTTGAGGTTGAAGGCGAAATACAGGAGACTCCTTTCCATGCGTTTGAGATAGTTCATGCGGTCAATTTTCCTCCTCCAGAACAGAAAAGGAAGCCAGAAACTGTTATGTCTTCTCTCAGAGATGCTAGAGCTATGGTGGAGAACGATAACTCTGAAGGTTGGGGTTAGGTGTTGGACGTTATCCTTAAATTCAAAAAATATGGTCTTGGTTTTAGTCCGGGTCAACAGAGTGCAACTCTCAGAGCATCTAGTTTATCTACTCTTGTGAAGTTTTCTCGTCCTAGTGTTGCTCAAGAAGGATACACCAATGCAATTGGTGACGATAGGGTTGATGGCTACAATATTGAATATTAGATTCATCCAAGTATTCCAGGGAAAGCACTCAACAATTGGACTTATGTGGATGCTATCAAAGTTTCAAGCACCAAGGAGTAATATTCTTGTTTTCTTTTATTATCATGTCATAATTCTTACCTCTGCCCAAGGCGTAGTGAACCATTTGTGTAGGGCCACCATGTTTATTTTCAAAAGTTTGTCATGAATAAAGGACGTTTTTGCATTCAAATTTTTTGTTTCATTTCTTTCTTTTTTTTTAATGGCAATGTTTCCCTTTTCACACACCGCCACTAAAACACCAAAATATCATTTATGTAGATGCACTTCCACCATAGATTATATTGATAATGACTCTACTATCGCTCACTATGACTTTGATAATCTGATCTATCAAGCTGAAGAGGAGGCATATGAGGATTGTGATCTTCCCGAGGAATTAGTAAGGTTGTTAAAACAAGAAGAGAAGGTTATCCAGCTGAATCAAGAGTCGGTTGAGGTTGTGAATATTGGCACAAAAGAGGTAAGAAGAGAGGTCAAGATAGGGGCAGATCTCGAGGAAAGTATGAAAGTCAGATTAATTGAGCTACTCCGTGAATATTATGATATCTTCGCTTGGTCTTATGAAGATATGCCAGGGTTGGATACAGATATTGTGGTGCATCGACTACCGCTAAAGGAAGGTTGCTCCCCTGCAAAGCAAAACCTCCGAAGAACTCATCCTGAGATGTCCAAAAATATTAAAGAAGAAGTTCAGAAACAGTTGGATGCAAATTTCTTAAAAGTCATCAATTATCCTCCATGAATCGCAAATATTGTGCATGTGCCTAAGAAAGATGGTAAAGTCAGGATGTGCGTGGATCATATGGATTTGACTAGAGCCAGCCCTAAGGATGATTTTCCTCTTCCGCATATTGATATGCTGGTCGATAATACTGCTCGCTCCAAAGTGTTTTCCTTCATGGACAGTTTTTCGGGTTACAATCAAATTAAGATGGCTCCGGAGGATATGGAGAAGACAACATTTATCATGCCTTGGGGAACCTTTTTCTATAAGGTGATGCCGTTTGGTTTGAAAAATGTCGGGGAAACGTATCAGCATGCTACTGTTACTCTCTTTCATGATATGATTCACAAAGAGATTGAGGTCAATATGAATGATATGATTGCTAAGTCTGACACGAAAGAGGAGCATAATGTTCATATGGAGAAGTTATTCGAGAGACTGAGGCAATTCTTGTTGAGGCTGAATCCAAGTAAATGCACCTTTGGGGTGAGATCCGACAAGTTGTTGGGATTTATTGTAAGTGAAAAAGGTATCGAGGTTGACCCTGCTAAAGTGAAGGTGATACAAGAAATGCCCGAACCAAAAAACAGAGAAGGAAGTCCGTGGTTTTTTGGGGAGGTTAAACTACATTTCTAGATTTATTTCTCATCTCATGGCCACATGTGAACCTTTGTTCATATTGTTAAAGAAAAATTAGACGATAAGGTGGAATGAAGATTGTCATAAGGCATTTGACAAAATAAAGGAGTATTTGCAGGAACCTCTGATACTCATGCTGTCGATGGAAGGAAAGCCACTAATCATGTATTTGACTGTGTTGGAGAACTCTATGGGTTGTGTCCTCAGTCAACATGACGAGACAGGAAAGAAAGAACAAGCCATTTATTACTTGAGTAAGAAGTTTACAAAGTGCGAGTTGAGGTACTCATTGTTGGAAAAGACTTATTGTGCACTTGCTTGGGCTGCTAGACGTTTAAGACAATACATGTTAACTCACGCCACCTACTTGATATCCAAAATGAATCCAATCAAGTACATTTTTAAGAAGCCGGATCTTACAGGAAGGATAACCCATTGACAAATGATACTCACTGAATATGATATCCAGTACACTACACAAAAGGCGATCAAAGGTAGTATATTGGCCGATCATCTTTCTCATCAGCACATGGACAATTGTGAACCGATGAAGTTTGAATTTCCAGATGAGTAAATAGTGTACATTCGGGATTGTAATATACCAAGCCCAGATGAAGGACCCGATCCAGGATCACGTTAGACGCTTGTGTTCGATGGTGCCTTCAATGCCATGGAAAACGGTGTCAGAGCTATCATCACCTCCCCCGAGGGATTCCACATTCCTTTCACAACCCGTATTTGTTTCGATTGTACTAACAATATGTCTGAGTATGAAGCTTGCATTTATGGTATTGAAGCGGTGATCGACCTGTGAATCAAATATTTGAAAGTTTACAGGGATTCCAATCTTGTTATTAGCCAAATTAATGGAGATTGGGAGACTCGTCATTAGAACCTGATTCCCTATCGTGAAAATATTATGAAGTTGATTTTGTACTTCGAAGAGATCAAGTTTGAACACATTTCCAGAAAAGAGAACAATCTAGTTGATGCACTGGAAAATTTTTCCTCCATGTTCAAAATTAAGTGGGCTAACGAAGCACCTTTCATTACCATCAAAAGGTTGGATGAGCCAGCTTATTTCTTTGAAGCCAATTTGGAATCAGACGATAAACCTTAGTTTTATGATGTCAAGATATTTCTTGAAACACAAGAGTACCTTGAGGAGGCGTCCATCACAGACAAGAAGTTCTAGATAAGATTTTCAGCCAAATTCTTTCTCAGTGGTGGTGTGTTGTAAAAGAGGCATCATGATGGTTTATTGCTCAGATGTGTTGACGAGAGAGAAGTGGCTAGAATCATTGAAGAGATACATGAGGGTGACTTCGGGACTCACTACAGTAGACATACCATGGCGAAAAAAGATTTTGCGAGATGGTTATTATTGGTCCACCATGGAAGCTGACTGTTATAATTATGCGCGGATTTGCCACAAATGTCAAGCCTTTGCTGAATGTCTTGACTTCACCTTGGTCGTTTGCAATATGGGGAATTGATATGATTGGCAAGATCGAACCGACTGCATCCAATGGACACCATTTCATTCTGGTTTCCATTGATTATTTCACTAAATGGGTCTAAGTTGCATCTTATGCCAATGTCACCAGACAAGTGGTAACTCAGTTCATTAAACACCACATTATCTGTCGTTACAGAGTGCCTAAAAAGATCATTACCAACAATGGGTCTAATTTGAACAACAAAATGATAAAGGAGCTTTGTGAGTCCTTCAAAATCAAGCATCATAACTCTTCTCCATATAGACCGAAGATGAATGGTGTAGTCGAATCCACCAATAAGAACATCAAGAAGATTATACAGAAGATGGTAGTAACCTATAAGTATTGGCATGAGATGCTTCCTTTCGCTTTGCATGGTTACCGTACCACTGTGTGTACTTCGATTGGGGCAACCCCATTTTCTCTGGTCTATGGCATGGAAGTGGTGTTGCCCGTGGAAGTCGAAATTCCTTCTCTTAGGATCATGAGGGATGTTGAGCTTGACGAAAGTGAGTGGGTACAAAATCGACTGGATCGGTTACAAGTTATCGATGAGAAGAGGTTGACGGTTGTATGTCATGGTCAGGTATATCAACAAAGGATGATGAAAGCTTTTGACAAGAAGGTGCGGCCTCAGTGTTACAAGCCAAGTGACCTTGTGCTAAAGAGGATAATTCTTCCCCAGGGGAATCCCAGAGGCAAGTGGGCTCCGACTTATGAAGGACCATTCATGGTCAGAAAGGTTTTCTCTGGTGGAGCAATGATGCTTGCAACCATGGATAGAGAATACTTCTCTCTCCCTGTGAATGCTGATGCAGTTAAAAAATACTTTGCATAAAAAAAGAACCTGCTAAGTTGAAAACTCGAAAGGGCATCTTAGGAAAAAAGAGGGTGTCCCGGTGAATCAAAAACCCGAAAGGGCGATTCTGGAAAAAGTTAGGGACTTAAAGAAAATGACCATGCTCAACATAATATCCCTTGTTTCTTTTTCTATTTTGGTCACCTGGCATAAGTTTGGAGCTAGTCCAAGATTGTTTTGTCAGAAAGCAGGAACACGGAAGCGTTAAAGTCATAAGGGTTATAGCAGAGTCGGAACTTAATATTTGTATTCACATTCCCATTTGTAAACACTTGTTTGTTTTGTTTTTGCAATTATCTCTTTCTAAGATCTGTTTCCAAATGTAAATGACTTTTTTCATAGGCTGATTTCTCAAGTAAATAAAAGATCCTCTTTTATATACGTGCACATAACTTCCTTTTTACTATTTTGTTTGCAAAAACATCCAATGTTTTGATAAACATGTGCACATAAACTTTGTTGTCCTTACATGAATATGATAATCTAAGTTATAAGTTGCTTGGAATACAGATAATAAATAAGACTATATAGGGGGCATGTTTAATTTTCTCCTTGATAGGAATACTCAGCTACTTACTTGTGGATATCTTGCTAAGTTGCTTCATGGCTCCGTACTTGTGGCATAGGTTTACCTCTCCCCATTGAATACTCATTTCACCGGAAAGACGAACAAACGAAAAACAATTTGCAATTTCTCTTCATAATATAGAGATCATGGGTCAGAATACTGCCAAGATTTCAGTGCATCATCAAGGTTGACAGGTCCGAATGGAGTCGATTCTCTTCCATGGTGGCATTTTTCTCTGCTGCATTTCATGTGTATATTGATTGTCTGTTTTAACATTCTCTGCATGTATAGAACTTGTTTGTTTTCGAGTGTCAACCCTGATGCACTAAATATGTTTGCCTTGATGAAATCCTTTTGTTCTTACTTATACCATTCATTACCATTCTTTAAGTGATTTTCTGGCATTTTTGATACCAAATGTGCCAACTCTTTTGCATAGAAAAAAGATTGGAGGAAGGATGACAATAGCTAAAGTCAATATCTCTGATTGTATGCTTTTGAGTAGAACCCTGTTGATGATGTACAAGCCTTATTTCAATCCCCAAACACCAGAGATATAAGGGATATAGACCCTCGTTAACCCCTCTGAGCCTTCGAAGTAAGAGTTTCTTTTCTGTTTGAAAAAAAACCCTTATTTTTAACCCGGGGCAGGGTAGATGTTCAGTTAATCTGATCGAGCACTCAAATTTCAGAAGGAGTGTCCTATATGAGGATCACCACATTTTATCCCTCACGTTATGAGGAAGGGAAAAGATCAAAACCACAATGGTTATTTCCTCACAAAATCTTGAGGTCAAGATCAAATCAATACGACAATGGTTATCCCTCTTCGACCAAGGAATGAGCCAATTACTTTTCTGCCAAAGTTCAAAGACTTAGTGTCACACGATTTATTCAAAAGGAAAGTATGAATAAGAAGGAAACAGAAATCCCTGCTAAGTCAAAACTTGAAAATAAGTCGCTTAGGCAAAAGTTAGGGCATCCTGCTGGACTTCCAAATTGAAATTCAAAAAAAAAAGAAGAGAATTGGTCCAGGAAAAAATTAGGGAAAGTGGAAAAGAATTTGAAAAGCCCAAAATGCAAAAAAGGAGTATCCAATTAAGATCTTCATCAAAAGAAAAGTTGTGTGATCGAATAATAATTAAAAAACAAGGTTAAGTGACTGTCACGTCTAAGAAATTGGTGAGGTTCTTCAGCCATTGTAAGCTCCTCTTGAGAGACGAATGTCACATCCTCTTGCATACTACAACATGATGGTGTTTCCTAAACTTCCAAATATGTGTTGCATATCCATGTTGGTATCTTATCACCTGCATCATGTTCGTTTTAAAAAGAAGAAAAAGTTTTGAAATTTTGTACTCTAGCTAGTGATTCATTCACAACAAAGATGTGACATCTTTTCATTCAAAGCTTTCAATTTCAAGGTTTACATACTTGTCGCATCAGGGTTATCATTCCCATAATAAACATCCTTCTGCATACAAAATGATTTTTTATCATCAAAAAGAGCGTACACAATGAACATCAGTGAAGAGCTTAATTTTGTCAGGAGAGGAAGAGTGTTAATGTCAAAGTAACCCCTTACCATCCTCGGTAGTGTTGATGATTGGATGAAACTTTTAATTCCCCGGTGAAGTTGATGTTGTTCGACTATCTCTGTGGTCTATTTGTATGGTTGCATATCAAGGGTTCAGGAATCCCCAGCAAAGCACTCCTCAACAGAGTTTTGTTTCCTCAGTGAAGTTCTGTTTCCTCAAAAAAGTTTTGTTTCCCTGGCAAAGGTGTCATTTCCCAAATTTGATCCATTATCTTGGTGTCAGTCTCACCCCTTACAAATATCCTGTTGATGTTAATCATTTGAACGGTTGAGTGTTTTCTTCTGTTGTAGCTCAATTTATCCTGACGTATTTTCTCTTGTTTTCATTACCCTCGTCGGTTTGTTCTAATGTCTATTGATTTATCTTTTGAGTACCAGTTTCACCCTGATATTCACTTTCAGCAGGTTTTTAGTTGTACGCCCTAATCACCTTGCTTTGGGTCGAGCTTTGAGTTTCGTCTCGTCACTCGCGCATGAAATCCAGTTTTGTCCGGGTACTCTTCTAGTTTAGTTTCGTCTAACTAGTTATAATGAGTCTAGTTTCGTATCGTTTTGTTTTCATACCTTGGACATTTATCAGTGTTTGTTAACTGAACCCTTTATCGGTTTTCATTTACCGAGTCTCTTTGTAGTGTTCCTACAGCGTCCCTGGTTGAAATCAGTCTCTTTTGTATCTTGGGTTCTTCTATCAGTTTTTGTTACTGGCTATCCATTGACCTGAGACCAGTAAGTGCTCTAAGAAACATGCACTCTCATCATTTAGCTTTGTGTCGGGTATCGATCTCGTCGCATGTGCATGAAATCCAATTTCGTCCTGGTACTCATTTAGTTTAGTTTCATCTAACTAGTAATAATGAGTCGAGTTTCACCTCGTTCTGTTTCTAACTTCTGGGATTCTTTCAGTTCCTTCATATTGTCTATCTTGGGTTGAAACTTTGTCTCTCTTATAACTTTTGGGATCTTTCAGTTCCTTCTCACTGTCTTCCCTTGGTTAGAGACCAGCAGGTGCTCTGAGAAACATGCACTCTCATCACTTTTACTATGGGTCGAGTTTTACCTTATTACCCATGCGTGAAATACAGTTTCGTCCTGGTACTCATCTAGTTTAGTTTTATATAACTAGTTTTTATGGGTCGAGTTTCGTCTCGTTTTGTTCCTCACTCCTGGGATTCTTTCAGTTCCTTCATACTATCTATCTTAGGTTGAGATTAGCAGGTGCTCCTATAACCACGCACTCTATCCACCTTGCCCCACATACTTTTCCAGAGTTTAGTTTCGCCTATTCTCTGTGGTTTGAGTCTTATCTCACCCCTTTTGCGGTATGGTCTTATCCTGACACATTTATTCTGAAGTTTAGTTTTGTCTACTCTTCTATGTTTTAGTTCTGTTTCAATTTTGTTAAAATCTGCGTTACAACTTCATTCTGACGCATGTCTTGGGAGGTCTAATGTTCATTAAACCCTCTGTTTGATAAATCCAATTTCGTTTGGCATCTTCTAAATCCCGCACCTGCTGGCCTTCTTTGTCTTTGGGGGAGGGTTCTACTCTTTCTTCAAGAGTGTAAATTTTTGGGTTCTCTTATATTCAATCATCTTCAACTCTGAATGCTCGAAAGTTGTCACTTTTCTCGCTTATCCAGTTAAAGATAATTGAATAGGGGCAAATGTTGCACCCCAAAATTTACCCTCTTGATTTAGGCTTATGTTTCATCATAAACATCATATTGCATTGCATTCATACATTGTGATAGGATCAAAGTATTTTAGTTATCAAAGTCTTCCTCAAGCTTTGGAAGATTGATTGTATTGACAAGTTGCTCAAGGAGAGCCTTATTATCTAAACCTATGGATCTTTCAAGCCCAAAAGTTTCACATATCTCAATATTTCTTATCCACCTCATTAGATCCCCAGAAGATTGAGCATTGTGTTGTTTATAAGGAGAATCACATCCTTTGGATTCATCAGTCAAATTAGGGTTTTGTCCAAATTAGAGTAATTTGGGTCTGATTGAGCCAAGTATTGAAGCATCATTCTCTTATCATCATTGGAATCAATTTTTTTAAGGAGTCTCTCGTGATGCCCAGTGGAATTAGGGTTTTGAAGCTTGATCAGTGATCTCCTAATGTAGAGTACAAAACTAGGGTTTGAGTTTTAATCATGGATTCTTTGGAATTTTGAGTGGAAACTCTTTCCATAGCCTCTATGTGTTTGTAATATCATATGTTTGTAGTTTTGTTCACCAATTTTGAAGAAAAGTGGTTCAATTGATTCAAAGGTGCAAAATGATCATTTTGGCCAAAATCAGTCAAAGTTGACCAAGTGAACTTTTGGTAAACCATCAAGTCAAAGGTGTACTTTTCAAATTTTAAGTCCATTTTGATCTTTGGATCATGAAGACTGAAGTTTTGTTTGAAACTTGTTCATGAAGAAACCCTAAAAAGTTTCTAAATTTGGAAAATGAGGACTTAATTTCAAAAACTCACCATTTATTCATGTTTGATCCAAAAATTGTAAATCTTATATGCTTGGAATGTTAAGATGATGGTATTTCATTTCCTTTTAGTCTCATGTTCAAATTTTTGAGGAGTCAAGAGTTATGATCTTGGGAAGTTCATGTCTCAAGGAGAAATTATAGGTCATTTTCAAAAAGGCAAGTTTTTCAAGCTCAATTTTGAGAACTTTGTGAGATTCAATTGAAGAAACTCAAAACTAAAACATTGAAGAGCTTTTCAAGAGCTTTCTAAATTATATTCATACGCATCAAAATTCCAAATGATGAGTGATTTTCGAAGAAGTGAAGTTGACGCACTTTTTTGTGATTTCATGCACACCATGCATTTTGCAAATTCTTGATAACTTCAATTGTAGTTGTCCTCATGACTCCAAATCAAGCCCATGGCCACATTAGAATCTGTTTAGGTCCATATCACTCTCTATCTCGTGCTCATGTGCTTGTTATACTTGCTTGACTGAAAAAATACAAAACTTGCCCAATTTTGCAAATCCACTAACACTCTTTCATTTCAAACAATCATGAGCTTTCATTTTGAGCATGTATTCCTGACCTCATTTGGCTCACAAAACGCTCAAAAGGAAAGAAAATGCACGAGTGAAATGCAGGCTCCATGTGCATCCTCTTTTTGGCCAAAAAAATTCCAAACTTGCCCTCTAACAATTTATGAGCCAAATTCCTCTTCTACCCTCCGCCATTCACTCTATATAATAAGTAGAAAGCCTTGGTTCACAGGGGGGACGCTGCCATTGCGATAATTCCATATCTGAACTTTCTACCATTTTTCTACAAGTTGCTTCGAATCTCTCAGTCTAGTGGAGTTTTCCTTAAAATTCTCGGTGATTCAGCTTCAGTGAAGTAAGGAGATCAAGCTTGCACCATTAGTTTTCTTCTGGAGTGAGGGAATCGAGTTTCCAGATTTTTGCTCAAGGTGAGTTCTCTTGAATTTTGATTTGCATGATTCAACTTGAATTGATGATGTAGATCATGTGCATTGTGGTTTAGCTAGCCGGAATATAGGTCTGATGTATATATTTGTCTTTGTTTGATGTTTGAATCGTGTTATGGAGTTTTTGAATTTCTGTGTGCAGTTGATTTTTTGAGTTTTCATGAGCTTTGTTCTTTATCTGTGGTTAATGATTTGAGATGATTTGATTTGCTTGATGTAGATTGCATTGCTAGCTTTAATTTGCACTTGATTTCATTAATTTTGGTTGAGAATCGCTTGAGTTGTATTGATTTAAACATGGCTTGCAAACCTGTTTCCTGCGTGTGTTTTTACCCTAGCCAGAGGTTGAAGATGATGGCGTGGCATCCTTTGGTTGGCTGTTTTGTTTCTTTTGAATTATTTGAATTTTGTTTTATATCATTGATTTCTTGATTTTATTTCTAGTTGAAAAATTAGTAAAAAATTCTGAAAAAATTCATGAAACTCCAAAATAGTGTTTCTGATCTTGTGTATTTTTTTTAGAATTTTTGAAAACGCTCTAATTGGTTTATTTGAATCTTAATGCATTTTATAATATTTCAGTCTAATTGATTTCTTCTGATTTTATTTTTTGATCAAAACACCTTTAGAAATTCTAATAAAAATTACCATAGGCTAATATTAATTTATAGTATTTTTCATAATTTTTCTAGAATTTTTAAAAATAATTTGATTGGTGAAACAAATTTGTGCATTAACTAATTTTGTTTAATTGATTTTTGCATAACTTTTTTTTGTTAATTTTTGTTTATGAGCTTTACTTTGTACAAAAATTATATAAGAAATATTTTGAACACTTTGATTGGTCCATTTTAGGATTATGAATTTTATTTTAAATTTTTCTTTCTTTTAGTTGACTATTTAATTAGTAGGATTTAATTGATTCATTTATTTTCTTCAATTATTTTAACCATACTCTTAATATAAGAAAATTCCAGAAAAAAATTATGGATGCTTGTGTTTAATTCTAATATTTGAATATAATTTTGGTTAGATATTTTTATGAATTTTGATTAGAATTTTATTTTGACATGTGAATATTTGTTTAATTGACTAATGGTTTGGATTTTGATTTTATTTTTGATTTTTCTTTAACTCTACAAATATGGAAAATGATCCTTCTGAAATTATGAGTTTTCTCAGGCTTGGTGCATTTTTATTTTGAATCTTTTGGGCTTTAATCTTAATTAATCAATTGTTAAGATTAATTTCTAATTAATTTTTGATAATTCCTTTGTTTGTTTTGATTCCAAAAAACCAACTTTCCTTGAGTTTCAATTAAATTTAGCTCTTGTTTGAAGTTCATAGTTAGATTGAGGATCTTAAAAATATTTTTCTTGAATTAATTGATAAAGTTTGGTATTTTCTATTGATTTATTTTGGAAACTTGTCTAGATTGGTGGTTTCACCAACTAGTTTTGATGTTTGAAGTTTGGGTGATCCTTTCCTCATCCATCCGTGAACTTAAAACATGTTTACTGACTTCTATACATCTCAATGATGCTGAGAAATTTTTTGTTTGAATTATGAAAATCTTTTTTCTATTTTTGATGTATTTTTGAAGGGAAAGTGACCAATTGATGTTGCATTCATTGTTGCAATTTGTTTGATGGCCAATGAACTTGTGTAAGGTCTGTAATTTGGCACTTAATGATCACATTTCTTCTTGTTTTCTCACACAAATTCAATTCAATCTCCTTGACCTCTCATAATTGGTAGGTGAGCACTTTTTGATCCATACCTCCTAAGTGATGTTCTTTTTGTGAATTTTTCTTTGAGCTTTCAATTTTTGTCTTGAGTTTGAGGCCATCAAATGACCAATGATAACATGTTGGGAAATGATACATCAATGATAGTCTCATAAAGACTTGAGATCACTTGACCCCTAATGTTTGAACCATTTCATCTTATTGTGAATTTGATGTTCAATCTTTTCTTTTCTTTTGAATCTTTGAGTTACATTGAATGCACTTGTGCAACATGCTTTAGAATCAAAATTCTAAACTCTTGATCATATCTCATAGCATGTTAGAAGCTTGATTTCAATTCTTTGAATGGTTTAAGTCTTATAATTTTGTCTTTGTTTGAATTCCTTTCATTGCTAACTTGTGATCCAAGCTTTGCGATACATTTTGTGGTATTCCTCTTTTGTTATGCTTGTGAACCATAATGAAATGAATGAGTATGGATGTGTAGTGTTTTCTACTTACTTCCAAGGTCTTTGTTTGTATTATTCTCTTTCTCCTTTGATCCTTGATTGATATTTATTTGTCAATTCTACATGGTGACAAGAAAGGAGCAACAATTCATTAGCTTTGACCTAATTGTTGCCTATGCTTGCTTGAGATTTCTTACATTCACTGCTTTGATGTTTGCCATCATGTTTTTCCATTGTCATGTTGTATCATCACCCATCCTTATTGATTCATCATTTCTCCTTGTAATCACTAATTTGTCTGATGAATGTGCGAGGTACTTTGAGAAAAGTTTTCCATTTTGACTTGTTGCTATAGTGTTCCACTTTATTTATGGAACAAAATTGGTTATGCTTGCACCATTCGTGTGCTTTGTATATTTTTTATTCTCTTGCAGGATATATATGTGATTGTAACTGCTATACATCACCTGTGGGACATGTTCATATTTGAAGATTCAATGCTTATATTTGATGGCGTGATTTCTGACTTGATTTGTTTGCTGATGAGAGCTTGCTTGAAGTTCTCTGGTTTTCTTTTTCTTTCTCAGTTGCTACGGATATTTATCCGTTTGGTGTTGCACTATTTCCTTTTTACTATTTCCTTTCTTTATTGCTTTCTATTGCATGATGGGACCTCTGTTGCTGATATATGTCAGGAGTCCCTATGGTTTATTTAAAGACTTGTTTAAGGCAACTCTGTCGATGTGCTAATTGTGGTTGTTTAAAATCCTACCTTCGGAGTAGGTATTATGCACATGTGTATATATTTGTGCCCGCACTATATTATAGGTGAAAAGTCCTCAAAAATAGGCGAGCGAAAAGGGTTCATAATCGACCCCCACACATTCCAATCTATGTCGTTCCTATGCTCACTTTCTACAAGTAGATGCTCCGAACATGTGGCAAAGATCTAAATGAATTTAAGTCCTTTAAAGGCAAGTGAAAAGGGTTCCCGCAATCGGATCCCCATGCTTTATTTAGCTCGTGTTGACCAACAGTGATGCTTAGTGTACGCATGCATTATGTCTCTTCCCCCAGATCTTTCTTGCCCTGGTAATCGATATCACGATTAAGGACCCTTTTATATTCCTATAATTCTATAGCTTGTTGACTCAGGTGATGCACTCCCTTTGGCTATGGCTTGACCCTTGGTCTGATGCTTGGTTTCTTGTCTATGGCGGGACATCCCTTTCTACTACTAGGCCTGTGCCTTGTAGGTGTTTCATATTCAAGTGATACTCGAGCTTTTGTTTGTCCAGATGTTTTGCCATCTGTTTGCTTGTTTTTGTCATAAGATCTGTGACATTTTTGCTACTTCCCTTAGGATCACTCGATTAGAGTAGCTTTCGAGCTAGATATTAGGATAGATATCCATGCATGTTAACATAGGGTAGAAGCTCCCTTTTCATCCTTTACTTTAGGGTCAATCATTCTATGATAACATTAGGAGTAGTGCTAGGCTAGTCTCCCTTAGTTATTTTTCCTTTCTTTGCATATTACATCTTAAAACTAAAACTTCTTCTTGGAAATCATAAAAATGTATCTAATAAACTTAAATCATTCTTCAAGGTAAAAAATACAAACCAATTTTAATTGTTTGTGCGCCTTTTGGTTTTGTTTTAAACCTTTTTTTAAATTGATGTTTAGCCATCCTTGCTATGATATTTTGTTATCTTTCCGTCGATGTTTCGCCATCGTGTATGTTTGTTATCCTACCTTGATTCTCAATATCATTGTTAGCTGTGATGTTTTATCATCTGAATTTTTGATGTATCTCCATCTTTTTCCATGACACCTTGCTATCTTTTAGCCTATGTTTCTCCATTGCATGTGTTTGTTGCTGATGTTTCGCCATCACGCATGTTTGTTATCCTACCCTGATTCTCAATATCATTGTTAGGTGTTATATTTTATCATCTTAACTATTGATGTTATTCATATTTACCATGTTATCTTATTATCTTTTAGCGGATGTTTCGCTGTCGCATATGTTTGTTGATGATGTTTCTTCATCGCGTATGTTTGTTATCCTACTTTGATTCTTAATATCATTGTTAGTGTGATGTTTTATAATCTGGATTATTGATGTTTCACCATCTTTTCCATGTTACTTTGCTATCTTTTAGCCGATGTTTGCCATCACATATGCTTGTTGCCGATGTTTTTCCATCGCATATGTTTGTCATCCTACTTTGATTTTCGATATCATTGTTAGGTGTAATGTTTCATCGTCTTGTCTGATATTTTGTTATCATGCTGACGTTTTATCGTCTTATCTAAGTTTGTGTTGCTATGAGATGTCTTGTCATCCTTTGTTGTTGCTTTACCATCGTTGTTAATGTTGTGTCATTTTATCTAATGTTTTTCCATCTTTATTGTTGTTTTTGTCTTCTTAACTAAAAAACACAAACCAACCAAAATATATGAGCCGAACTACGGCTGCTCTGAGTCCTTAAAAGGGATACGTAGGCAGAGGCTTTTGTGGGGCCTAATCGAGCATATCTTTGTAAACATTCCTTTCTTTTCCTCACACTTTATTTTCCTTTTCTTTGCATGAATTCCCTTTTCAGCTTTAAGCCTTAGACATACATTTTACACACCCTTAGATTATAACAACAAGAGTGGATACCGTAGAGTACTACGGGCGTGTGGGGTTCTAATACCTTCCCCTCGCGTAACAGACTCCCTTACCCGATCTCTCGGTCGCAAGACCGTGATTTCTCCCTTCTCAGGTTTTCTCGATGTTTACCTTTCCCTTTCGACGGGATAAAAGACGTTCGGTGGTGACTTCATTGATTTTATTATCAGATGACGGTTCGGCCGGTTGTTTCACTCCATACCTCTAAATTCTGCAACTTTGAATTTGGTTTTAAATCACTTTTTAATCTAATTTCTTTGTTGATTCTTCATCCTTGAACTTCACTGAAGCTAACAAAAGAAGAAATAAGTCTTGAAGTGCTATAAATCGTGCTAGCCAAGTCATGTTTCAAAGCTCTGAAGTTGAGCTTCAACAGGTAGATGTCTCCATCAATTCTTCTAAATCAAATTAATGGAATGGTCTATGATGTTCATTGATGCTTTCTGATGGTTTAATTTTGATCAATCGATGCATTTGATGCATGTGTTTTCGGATTCAAAAATTTTCAAAACTCTCTAGTTTTTCTCAAATCGACTGAGCTACACTTTAAATAAATTTTTCGCGAGGGTACCATTGAAATCGTCTTGATGAGTCAATGCGAATGGCACCGGTCTAAGCTTCTAATTTTATAGATTCAAGGACCTGCAAATCATGTGTTTTTGGTTGACTTTTCAACAATCTGAAGGTTAAAGATGATGAAATAGACGTCTTCAACCAATCAGAGTCTCACGCGTTTTTCCAAATCTGTTTTTAAATAATTGATTCAGTGTGTTATTCACTAATGACCATGATATACACAGCACACCAGATCCCTTGGATTTGATTACTAACGTATTTTGACAATGATTAGATGGTCCACATTTTTTTAGTTTTATTTTATTTTCTGATTTTTGTTTTTAATTGTTTTAAACTTCAAAAATTCCTAAAAAATTCATTTCAACTTCTAAAATTGTGAAAAACTTATCAAAAATAATTTTGATTTTTCTCTTTATGATTTTTATTTTTCACAATTTTATTGTGATTTGGTATTTTTTATGATTTTTCATTTTATTTGACATGTTTAAATTATTTAAAAATAATTTTCTTGATTTTAAATTCTGGAAAAATTATGGAAGGATCCAATGACATCTTGACAAATATTGGTGACATCATTTTTTATTTATTTTTTATTTTACTATTTTTCACAAATTTTGATTATTTTGTTTTTTTCTTTTAATTTTAAAAATAGTTTTTGACTTATTGACTCATGTTTGACTTCTGATATTTTTTTAGGATTTTTATTTAGTGTTTTGATATATATTATATATTTTACCAATTATTTCCTTTTTAAATCATTTAAATTTTTTTATATTAAATATATATTTTTATTTTTTATTGGTTCTGATTTGAAGACACTGGGGTGTTATTTTGGGACAAGTTTCTCAACCTCATTGGATCTTGGTTGTTGATAGATTGAAAAACCAAATCCACCAAAATGAATGAATAATGTTGATGATATTTGAAACCTTAATTTTTTCTGATACATCCCCATCCCTTTTCATCTTATCCCTTTCTTATTTTTACTTGTGCTACATGTTTTTGGAAAATGATCTTTATATCATTTCTATAACATGTTGGTACATAGGTTGATATTGACCGGCCTTAAAATAGGTGTGACTTCTACATAAGTTCTTTTTACGATTGCTTAACATAACACTAAATTTTTCCCGGTTCAAAAATGATCACTCATGGCCCAAACCTATGTTTGTAAGTCCAAGTATGTTTAATTTGGGACCTTGAATCCAATAACTTTGAAGTTCATTGTTAGGAGGCTTTTATTTTATCAATCCTCTAATGAATTTCATGAACTTTGGTCTAAGTGAATCATTTGAACATTGTTGATCATATGTGGTTGGTTTGAGCATTTGAAATGAATGATATACTTGATAAAAAGCAAATGAGACTGGTTGTTGAGAAGCTTTGATTTTATCAATCTTCTAATGAGTTTTCAAATGCAAGCTTCAAGAAGGTCATTCCAATAACTTTTGTGCTTGACCACTAAGTTCTAATTCACTAACAACTAACTTTACTTTATGCCTTTATTTTATGCCTTTATTTTGTGCCTTTATTTTTATGTACCATTTATTTTGGTATTTACATTTCATGCTATTTTTATTTTGCTCACTTGAGCATTTATCTTTATGTCATTTTATCTTTTCTCACTTGAGCATTTATCTTTATGTTATTTTAGTTTTTCTCACTTGAACATTCTTTTCTTTTGAAAACACTTAATAATAAACTTGAGCAATAAAAAACCATAAGGTTACTTGGACTACTTGGTTACTATCCTTGGCATTATGGAGTTGTGGATCTCTCGGCCTTAGGATTAGAAGCTTTAATACTTGGGGACCGTGTTTCTCTGTTGTTATTTTGTCTGAAGTTCTTGGGATTTACTCTGAGGCATTGTGTTAATTTTCTTTGTGTGCATGTAATTCTGATTATATGGTTTATTTGCGATTAAGAATTCCTTTGTATACAGTCATTACTCTGCCCAACTTTTGTGAAGACTTAATTCATCAAAGCTTAGTATTTCTCAGAGGTTTAGTATTTTTGCTTGCTTGTTTTCAGTCTAAAGGATGAGAATTCTACATTGACTTCTTATGTCAAGTGTTGGCTTCTTGGTTGGTTAGATCGTTCTTTTCCTTAGATTTTATCTTATGCCATAGGATAGTCCCTTCATCTCTTCCCATCTTATTTAATATCAAAAATCTTCTCCCTCTTTTTCAAAACTCTTCTTGTTTTCTAACTTGAACCACTTTTATAATAAACTTGGACCTAGGTCCATGCATTTTCAAAATCTTTCCTTAAATAAAACATTAATCAATTTAACCATACATTAACATCTTTTTTTAAAGGATAAAACTCAACTAACCTCATTCAAACCATTTTTCCACTTTGTCTTTTTACTTTAAAACTTTTTCTCAAAATATTAGACTCCTATCAATTCTTGTAGTGATGCGAGCTACTTTACTTCTACGATATATAGTAAAGTGAGATGTTTTCCACTTGGGTGTTGAGTGAGGCTTTGTTGACTTTAAAATTCAAGCCATATCCTCCACTTTGAGATGATGTGAATTCTCCTTTCTCATAGTCGTGGGTAGTAAGTATGTTTTCTACTCGAATATGATGATGTATCTTCTCTTAAAATTAACCAACACACATGTGTTTTAATATTTTTAAGGTGAACTACGAGTACCCTATTCCCCTATTGCACGAAAGGGGGTACGTAGGCACTAAAGGTTCGCAACCGTGACGGGTGCAAAATTGTAAAAAATACTTGTTTTTTCATCTTCACCATCTTATTTTTTATACACTTTTTATAGCCAAAATAAACAGATTTTCAAAGAGGTTCCTGTGGAGTATCGTAGATGTTTAGGGTGATAATACATTCCCTTTGCATAACCTACCCCCATACCTAGATTATCTCCCACTCTTTTTTGGGTTTATTCGCTCTTTTCCCATTTCCTTTGGAAACTATAAAGCACAGTGGAGGTTTTTATTTTATCTGTGCCAGTTAAGTCAATCCAATGGCTTAGTCTCAACATTTCTATCGCTACAGAAAATTGGCGACTCTGCTGGGAAAACATCTCTAAGTGGGTTGAGCCTATCTTTTTTTTTATTTGTGTATGTGCTGTTGTTTGTTGTATATTATGTGTTATATATATGTATGTATGGAGTTTTCTGGTTTTCAGGGTGCTTGGCGATCTCTTGTAAGTTCCGAACCCGAACTTGGGAAAACTTAAGATAGGACGGGCGGTATAGTCATGTTAACTTTGAGGGAGGAATCCCAAAAAAGGAGACATGAGATCCCCCACTCAGTGGAGGCCCCTTTGACTGTAGCATTTGTTTATCGAGCAATCGGGATGACGTACTGCTTTCGATCTGGGATCCTGAGAAGCTGAGGACTGTAGAACCCTTAACCCATCTTGTCCTTTTAGGTGTAGTGCGGAGACTATAACAGAGCAATCCGAAAGTGGTTGTCATGCGATGATACACTCAAACGAGTTTTTCTTGAGAATATTGCTAATTACCGAGCTAATCGGGATGTTGGTAATATCTGAAGGAAGAATGTAGACTCTGGGAACTTTTAGAATCTTGTTCGGCGGGTGATAAACCATTAGTCCTTACCTTGTGGGTAGTACCTTTGACTTCATGCTTGTGATATCGAACCTATGAACCCCCGTGTTTGTAATCTTGTGTGTGATTGTTGCATCATGCATTCATGCAACCATGAGCATTCTTTAAAAAGTTGATTCAAGGAACTTAAGGTTGACTTTTGCAAATCTCTCAGGTACTTTTTACCATGGATTTTGGAAGGAGAAAGACTCAGAAGTACAGTTTCAAGGATCCTAAGATAGAGAAACTAATGAGTTTGATTCCTGAGATTGAGAGTTCTACATATTTCCATAAGAAGTATGTAGCCATTATGCCTCTTATGAAGCTCAAGATGAAGGAGGGTATTCTTTCTACATTGGTCCAGTTCTATGATCCGTTGTAATGGTGTTTTACTTTTCCTGATTATCAGCTGATGCCCATGTTGGAGGAGTATTCTTACTTACTCGGTTTACCTATTACTGATTGTGTTCCTTTCACCAACTTAGAAAGAGAGCCTAAGTCTCATGAGATTGTGTCATAACCCCCAAATTTGCCCTATGGTATCAATAATCAACTTTTCCTTTTTAGTCACAGTGATTGAGTTCAAATAATTTCGTTACTAAATTAGTTCTATATATATTTTCGGTATAGTGGTTTAAAAATAAAAATTAAGGAGTGTATTTACAATTTCTTAAAACAAGGGTGTTATTTATTTAAAAGGACTTTGGGTTTAAAGAGGGTGTATTGTTTTAAATAGACCATCAAAATATGATGGCCCATTAGAGTATTTTAAGGCACATATACATATAGCAAGAAGGGGTGTGTTTATTTTTATCAAAAAATAGCCTAGGATCCTGAGCGGCCCATTAAGGGCCCTTTATGATCTTTATTAAGTTCACAGTGTGGGGGTGCGTTTGGAGAGCTAAGGGGCCAATAAGGAGAGATGGTTGGCCCATTTGTTTATTTTCTGAGTGAAGCCCGTTTTTTATTATTTACTAAGTCAACATTCATTTTAATAATGTTATTATTATTATTTTTTATTTTATTTTAATCATTATCTGATTATGATAAAAAAATTATTAATTAACATTATTAATAATATTATTGTTATTATTATTATTATTAAAACCGTTAGTTTTATAATAATAATAATAATAATTATTTATTCTTGTTTGACATAGTCAAAATTGAGGAGAAAAAACCTAGTTTGCAATCTACCCATCGGCGGTGATGTTGCCCCAACCTTCATTCATAAGCGAAGGCTTCTACAAGCCCATAATCATAAACAAATTACAAACAAAATCAAATCAGAACGAATCAAATCTAAAATAAATTTACATCAAAATCAAATCATTACAAATCTGAGAATCAATTACATCAATTTTTAAAATCAATCTAACCTAATTTACATCAATCTTCTATCAATCTCAATTTGAAATGACAATCAACAAAATTGTTCCTAAAATAGATCTAACTCTAAACCTATAAAAAAATCCTAATTTATAAGATCTGGGGAGGAGAAAAAAATTGTTACAGAGAAGGAGTGGAAGAAGAGACGAAAAAGAATTCCTCGAAGCTTTCCCTCTTCCAACCGATCTAGGGTTTTTAAACATAAACCCTAATATCCCCGCTCAATCAATCATCGTTATCGTACCTGCAGAAGAAAAAGTAAAGGGATCAGAAGATCGAACTCAGAGACTCAAAGAAAACCGTAGCCAAGGAGGTATTCTCAGACGCTTAACTTTTATGAGGATTGTGTTTTGTTGAAATTTTGGGGATTTATGGGTTAGGGTTTGTGGGATCATGTTTTGGGTTGGGTTTTTTCTTGGCGCCACTATCGATCTGGGTAGGGTTGCGGTGTTATTGTTGAAAAAGAAGAGAGAAAATAGGATAAAGAGAGAGGCGAGAGAAAAAATATAAAATGAAATGAATGAATGAATGAAGAATGAAAAGAGATATACTCTCTCCATCCATTAATCGGTTGAGACACGTGGCTAACATCAAACCACGTGATTCCATGCACCCTCACCGTACACCTTCACCCTTTATCCCTTTGATTTAAATTGAATGTTCTAAATATCACATACTCACGATAGCCCTATATGCGTCCGTACACAATCCCAACGCACCCAGGATGGCTCTGGGCCTCTCGATCAATTTTCTTGGGTTAAGCTAATGCTATCTAGACCCTCCCATAATTATTTCCTAACTAAGAATGCATCCCCTGCGTGTTTTGGGCCAAATTCAATTTCTAAACTTGGCCCCTTAAGTTTTACACCAACCCGTTATAAGCTTTACACCCCATAAGCCCAAAACTTTAAAATGTAATTAATTTAATTAACTTGTTTTATTTTCTATTTTGCATATATTCTTATTAACATAATTTGCATTAAATATCTCATTGCATAAAAAATGTTAATAAATAATTATGGTATTAAAAATATTTAACATATTGTTAATAATTAGGAAATAATTATTTATCAATTAAATAATCTTCTAAAATACTAACTCTTTTTTATAGATTTGCATTAAATCTTTTTCATTCAAACTTATTCTCTCATAAGTGCATTATATACTCAAAAATAGATAATTGATCAAACACTAACAATTTTCTACTAACATAATTTAAATTTATGTTTATTTTCAAAAAGGATTGTGAAAATTCTCTTTTATCGACTGTGAACTTTGTCTAGGATTCTGCTAACTTCAAACTCAGACTTGGTTCAAGGAGAATCTAAGGAAATTTCCATAATCTATAAAAAAACACAACCAAACACTTTGAACTACGAATTGAGACTATGATTCCTCATAAGAGGATACATAGGCATACGACTTAAAACTGTGGCGAGTCCCCTAATTAAAAAACTAAAACCTTATCCTAACCTTTAACCTAAACCCTAGTATCCTTATGAACAAGGTGGATAAAGGGTGCCTAACACCTTTCCTTCGTCTAAAGCGACAAGAACATAGAATCTATGTATCATCAATTAGGATTATTCCATTATTCACCCGTCTTAGGATAAAAAATTAATGGTGGCGACTCTTATTTTTTTGCCGGTTATTACAGCTGTCGACTTTGATGGGGAATTCAAACCTAGGGTTTAGTTTCTCCTCTCTCTTAGGTTTAGGGTTTTTTGGGTAGGGTTTGTTATTTTTTTACTTTCTATATATGTCTTATTTATTTATTTTATTCATTTATTTATTGTTATATTGTTCATCATACTTTATTTATTTGTGGTGGGATTTTAATTTCGAATAATTCAAAACCTTAGAAAAAGGTTCGTCTATTGTCCAAAAGGATATATCATCCCTATGAGTTTTTGTGACAACTTCGCCTAGAGTCAGTGGAATTCCAAAAAAGGAATATGTCTCAAAAGGTATCCTTATGGGGGATAGGACTTTGGAATAAAACCTATGAATTTTTGTATAATCCTAAACCAAAATCTCATGGTGAGACCTTTTATAACCTTAGAGATGAATGTTTTGTTCTACAAAGAGGCTTCACTTAAGGCAGACCCTTGTGCCTTTCTCTCTAGTGTTACCTATGATACCCTTAAGGAAGCCACCTTATGGAGAGGGTAAAATATCCATAGGCCGAAACTAGGAACCTACAGACTAAGGATACCTTTCATGAATCCAGTTACTATGTTACATCATCATGCATGTATACATTTTGCATTTCACATATTCATCATTTTCCATTTTTTTATTTATCTTATTCACATGATTAAAAAAATAATAAACAAAGGTTTTTGGTTAGTATCCTAAAAATGGATGCCAAAGGGAAACAAATTGTCTGTGTTAGCGCTATCAAGCCAGATATGAAGAAGATAATAATCATCAAAGAGAAATTGTCTAAAAGATCCATGAAGATGTTTGTCCTCCATTATGGGATACCCTTGAGTTGACAAAAGTGGATGTACAGTTGGATGCTATCTCTTCCTTGGTTCAGTTCTATGATCCCCCGTTAAGGTGTTTTACCTTTCAAAATTTTCAACTAGCGCTGACTTTGGAAGAATTTGATAAGTTCTTGAATTTTTCTAAGGAAAAAGTATATATAGGAATTGGACAAACTATTGATATTAAAGACTTAACAAGAGGTTTAGGGATATTTTTTTCTGATTTGTCACCTAATTAAAAAAGAGATGGTGATGTACAAGGGATTAAAAAGCAATATTTGGAGGCTAAATCCCTTTCTTTTGCCAATAAGAAATAATCGGAGTCTTGTGTTGATTGTTTGGGACTTCATGTCTTTGGTGTAATTTTATTTCCACGAACTTTGGACTATATTGACCCTGCAACTATTAGTGTGTTTTTGGGCACAAAATCTTTGAATACGGACCTCACTCTTGCTCTACTTGTTGATGTTTACTATGCTCTTCACACTCATTATGAAAAAGGGATGGGTACGCTGAACTGTTGTATCCAACTCTTATATTATTGGTTTATGTCTCATCTTTATAAGGGAGACTACATGGTTCTAAATCCAACAAGATACAAGTGGCCTCAAAAATTAAGGTCTCTTACTGCTAATTCTGTGTTGTGGTATACGAGCAAACTAAACAATGGAGATATCATTTACAATTGTGTAGATTTTCTGAATGTTCTGTTGATTGGGTTATGTGGTTGCATCAGTTATAACCCTACTTTGTCTTTGCAACAACTTGGATACCCTTTGAAGGATAAAACCTCTGATGAATAACTTCAACAATTGATCATTCATGACATGGGCAAAAATGACCGTGAGTTGCTCAACAAAGATTATCCGAGCTTGGTATAGGGTCAACAAAAGAAAGGTCGAAAGGAAGAATGTTATGGCAAGGCAACCATACACTTAATGGGTTTTGGATAGGGTTCAAGTTGTTAAGCTACCATTCGAAATTAATCCTAAGTACAAGCCAGATATCCCAAATCCTCTTCCTATGTCCTTAGAAGAGATAAAAAACTTGAAGAAAGCCTTGGATCAAGCTCAAAAGGAGAAAGAGGAATTTGAGCTTAGCCTTTATAACCTTGCTAAGGAGAAAAGATAGATACAACGAGAGCTTTAATCGAAAGATCAACAAATTCAGAAAGATCATGAAGCATTTGAAAAGGAAAGCCTAAAGCGGAAGAATTCAAACGAATGAATATTTAGTCCTACCTTCAACTTGGATTCTCACAACCAAAGGTTAGACAACACATCGAGAGAAATTGGAAGATTGAATAGGTGGTATGAAAAAGTATTACAAGACAAAAAGGAGATGAAAGCAAATCTGAGAGTCTGAATCTAAGGTTTAGCACAAGGAGCTCTAGATTCTGAGGATCAACTCCAGTTTCTTACTACCAGTCTCCAAGAAAGTCAGCAATCAGAGGCAAGAGAATTCCTTGGAAAGATGGAAGTAGAGAGCCTTCACTCTCAAAGGATAGAAAAATATGAGCAAGTCTGTCATGAGTTAGAAGACCTCCAAAATAATTTCCTCATATAGAGGAGACTATATACAGAGATGAGGGCTGGAAATTATATTGGGAAAGGTAGTATGAAAAGATCTCCAAAGCCAGAAAGGATAACCATAAGATTGTTTCAGACCTCTACAAGGAATATCGGTTCTACAAAGACAATCGTGCAAGGATCGCATATTAAGCCAACAATCTTATTGGTAACATCCCTAGACGTTTGAAAGATGCAGAAAGTGTAATGGTCCCTCTCCTGAAGGATGTTGCAGACTACCTCAAAATCTGTAGGAAGATGGTTGATGAATTCAAGGCAGAGATCCGTAAGCGCTCTTAGAAGATTTTTTCCCTTTGTTATCTCTTCCAATAATTAATTTTTGGTGTTTTGGATCAAATATTTTTCAATATCTTAATCGTATACCCTTTTAAAGACAATTGTTATTTAAATAAAAGTATTTTGTTTCCATATCTCGATTGTCTATTTATTTTTAGATGCTCACCAATAAAAAAGCAAAACCTGGAAAAATATATATATATACAAAAAAGGAATATGAAAAAAATCTAAGTGAATAAGACATTCAAAAATAAACTCTTAGCATATTCATACGAATTCATGCATTCACAAGCATCACATATCATATTTCATACAAAAAAATTATCATTTTTCAAAATCATTCTCTAGTTAAATCAATGGTAAAAAAGCACTGCCTCTCCGACCGCCATATCAAACAAGAGCCCATCAAAAGAAAGTGATGGAATAGATCAAAGAGAAGCAAGCTACTTTCAAAGAAGAATTGGAGCAATTAAAGGGTAACATCAACTCAATAAAAGGGGACATGAGTCAAGTTCTTTTAGCCTTGAAGAACATCATCGAAAGGCAAGATCATATTCCTAGGGCAACTTATGAAGAAGTATCCCAGACTATTGGTGCATCGGACGGTCACCAATCAAGAAGAGAACCAGAGTCAGAACCTCTAAAGTCAACTATGGCTGAATAAGAGGTCAGACAAGCTGATACTGAAGGATTTGTCCCACCTCCACTGAAGGTAGGGGCATCTCATACCTTGTAGATTCCAATCAACAATCCACACAACATGGATAATTAGATAGACCTACAGTATAGAGACCATGACTTAGAAGATGTCAACCAACTACCTCAAAGGACAACCCATACCCATGTCACTAAAAATCCCTTGGAGCTCAATCATTATAAATCTCTTGAAGAAAGCTTGAAGGTTATGGAGGGTTACGATGCTTTCGACGATGCTCTTGAAATGGGTATAGTTCCGGATGTAGTAATCCCCCCAAAATTCAAAGTACCTTATTTTGGAAAATATAAGGGACTCGCATGCCCAAGTAACCATATACACATCTGCTGCCGAAAAATGCATGCCTATGCTCAAGATCAGAAGCTAATGATCCATTATTTCCAAGACAATTTGAGTGGGGCATCTCTAGATTGGTATATGAAATTGGAGCGAGTCCATATCCAAACATGGGAAGATCTTACTAACGCTTTCTTAAGACAGTATAAATACAACTTGGACATGGCCCCTAACCATATGCAACTCTAGAACTTATCTCAAAAGAAATATGAGTCCTTCAAAGAGTATGCTCAATGATGGAGGGAAATGGCAGCCTGTGTACAACCACCACTCCTGGAAAAAGAATTGGTCGATATGTTCGTGGGTACTTTACAAGGGTTGTATTATGATAAAATGGTAGGAAGCGTCTCTTATGGATTTTCTGATTTGGTGACTATTGGTGAAAGAATTGACATAGGTATAAAAGTGGCAAGATACAATTAGCATTATCTAGTACTCCTTATAATTCAAAGAAACATGTTCCTAAGTTCTCGAAAAAGAAGGAGAGATAAATTAATGTTGTCGCATCACATCTGAAAGCACATCAGGAATTGGTAATTCCACGTGAACAACAACAAAACAGGTTTGAGAGGCCTCTGAGAAGATTCGACCCTCTCCCCATGTCTCAGAGTCAATTACTGCAGCACTTACTCAAAGCATCTCTGGTGTAAGTGAAGCCATTAGCTCCTCCAATAGGGTAACTCCTGCCAAAATATGATGCTAATGCAAGGTGCGAGTATCATGCTAACTATCCGGGACATACCATAGAAAAACTTTGGGTCTTCAGACATAAGGTAGAAGATTTGTTAGACTCCCATGATATCACTTTTGACAAGATAAATACCAAGTCGAACCCTAAGCCTCCGCATGGGGCACCAAATGTGAACGCGATTGATGAGTCACTGATGTTGGGGCAGTTAGACGAGTAAAGCCACAGATAGATCTCTTGAAGGAATATCTGTTTGAGTATGGGTTCCTTTTGGAACATAATGAAGCTTTTGAAAATACGTTGCAGAAATTGGTGGATCAGGGGATAGTCCAATTCGGGTGATACCCTAGGAAAATATATAGTTGCGATTGACAGAAAGATGAAGAAGCCATTGGTAATTCCTTGCCGACGGCCTAGTCCTGCCAATGAAACTCTTTTAATTCCTTGGGGAGAGTCAAATACGAAAAAAGCACCACTAACAATACCATAATAGAATCTAAGGATACCACTGATTCTGAAGACTACTATAGTGATTAGGGGGCCCTCTCCCACTCCTTACAAAAGTAACAAAGTTGTGCCATTGGGTTATGATTCTACTATCTATGTCAATGGTTTAAAGCAGGAATGTGAGCCATCAAACTATCAAGGACCTGTAATCATAAATATAATAGGGACAGGGGGCATGACCCACAACGATCGAATTTATGGTCCCAAACCACAAAAGAAGGATGATGATGTGGTTAAGGATAAGGGAAAAGATGTGGTGGAGGCAAGTCAATAACAAGAACCTCCAAGCAAGAATTTTACTGACCAAAAGACGGAAGAATTATTAAAATTAATCAAGAAAAGTGATTATAGGGTGGTGGCTCAGCTACACCAAAACCCGGGCGAACCTTCAATACTCTTGTTGCTTATCAATTGAGAAGCGCATCGAGGCTCTCTAATGAAGATTTTGAGTCCGACTCATGTTGAAAAGGAGATTATAGTGAATCAGTTTGACAATGTCGTAGCAAATCTAACATCTGGAACATATCTAGGCTTCAATGACAATGAGCTACCCCCACAAGGTAGATCTCACAAAAAAAACTACACATTTCCATAAAGATAGGGAGAACTAGCCTATCCAGGGTGCTCACTGATACTGGTTCCACTCTCAATGTATTACCGAAAGATAGCCTAATGAAGCTAATGCTAGACAGTGTTGTCATAAGACCAAGTTCTAAGATAGTTAAAGCTTTCAATGGTTCTCAAAGTTTGGTGTTTAGAGAAGTGGATCTTCCTGTCAAGATCGGTTCGCATATGTTTTACATTACCTTTCAAGTGATGGATATAGAGCCAACATATACATGCTTGCTTGGGAAACCTTAGAATCATGTCGTAGGGTTTTTTACCTCAACCTTGCATCAAAAATTGAAGTCCCTCATTGAGGAAAGATTGGTTATAATCAACGGTGAAGTGGACATCTTTATAAGTCACATAGAGTCTTATAGATATATCAGTTTAGATGAAGATTGCATAGCAACACCATTCCAAGCCTTAGAGGTTGCTTCAATGGTAACTCTACCAGTAGAGAAAATCAAGAAACCTACTATGACTTCATGGAGAGACTTACATACAGTTATGGAAGATCGTGACTCAAAAGGTTAAGGTTAACTTGTAGAGATACTTGAGAAGATAAATCGTTTTGGTTTGGGCTACGAACCGTCAAAGGCTATTCTGAAAGGAAAGGGGAAATTTCCTCCCATCCAGGAAACCTTCGTCAGCAAAGGAGTATAACATGGTGGATAAGTAGCAATAATATCCAACAAGAGCGCACCAAAAGAGCATCTTACTTCATCTGCAAGTGCGCTCCAGGCGTCGAGCTCAAGAAGGATGTGGTAGATTATCCATCTTGGATAGCTAACATCATGCTAGTTACCAAGAAGGATGAAAAAGTACGTGTGAATATAGATTATCGGGATCTGAACAAAGCAAGTACCAAAGACGATTTCCCGTTACCTCACATAGATTTTTTTGGTAGATAATACAACTCAAGATTCGGTATTCTCATTCGTGGATGGTTTCTCAGGTTATAATCAGATCATAGTGGCATCCGAGGATATAGAAAAAAACTAATTTCATGACTCCTTGGGGCACTTTCTGTTACAAGGTAATTCCTTTCGATCTAAAGAATGTAGAGGCAACCTATCAACGAGCTATGATCACACTATTTCACGATATGATCCATAAATAAGTTGAGGTATACATAGATGATATGATTGCCAAATCTCATACAGAGGAGGATCACATCATACATTTACAAAAGTTATTCGAGCGTTTGTGAAAGTTCAAACTTAGATTGAATCCAAAAAAATGTACATTTGGTGTTATGTCAAGAAAGTTATTGGGTTTCATAGTAAGTCAGCATGGTATTAAGGTAGATCCCGACAAGGTGAAGGACATACAAGAAATTTAAGCTTTAAGGATAGAAAAAGAGGTTCATGGTTTCTTAGGACGATTGAATTACATTTTGAAATTTATAGGGCACCTAACTGCTACATGTGATTCTATATTCAAATTACTTCGAAAAGATCAAACAGTGGTGTGGAATGATGATTGTCAGACAGCCTTCGAGACAATAAAGCAATATTTACAAGAGTCACCAATCTTGATACCACCAATTCATGTAAGACCGCTCATCATGTACTTAACAGTAATTGAAGGGTCTATGGGATGTGTATTAGGGAAAAACGATAAGACAGGTAGAAAAAAGCATGCAGTCTACTACCTCAGCAAGAAATTTAACGACTGCGAAACTAGGTACTCACTCTCAAGAAGACTTGTTGTGCATTGGCCTGGGCTACTAAACAATTGAGGAGATATATGTTAACTTACACCACATGGTTAATGGCAAGAGTGGATCCTTTGAAGTATGTGTTCGAAAAACCAGCTCTTACAAGAAGAATTGTCTAATGGCATATGTTACTATCCGAGTACGACATTTAGTATGTTACTCAAAAGGCCATAAAAGGAAGTATACTAGTTGATCATCTAGCTCATCAGCCGTTGTCAGAATACCAACCAATGAAGTTCGATTTTCTAGATGAAGATGTCATTGTTATAGGTGACTACGAAATACCAGGACCCAACGAAGGACCTGAACCAGGGGCACGTTGGACATTCATGTTCGACGGTGCTTCAAATGCACTAGGGCATGGTGTTGGGGTAGTGTTGACTTCTCCAAAGAACTTTCACAAATCGTATACTGCAATGTTATGTTTTGACTGCACCAACAATATTGTTGAATACGAAGCTTGTATCTTGGGTCTAGAAGATGTTATCGATCTAAGAATTAAACACCTCGAAGTGTACAAAGACTCAGCATTAGTCACATACCAAGTCAACGGTGAATGGGACACTAAACATCCCAAACTGATTCCATATCAGGATCATGTTTTGAAGCTAGCTACAAAATTTACTGAGATTACCTTCACTCACATTCCTCGAGAAGAAAATCAGATGGAAGACTCCTTGGAAGACTCCTTGAAGAACCTACACATTGCCTTTCCATTGAAGAAGGACCAGATAACAAGCCTTGGTTCTATGACATTAAGAGGTATCTCGAGAAGCAAGAATATCCAGAAAATACCTCTACAATTGACAAGTGAACTCTATGAAAGCTCACTCCAAAGTTCTTTCTAAATGGTGATGTGTTGTACAAAAGAAACTATAATATGGTTTTGCTCAGGTGCATGGAGAAACATGAAGCAGATACACTTATGAGAGAGATCCATGAAGGCACCTTTAGAACTCATAAAAATGGACATGCCATGGCTAGAAAGATCTTGCGAGCAGGTTATTATTGGTTGACGGTGGAAGCTTATTGGTACCATTATGAAAAGACATGTCACAAATTTCAAATATACGCTAACAAAATACATGTGCCACCGACTCCTCTGAATGTCCCGAGTTCTCCTTGGCCATTTTAGATGTGGGGAATTGATATGATATGAATGATCGAACCAAAATCCTCTAACGAAAACCTATTTATACTAGTTACCATCGATTATTTTACCAAGTGGGTTAAAGTTGCATCTTATGCGAATGTGACAAGACAAGTTGTTACTCGGTTTATCAAGCACAACATCATATGTAGATATGGGGTTCCTAGCAGGATTATTACAGACAATGGGTCCAACTTGGACAACAAAATGATGAAAGAGTTATGCGATGACTTCAAAATTGAGCATCATAATTCCTCACCATGCCGACCCAAGATGAATGGGGTCGTCGAAGCTGCCAATAAAAATATCAAGAAAATCATTCAGAAAATGGTGAAGGCATACAAAGATTGGAATGAAATTCTCCCCTTTGCTCTACATGGCTATCGTACTTCCGTAGGTACGTTAACAGGTGCAACTCTTTTCTCTCTCATATATGGCATGGAGACAGTTTTCCCTATTGATGTAGAGTTTCCATCGCTATGGGTTCTAACAGAAACAAAGCTTGAAGAAACAGAGTGGGTTCAAACACAACTTGATCAACTTAACCTCATTAAAGAAAAGCGCTTGACAGCTCTGCTCCACGGTCAGTTATACCAAAAGAGGATAAAGAAGGCATTTGACAAGAAGGTTCGTCCTCGAGTGTTCAAAGAAGAAGATTTGGTGCTCAAGAATATTTTACTGCCTCGCCTTGATTCACGTGGTAAATTGACACCCGACTACAAAGGTCCATATGTGGTTAAAACAACGTTCTTGGGTGGTGGTATTATCCTCACAACAATGGATGGGGAAGAACTACCACATCCAACGGAATCTGATGTAGTAAAAAATTACTATGTATATAAATCCTGCTAAGTCAAACCTTAACAGGAAACTTAGGAAAAAAGGGGCGCCCCGGTGGATTGAAAACTCGAAAGGCCGTCCAAGAAAAATTAGGGATGTAAACAAAAAAAATTTATTATCTCGGTGGATTAAAAATCCGAAAGGGCGGTCCAGGAAAAAGTTAGGGATCTTATTAAAAATAAAGAACAAATAGATTGAAATCTAAGAACCACAACCATGACTATGAAGGAGAAGGATTAATCTAATTCATCCTAATCAGAAGCAAACAAGATTGGAGTTATCAAAAAGGCATTGGAGAAATAGCAGTAACAAATATCATCTTGAAAACCACGACCAATTTCAGTTTTTGTTAAAACTTTATGTGATTACCTCCTTTTAGGAACTTCAACTTGTACTATCACCCATTCAAGGGCATGTTATTAATAAAACAATTCGCTTTTCAATCTTTTCAATTTGTGTTTTCCTTTTTTCGGACTGGTTTGCAAAATACTACTATTATTTCTTGTAAATATTGCGATGAAATTATTATGGGGATTAGACAAACAATTAAAAGAATTTGATAAAATCATCAAAGAGCAATTTGGTTAGAAAAATGTCGAAAGAAAATCCACGTCTACGTCCACGTCCACGCCAGTATCCACATCTGCGCCACGCCTACGCATGTGCCTTCTATACAATTATCAAAATCTTGCTAATGTTATCCGCCTTGCTCAAATCAACTTGGAGATACCATGATGAAACAACATGCAACGCTGGGGAGTCAGTGACAAAAGAGATGAAAAACAAATGGTTTAAAAGGAGAAAAATAACAGACAATATTTACAATACATTTGGTGCATAAACATGTACAAACATTTGGTGCATATACATATACATTTGGGTTTCATATCAATTTAGGGCATTATGTATCGTGCATGGAATTTGCAAATCTATTTTGGGTAAGAATGCTATAATTTGTCTTGGGGCCTATTCTTGATTATCTACGCAAAATAAAAAAACACTTTGGTTGAGAACAGACATAACTGGTAAACTCTGATCTTATCTTGGGTTTAGTTATCTAAGATTCGGTTATCAAAACACTTTTCAAATATCTATTCTCGTATTACCTATCCCCTAGGTTATGGTAGGTACGCTAAAATATATAATTCATTGTGTCAGACTCTAAGCGATAATGAATTATAAGGTTTATGTTATTTATCCTCTAGGTCGTGATAAATACACGAGCCTATCCTCGTATTATCTATCCCCTAGGTTGTTGTAGGTATGTGAAAATCTATAGTTCATTGTATCAGACTCTAAGAGATAATGAATGATCAAGTTTATGTTATTTATCCTCTAGTTCGTGATAAATACACAAGCCTACCCTTGTGTTATCTATCCCCTAGGTTGTTGTAGGTATGCGAAAATCTATAGTTTTTTGTGTCAGTCATTAAGCCAAAATGAATTGCCAGGTCTATGTTATTTATCATCTTGGCCGTGATACATACACAAACCTATATTTGTATTATTTATCCCCTAGTTGGCGATAAGTATGCAAAAATATGCGTTATAATCTTATTATGTTAGTCTCGAAGTATTAGTAAGTCAAAATTCAAACAAGTATATAGTTACAGTATAACTTATTGCATCAGTCTCAATGCAACAATAAGTTATCAATTTTCAAACTTGTGTTATGTACCTCCTAGCTATGGTAAATACATAAAATCTACAATCTCTTTTCTAAGTATTGGCAAGTTATTCGTGTCTTCATATCTAGGTCAATCTCACTCTTCAATCATACTCTATTCAAACTCTGTTAGGATGATGCATCATCATCTTTGCCTATTTCTTCATGCTCTGGGGTATGCTGTACAATGTATCCTTATGATCCTTTGGTCAAATTTTGGGGTCTTCCATTATTTAATAACCCTCTGATCCGAATATGCGATACCTTCATATTCTCATACTCTCAATCGGAGAGCGATTAAATATGGGCAGTTGTCATACCCCAAATTTGTCCTAGGGTATAATGGTCAAATTTTCCTTTTTAGTCACGGTGACTGAATTCTAATAATTTTGTTACTAAATTAGTTATATATATATTTTTGGTATAGTGGTTTAAAAATAAAAATTGAGTGTATTTACAATTTCTTAAAACAAGGGTGCTATTTATTTAAGAGGGCTTTGGATTTAAAGAGGGGTGTATTGCTTCAAATGGATCATCAAAATCCAATGGCCCGTTAGAGGATTTTAAGGCGCATTTACATCTAACAAGAAGGGGTGTGTTTATTTTTATCAGAAAATAGCCTAGGATCCTGAGCGGCCTATTAAGGGCCCTTTATGATCTTTATTAAGTTCACAAAAGTGCAGTGCGTTTGGAGAGTTGAGGGGCCAATGAGGAGAGATGGTTGGCCCATTTATTTTTTCTGAGCGAATCCCATTTTTTATTATTGACTAAGTCACCATTCATTATAATAATGTTATTACTATTATTATTTTTATTTTATTTTAATCATTATCTAATTATGATAAAAAATTATTAATTAACATTATTATTAATATTATTATTTAAACCGTTAGTTTTATAATAATTATAAATATTATTTTTTATTCTTGTCTGACTAAGTCAAAATTGAGGGAAAAAAACCCTAGTTCGCAATCACCCAGCGGCGGAGTTGTTGCCCCAACCTTCGTCCCTAAGCGACATTTTCTACAAGCCCATAATCGTAAACAAATTACAAACAAAATCAAATCAGAACAAATCAAACCTACAATCAATTTACAAAAAAAATCAAATCATTACAAATCTGAGAATCAATTACAATCAATTTTTAAAATAAATTCAACCTAATTTACATCAATCTTCTATCAATCTTAATTTGAAACGACAATCAACAAAATTGTTCCTAAAATAGATCTAATGCTAAACCTATAAAAACCCCTAATTTCTAAGAATTAGGGAGGAGAAAAAATTGTTATAGAGAAGGAGTTAAAGAAGAGACGAAGAAGCATTCCTTGGAGTTTTCCCTCTTCCAACTGATTTAGAGTTTCTGAACAGAAACCCTAAGATCTCCGCTCAATCCATCTTCACCGCCGTACTGATCGCGACTTTAAGAGTCTGTTGAAATTACTGAATGTAAGTGCACAATCTAATCGCGTAGTTTTAAAAGATGTTGTATCCACGGGGACTACTAATCAAACTAATGCTATCTAATGTTACTATGTAATCTAAGGCTGAAAATTACTCTTGGATTTTTGACGGAAATAGGGAGTAAATTCAAGTTTAATAAAATATTCAAAATAAAAGATACCAGTATGTAATTTGTCCAACTTGAGGGATCCGACTAACCATTGGTTTTGTTTTTCTTAAAAATACTTTTCAATAGAAAATATTAGTTTAAAAATCCTTATCTCACACTCTCGTGTTTATTGACTTAGACTGTATTCTTAAATCTAAATGTTTGCTCTCGCTATCTCATTTGAATTTAAAAACACTTTTTGGAAACCAAAAAAATCTAATTAATCCTAAAGCTCTCTCGCTGTATTTAGAGTCAATGTTCAGTTACTACTATCCTATTAAAAATCTCAAACTTCTATTGGATTGATTTTAACCTTTGTTGTTTTTTTACTCTCATAACAAAAACAGTTTTAATAATTTAATTAGAAATCAAAACCAGGAAAGTAGTTTGTAAATATTTATACCAATAGGTTTTTGAATCCCTTTGGTTAGATTATGTTACATACCGGTATCTAAGGAAATTAGTTGAACATAGTTTTGAATAGAAACATGCTATAAGAGTGGTTAATCATAAAACAAAACATTGTTTCTATAACTTTAATATAAATAAAGCTTGAATTAAAAACCTAGAAATAATCTCTAGTACAAAAAGAATTGACTGCAACTTGAATGAAAATTTACTTCACGATCCTCCACAAATGTTGGCAGGATTCGCTTCCAAAAGTACAAAATTGAAAAACTAAAATGTAAATCTAAAACTAATGTTTCAATAACTCCCTGATGTGGAAAGCTATCACTTTAAAATGGTGATTTTTATGCTTAGAATCTAAAAGGAAAAGTTCTTTGAACAATGGAAATTATGCGTTCCTGTAACTGTCAACCCCCACCCTTTTTATAGATCATTTGAGTCACGTAACTCCCTCCAAAAAAATCTGGAATAACTTTGTTCGTGGAGATATTTTCGTCATGCCTGGTCTTGCAGAGAGAAAATAGGATAAGTGATGGACTCGTGGCTCTAACATGGGAAGGAACGTGGTTCTGTTATAAAAAGCATGTGGCGGTGGCCACAGGAAGCGTGGCGAGGGCCCCGGTCCTAACATGTATGGCGAGGGCCACAGAAGGTGTGGCGAGGGCCACAACCTTCTGTGCGCGGATATTCTTTATTTCTTCTGTTACTTCATGTTTTTTTGGTTTTTCTTTGTGAGTTCCTCTTCTTTTCTCATGCAAGCTTCTTGGAGGAAAAACACCTAAAATACAATAATGTTACCAGCATAAAATGACATAAATGACTAAAAACGATAAAATAATTCATGTGAGTCGAGTCAAAAATACAATGAAATTTTGCATTATCAAACTCCCCTACACTTGAACATTTGTTTGTCGTCAAGTAATTATCAGCATGAAGATAACTTTAAATACGGTCTTGACACAAATACACGACATAACTCAAATCGTACGTGGTTGCGAGGCATTTTTGTTAGAATGATAGGTATTGGAATTCAACACTAAGGACATCGTAGTGACACAAAACCGCAAACACGATCAAAAACTACCTCCTTAATCAAAACCAGTTTGAATCATTCTATTATAGATCAATCTATTTCTTTCGTTTTATTTTACCCACATTGATTTGAGCGCAATTACATTAAGCCTTTTATCCTTGCACGCACATAGTAGAGTAGTTAGTTAGTGACTCTGATCCTTTAACACGAGGTTCTGGCACATGATTTTGGTAACCCCTTTATTTACCCAATTGCAAGTTGTGGGGGGATCAAACTGTAGTCCTCCCTACCAAGTTCAACACTAGACACATCTGAACTAACTAACAACAGATTTTTATGAAAATTTTTGTAGGTTTCACAACCGTTGGGTTAAGTGATCGGGTGAGGGTCACCTAACTTAATAGGTGCATTCCCTACGTAGTTTGTGCTTAAGATGGTGCTGACTGCTAGTATAAACTACCCGGGGCTACTTAAAAACTCAAACTTAAGGTATCGGTATAATAGGTATTCAAATTGATCGTAGCTAACTAGAGAGTTTAGGGTGTCAAAACGTTATCTATTTTTGTGAGTCTTTCTCGAATTAATCCAATATAGCCTAAGTGTAAAATAACCTATATACTTTTTAAGGTGTCGTGTTATAGGTCAAACCAGAAAAAAAAATTGTTATGGCTCAAGAAAATTGGGGAATCAACAAATAACGGAAAAAGACGCATAGAGACTCGACAACACAAGAATTCGACAAGAATTCGACTCAACTAACACACAAGGGGAAAAACAAAACTACCTAGAAAACGATAAACCAAAGCAGTAAAGCTTTCTCCCCCACACTTAAATCAAACATTGTCCCAATGTTATGTGAAAAAGAAAGGTAGAACCTCGGATATCTGCTACTGGTGGCCTCTACTACGTGCTCATATACTACCACCATTACTAAGCCGGTGAGGTGGCATGCCTACATGGTGAATGTACTCCTGTAAGCCGTCCACATACACTGTCAAAGTTGTCATCTGGTCGATCATGCCTAACATTCTTTGGTCATTCATGTCACTGTAGTCACGTTGATCCTGATGAATTTGCTTAATGAGGCGCATCATCTCAGTCAGTTGAGTTTGAATATCCTGGAGTATTTGCTCGCGCTGAGCATCCAAATCATTATTTCTCCTCATTTCAGCAAGAATGTCATCAGATGTTCCAGAAGTGCCTTCATGTATTCTTCGGCGTCTTGATGATGTTCCAACTACGCTTTCAGAGGGAATCTGTGTTGGTTGTGGTTGGACTTCAGGGGCACCCTACTCCATCTCATTGAACTCAATGTTGGTCTGGCCATCTTGTGCACCTTGTGTAGATGCATTGGGCTCAAGGGAAGATATATCATATAGCCAATTAGCCATAATTTATGCATTAGTGCGATTGTAACAAGGCAAAATGACATTCTTGACCGCTTTATTTCGGACAACCAGATAATACTTGTCATCTTCTCTAACTTTAATCAAGTGTGATGATCGGCAATTGTCGATGTCAAGGTACATGGCTAGTATTGATGGCAAATCAGTGAGTTTGTCGTCTAGGCCCAAGGCAAGAGCGATGGATGTGACTATCCCCATATACATAAAGGATTGGTTCCTCTTGCACAAATTGAATGAATGTGTGTCAACAAAAAGGGAGTGGCATTGATTATGGTCGGTGTAAATATACAATGCAAAAAGAACAACTCTTTAGAATTTAGCTTGTGGTTGTTAATCCTGCCAAAAATTATGATTTTCAGAATGTGGTGAAAGTAGCGAATGGGTGGATTATGGATTAGGGAGGCATTAAGTCCTTCCCAGTTTAGAGTCGTTTCACATGTTAAGTTTTCCCAAAGATCAAACGTTACGGTCTGCTAATCCACCTCGAAGGTAACTCTACAGGCTACATCATCTCCACACGGAAAATGTAACATATCACCTATTGTATCTTGGATTAATGAGTATTCTTTGTTGAACAACCTAAACCTAGCGGTTCCGGTGAGATATGGTTCTTCCATAGGGGTTTCATAAATAAACAAACTCAAGAACTCTAGAGTTAAAGGTTCATAGGTTTGATGGTTTAACGAACAAATGTGAGTTAGACTTGAATTAGTCAGCATTTAAGAGTTCCAATTCATGCAAATAAGACTCATAACTGTACCTTGTAGGGATGACAAAATGTTGGTAGAACTTAAGGTACTTCTTCCTTTGCAAGCCAGAATCCTCAGTGCGAAAAATGATTGTTGATAAATTGTGTGATGGTCTTGCCCTTCTATTTGGTTGTTGAGTGTGATGAGACATGATTGATACAGTAAGGGTTTAGTCTGCCTAGGTCACTGTGAGTGGAGAGGTATGATATGCAGAGAAATTCAAGGAATTTAAAGGGTGAAAGGAAATTGGAAAGTGAAAGGTGAGTGGGTGATTATGAGTGTTTAGTGTAAGTTTGAAAGGGTTGAAAAAGGAAGAGATTGGGTCAAATGAAGGAAGAAGAGGGAAACGAGTAGTGTTTCATAAAACACTTATGTTTCTATTTTGTGGAGAGCGTGGTGAGGTCCACACAAACCGTGGAGGGGGGCACGTAGTTTAGATACCATGGCGAAGGCCACAGGCTCGTGGAGAGCGCCACAGGTGTAAATCCTGAATATTCCTTAACTTTTAAACATACTACAACTTAAAATCACACTTCAAGCATGCAATAGCAGATAAATCACAGAAAAATGAAACACATAAATTAAAATAATAAAATTCCATAAGTAAAATTAAATACTGAAAATTTGAATACTGAAAAATTTGAAAATTCCTACTGTAACAAAAGAATGTAGGAAAATTTAAAAAATAGCCTAGAAACATCAGATCTAATCTAGAAAACATGAAAATCCTAATTTATAGAAAACAATATTGTTCAGAAAAACTAGCCACTATGTCCAAGATGAGGAGTAACAGAATAAATATGTTGGTAGATATTATCAAACTACTTTGTCACTACATCCTTAAACCCGTAAAAGTCGACGCGCAAAGAAGTGAGGTCATCATTAATGTTAGCAATGTCAGTCTAGAGGGCGTCGATGAGCGCGGTGTAATCAGGAGGTGGAGAAAACGGGGCAGCAGAGGTACAAGAGGTTGTGTCGGGCAGATGGTCTTCATGTGGAAGTGGTGCAATGATTTGAGGGACACCTGCAGGGTCAGTATGATCTAAGATAGAAGGTTATGGTAGAATGAAGGAGTTTCAGGATTAGTTTCAGCTTCAGAGATACCAAAATGGTCATAGACTTGAGGTGTCTCAGGAGGAGTTGGAGGGTGATTTCGGGGTTCATCTAATCCAAACCGCCAGTTATTTCTATCATGTGTGCTAGTCCTGGGATTTGGCAAGGTAAAAAGGTGTAGAACTTGATTATTGATAAGAAGTTCAAACTCACTTGGGCCTAGGTTTCTAATGAAGCTAGTATTGAAACAAAACAGGATGTTCATGAGACGTATTCCTCCTAGAGGGTCAAGGCTGACAAATGTTTGTCTCAACCTAATAGCATTTGTAATCATGGTCACTAAGCCTCCTATTAAGATTGGTTCATTCTCCGCTTGTGCAAGATGAGTGAAATTAGCCAACATAAAAGTAGCATCATTAACGGGGCGATTTTGGGAGGCAAAGTACATGATGAAAAGTTCATCTTTGGACACAGAGGTTATGTTTTGTTCTTTACCGAATAGGGTGTGAGCAAGGATCTTATGGAAATAACGGATAACAGGGTTATGGATATGCTCATAAAACATTTTATTAGGCTCGGGGTTGTTATCTCTAGTTATGCTATCCCAAAAATATCCAAGTTCAAGGTCCAAAAGACCATCTTCTGGGATACTAGCAAAGACATGTGGGCCACCAGGAACTCCTAAATGGATGGTGTTGTACCCCAAAATTTTCCCTCTCATTTTACTCAACACATGCCCATTGAGGTCCCCAACTTTCCCTAGGATGACTAAGAATTGACTAGACAAATTCTCCTCCTAAGGCAATAAACCTTAAACTAGGGTTTCAATTTTAATCAAGATGTGTGAGATCCAAGGGTATACAATGTTTTTCATGGCCCTAATATGTCCTCAAGATTATCCATGCCAAATTTCATGCCTTGCACAACAAGTTTTCTCAGTCAACTTCTCAAATGCCAGAAAATCAACTGTACTAGGTCAAAAGTCAACTGTGGCCTATATACAATCAAACTTCAATATTTTTGGTCAACATCAAAATTTTGAAGTAATATCCATCATTTGATCAAGGGTTGATCATGATTCCTCAAGAAATTCTCCTAATTCATCAAATGTCAAAAATGGCAAATTAGGCTTTCTATATGAAAAGTCAACCAAACTTTGACCATGCATAACTTTCTCATACTTTATCAGAAATTTTTACACCGAAGCTCATTTTGAAGAGAATCCAATTCCCTACAACTTCTCTTTGACTCCCAAGTTCAAGAATTCCCCAGTTAAAAGATACAAGCTCATATATTATAGGTCCTTTCAAAAAGTTAACAAAAATACCTTTTGGGTCAAAGCTCCTTACATGAACATGGAAGATCCAATTGAAATCAAACCAAAAGGGTTGTTTAGAGGACATCCTAAGCCCTCTAAAAACTCCAAGAAAACCCTCTTAGGGTGAAAATGAGAGAGATATGCATTGCTAAAGTTGACTAATTTTTGAAAAAATGCACAAAAGTCAATGTGAGCAAATTGGATCTTTTGAACTAATGGGCGTGGGTTTTGGATCTCAAACATACCCATGTACTTATTCAAGACATTTAAATCCATTACTTTATTTTTATGAGATTTATTTTTATTTATTTTAATTTTCATCCATTTAAATATTAATAAATAAAATAAAATAGTAAAAGGATGATTTAAATCCTAAAGATTTGTTTTATGGTCATATCATGAGTCTAGAATCAGAAGAATAAGTCATGAATTCGTGTGAAAGTTGATTGGAGAGAAAAGAGAAAGTTTTGGCCAAATTTAGAAACATGTAATTCTAAGATGCAAATCAAATCCCTTCCATCCAATTTTCAAGGTCTAGTCCATAATTGTTAACCTAATATGACACACTATATATGCATAAACGTTCATGACCAAAAGAAGGCGCAACTGCTGCAAAAAAGGACTTTGTTCACAGGCTTGAATTTTAAAAGAAAAGTGGCAATCGGATTTGGAGTTGCAGAAGGATTCAAGGCATTCGGAAGCTTGCAATCAAATCCTAAAAGAATTATGAAGCTAACTGCACCGTTTCCAAGCTTCAAAGCTCCTAGGATCACAACCTATACCATCACGGTTTGAACCTCATTATTTAAAAACGATTATGGTCATACATGCGTTATAACTATGTTTTGATTATGCATTCTTGTTTGTATGAATGTTTAGAATGTGTTTGAATAGTAAATTTCCATTTATGATGGATATATAACAATCTGCCATTACCAGGGTTTAGACCTTTATTTTAGGGTTTTCAGGTACAAGCAAAATTGGGCTTAAAGATGAGTACCATCATGCTTAGGGTATCAAACCCAGTTGATCCATGGCCTTAAACTTGATTTATCTTGCGTGTTGTAGATTTTAGAAATTTGCAAGTGTTGTAGTGACGGACAATGTCCGTAGGTAAAAGTATGAAAGCTAACACAACAGATGGATGGAGAAGATGATGGCATGGCGCAGCTTGGTTGGATGGTTTGAACCAGCGCGCAGTTTTTATCTCAAACATATTTTGGGATTTTGTTTTATATATAATGTTATGTGTGTGGAATAATAAACGATTAATAGGTTGGCACAGATGGCGAAAGCAAGGCGTTGTAAAGGAGAGAACCTGGGTTCGAATCCCAGGTCCAAAGTTTTATTTTTCTGACAAATTGTTTGCAGATCCCATGTGCACCAGGCTTAGTTAGCGCATGATGTGGCCTTCAATCTGGGCCATCTGTTACCAATGAAGGCAGATCCAACGCTCCTGGGTGTAGCCCCATCATAGACCTTCCAGATGCAGCAACACTAGATCACACACAGTGGTGGGCCAACAGATCTGGGCCCTAACAAAAATTTAGTGATGCACCCCCCAATTTGGTTTCTCACTCTAGGCCCATTCCTTTTTTAATTTACTTTACTTTATTTTTTAATTAGTTTATATATTTTTTTAAATTCATTTTTTTAAATCATAAAATCAACAAAAAATCACAAAAAATAGATTTAGTTTTTATATTAAAATTAATCCTTGCAAATAAATTTAACTTAATTAATTTTAACTTGTTTTCTTTAATTTAAAATTAATTAGAAATTAGGTTAAATCTCAATTTTTTTTCATAAAATACCAAACATATTTTAATAAGCAGTTAGATTCTTAGGGATTTAAACTTATTCCGATTTTAATTTTTGCGCGTTGTTATTTTTCGTACGATTATTTTTTTAATTATGTAACTGTGCTCGGTTTGTAATAGCCTAATTAGGATTTTTACTTTCCGCACTCTACATTTCAGTCAGATATAATTGTAATTGCCCCGAAGCCTTGTAATAGCTGTAGGTTTTATTTTTTGCACTATATGTATGCTTGTATATAAACTGCTAGTAAATTAGGCGTGTATGAAGAGCACTAATCAATCAATCTTAGATCACTAACATCAAGATAAAAATACCTGAAAAAAGCACACTATTGCACACTCTCACCCCTAGGGTATTTCTCCACTTTGGTTGCCTTCGGAAATGGTCATGTCCCTCGAACGTATGGATACCTTAGCAAAGACCCTCAGTTAAAGTCATCATAAAAGATCATAGTCCCTTAATGTCCCTCGAGTTGCCGAAATGATCTTGTCCTTCGATGTTGCCTACGAATATATGATGACAGTCCCTTCGAACTGCTAAGGTATCTCTACATGTTGCCTTCAATGACCATAAACATCCCTTTTGACAGTCCCTCAACATCCAATGATAGGGCTACCTACTCACTAATAGTAGGATATAACCATCTAAAGGAAAGGAGGAAAAGAACGCCTTTTTCGAGTAGGTAGATAGTTGTTAAGTACTTTCTCAAATCTAATTCATTTTTACACCATACTCTCAAAACTAATTTAAAAAATGCTTTATCACACTCTTGAGGACTGATACAAGAGTTATCATAAAGCAAACAAAACCTTTCAAAATACACAAACACGAAAACAATTTTAAAAAATGAGCAAGTACCTAAGAGCCCATGGAAAACCAAAGATGGAAAGGGTGCTAATACCTTCCCTTTCCATAATCTACCCCTCTTACTCAGAAAATATCGAAAAAGGTATTTTTTTTTGTTCTTTTCACCCTTTCCTTTGTTGGGTAATAGAAAAGTCAGTGGTGATTCTTGCTTACCACAAAATTTGCGAATACAAAATGCAAACCAGTATAATAGTCGGTTCTGCCACCGTATCACATCTGGAAAACTCTCTGCTATTATAACGGAAATCAATACCAAACATTATAAAAATAATCATACCTCGGTTAAATCCTAATCCATGGTCAGGCATGAAATTAAGTGAATTAAGGAATTCAAGGGTCAACCTATGTAAGAACTAAATTTTCTCCCTACCATGAAATTTCTCCACCCAATTTGGTTAAGTAAAAACATGACACTATCTCTAATGTCTAGCAAGGTCATGGTACGGGTATCGAGGTAGATGGTTAGTGCCATCTCTCTTTCAGCTAAAACTTCAAATCTTCTCCTCTAAGATCTGCCTCTAAAAATGATATCCATATAGTTCACTTGTTGCATCGTGAGAGTTAGTTAGTTAGCTAAATTAAGTTAGCCTGAAAGTAAGTATACAATGATACTAAGTCAATAAGGACAAATTCTAAAGAATAATATTGTAGATAAAATAAAAAGAAAAAGGAAAACAGTAAGAAATGACAAAAGAAAATTAACATTAAAGTTAAAAATGTGGGTTATCTCCCACCAAGCACTTTGTTTTATGTCGTAAGCTCAACTAAAATAAAAATTAATTCTGGGAGTTACCGGACAACTCATTGAGATTTAGACTACAATTGTAGTCTCTATTATTAATGTATTAGTAATGTTTCAAGCTTTGTCCGTTTACGATAAATGGTTCACTAGATTTACCCTTTATTTCTATTGCGCCATTTGGAAAAACTTTGGTAATTTTAAAGGGACCAGACCACCTAGAATGAAGTTTACCAGGAAAAAGTTTAAGTCGATAATTAAAAAAAGTATTATGTCATCATCATTAAAATCTTTCCTTGATATATGCTTATTGTGCCATTTTTTAGTTCTTTCTTCATAGATACAAGCATTCTCGTATGCGTCTAATCTAGTTCTTCTAGTTCATGAATGTCTAAAATTCTCTTCTTGCATGTGGCAGTATAATTTGAATTAAGGGTCTTAATATCTCGATAAGTTATATGCTCTAATTCTACCAGCAGATGACATAATTTACCATAAACTAGATTAAATGGAGTGGTTCATATTGGGGTCTTATAGGCTGTCCTATATACCCACAGAGCTTCGTGTAACTTTGAAGACCAATCTTTCCTAGAGGTGGCAACTGTTTTTTCTAGAATTTGCTTAATTTCTCTATTTGAGACCTCTACTTTCCCACTTGTCCGTGGGTGATAGGGTGTTGCTACATGGTATCGGACTTCATATTTCAGTAATTGTTTTTCAAAGATATTTGAAATGAAATAGGAGCCACCATCACTGACGACAGGTCTCGGCACATCGAATCTAGGAAAAATTAGATTGTTAAATAGCTTGATTACTAATCGCGTGTCATTTGTTGGAGAAGCAATATCTTCGATACATTTCAATACATAATCAACAACAACGAGTATGTATTGGTTACCAAAAGAAGATGGGAATGGTCCCATGAAATCTATTCCCCACACGCCAAAGACTTCTACTTCTAAAATTCCTTCTTATGGCATCTCGTCGCGTCTAGAGATGTTACCAGTGCATTGGCACTGCTCGCAATTTGTGACCGCGACATCGACATCCTTCCACAGATTAGGCCAAAAAAGGCCAGCTTTTAGGATCTTAGTGCAAGTCTTTGAAGTGCTCGCGTGTCTGCCATATGGGGCAGAATGACAATGGGAAATGATACTTCCTACTTCATCTTCGGGGACACACTGACGGAAAATACCATTGACGCCTCTCTTGAAAAGTAAAGGTTCATCCCAGTAATAATGTTTAAGGTCATGGAAGAATTTCTTCTTTTGTTGGTAAGTTAGATCTGGTGGAAGCACTCCAGCTGCTAAGTAGTTGACAAAGTCAGCATACTATGGTAGTGTGGTTTTAGTGTAGATTTCCTCCATAACTTCATTTATTTTAATATCAATATAAGTTACAGAACATTCAATGGTGTTGTTTTCCAACTAGGTTATGAGTTGTTCGTAAGGGAAATAGTCATTGATAGGCACTTGTTCAGGCTTAATTCCTTCCATTCTAGATAAGTGATCAGCTACTACATTTGCAGTGCCTTTTTTGTCTTTAATTTATAAATCAAACTCTTGTAGGAGTAAGATCCACCTGAGTAATCTTGGTTTGGCATCCTTTTTTCTTAATAGGTATCTAATTGAAGCATGATCGATATAGATTATTATCTTTGCTCCTACTAAGTAAGAACATAATTTATCCAGGGCGAACACGACAACTAAAAGTTCCTTTTCGGTGGTGGCGTAGTTCATCAATGCAGGATCTAGGGTTCTACTAGCGTAATAAATTGCATGAAGCTTTTTATCCTTTCTTTATCCTAAAATTACGCCTATGATATAGTCACTATCATCACACATGATTTCAAACGGTAATCTCCAATCAGGCGGTTGCATAATAGGTGCGGTAATAAGAATTATTTTTAAGTGTTCAAATGCTTTTAAGAATTTGTCATCGAAATTGAATTCAACGTCTTTCATTAACAGGCCGGTTAGTGGTTTGGTGATTTTATAGAAATCTTTAATGAATAATCGGTAGAAACCGGCGTGTCCTAAGAAATTTCGTATTTCTCTTACGGTTTTCGAAGGTTGGAGGCTTTCTATAACTTCTACTTTAGCTTTTTTAACTTCAATCCCCTTATCAGACATTATGTGTCCAAGATGATTCCTTGTCAGACCATGAAATGGCATTTTCCCCAATTTAATACAAGTTTAACTTTTACACATCGTTCAAGTACCATTTCTAAGTTCGATAAACATCCTTCAAAACTTTTCCCACAAACAGAGAAATCATCCATAAATACTTCGATGATGTCGTCTATAAAATCAGCAAAAATTGACATCATGCATCTTTGGAATGTTGCGGGAGCGTTACATAGTCCAAACGAAATTCGTCGATAGGAAAATGTACCATAAAGAAAAGTGAATGTAGTCTTTTTCTAGTCTTCGGGATGTATAGGAATTTGGAAAAATCCCGAATATCCATCTAAATAGAAGAAATGAGAGTGCTTAGCCAGTCGTTCGAGAATTCGATCAATGAAAGGTAAAGGAAAATGATCTTTTTGAGTGGCTTTGTTTAATTTCCTATAGCCAATGCACATTCTCCATACGGCTTGAGTACATTGTGCCATAAATTCTCCTTTTGCATTATTGACGACTATAACACCTCCCTTCTTTGGTATAACGTGTACTGGGCTAACCCATTTACTGTCTGATATCGGGTATATGGTTCTTGCTTCTAATAACTTTAGTACTTATTACTTAACTACATCACTCAGAATAGTATTTATTCTTCTATGATGTTCTCTCGAGGTCTTGCAGTCTTCCTCAAGCATAATGCAATGCATGCAAATTGAGGGACTTATTCCTTTTAGATCAGATATGTTATAGCCTAAAGTAGTCGAGTATTTCCTTAGGACATGTAATAATTTTTCTATTTCTATCTGTCCTAAATCCGTGTTGACTATAATGGGTTGTTCGAGTTCTATATCTAGGAACTCATACCTTAGATATTTTGGTAATGTTTTAAGTTAGACAACTAGTTTCATTAGGCAAGGCATAGGGTTAGGAGTTAGCGTGAGACATTCACTTAGATTGTCATCTCTGTATTCATCATACCAATTATCGTCTTCAAGGATATGAGGTATTGGAATTTTTAAAGCTTATGAATATTTAATCTATTGTTTCTCCATTTCTATAACGCATTCATTAATGACATCCAAGAAACAGTATGAATCATCTATAGTTGATTCCTTGAAGAATTGTGAGATAATAAATTCGACCTTTTCTTTGCCAACCTCAAATGTGAGTTTACCCCTTTTTACATAAATGATGGCTCCAACGGTGTGGAGGAATGGTCTTCCTAGTATAATAGGTGTTGTAGCCAAAAAAATTCCCTCCTATTTTCTTCAAGACATTCTTTCAAGGGTTCTCAAATACTCAAGAATCTCAAAGGTTGACCATTCAAGATGTTCCTCCTAAGCCAAGGGTCTACAACTAGGGTTTTGAGTTTCCCAAGAAAGTTTGGGTTACAAAGGTATAAAATTATTTCCATGGTTCTCCATAGGTCTTCCATAATTATCATGTCATGTTTCAAGTCTTGCATCACAAGTTTGCTTAGTCAATGGCTCAGATGATTGAAAATTAACTGTATTGGGTAAAAAGTCAATTGTGGTCAACATACAGTCAAACTTCAATATGTTTGGTTAACATCAACATTTTAAAGTTATATTCATCATTTGATCAAGGGTTTATGATGATTCCTCAAGGAAAGCCCTCAAATCATAAAAAGTCAAGAATTGCCAAATTAGGGTTTCCTTAGGAGAAGTCAACAGAACTTTGACCAAGCATAACTTTCACATGCTTCATCAAATTTTCCCCAAACAAAGTCCATTTTGAAGGAAATTAAATTCTCTACAACTTTTTTTTATGCTCAAGCCCAAAAATGCTTCATTTGAAAGATATGAGCTAATACATTACATGTCATTTTCAAAAGTCAACAAAAAGACACTTTTGGTCAAGGCAACTTACATCAAGATAAAGACTCCAAATGCAAAGATGATCAAAAGAGAAATTGTAGAGGACATCCTGAGCTTTTTAAAAAGTCCCAGGCCACCTTCAAAAGATGAAAATTGAGCAATTTATGAGTTGCACAAGTTGGGAAATTTTGAAGAAATGCATGAAATACAAAATGTGCAAACTTGAAATTTTGGACTTGTGACCTAACTTTTTGGACTTCAAACATATCCCTAACCTTATGAAAGACTCCTAAGCTCACTCCTGCCTTGCCCTACATTTTATTATTATTTTATTTATATTTATTATGTTTTTATTCAAATAAATGCAAAATAAATTAAAAGAAGTATAATACAAATTGGCCAAGCACATGATAAATCATTTACAGGCCCATTACAACTTGTGACAACCTGTAACAACATTCCAAATTCGTGCAAGGGTTAAAGAAGTCAAGAAAATCTCAAACTTGGAAAGTTTTAAAGATGTTTGATTCTTGTTTAAACCATGGCTTGATTACATGATCTCATGCCATATTTGATGAGCTATTCGCTTCCTCTATATAAATGCAAGACAAACAGATGCAAAGTACACGAAAATCCTACCTAAGAAATAACACAAAATCACCAAAAAATTCAACCAATTTTGGGCATTCAGTCACCTTCTTGAGGGTACCAGGGATCAAACCAGGTCCTCATTAACGCCAAAACACGATAAGATATTGTCTCTACAATCCCACCGGTGAAGTAAGGATTTTTGTTTTCGAATTTGAATTTTTATGTGATTTTAACATGATCTATCTGTCCAGATGTGTTTGTTAGATCATGTAGAATAGGTTGGAACGATCACATGTGAGGTTATACGTCCCCTGTGATAAATGCCATTGTTAGGGTTTTGAGGGACAGGTTTCTCGTATCCCTGTAAATACTAGGTTTCAGACCAAACTAATGCCATGGTTGAACTTGCAGCATATGATTTAGGGGGGGTAGGTCTAAGGATTCGATCTTTTATTTTTGTTTTGCAAGTTTTCCAAAAAAAAATCACCGGAGAAAATGGCGTTTCTCCTGCATGCATGATGGCCTGAACAGCTAGGGTTGGTGTGGCTTCTTTCCATTCGTTGATTCAAACATTTAAGGGCCTACCGCACCCGCGTTTATTTGATTGGCTAAGATTAATTTCTATTTTAAAATATAACGTTTGGATTTGATTCATGTACCGGATGTACAGGACACCCCAATGGAAGCACACTTGCTCTTAATTCTTTCATATGCTTGGTCCCGAGTTCGATCCAGGCGTGGGGCATTTTATTTTTCAATGTTTTCTTTACAGATCTAGTACAAACAAACCCAACGCGCACCCCATGCACCTCCAACCCTTATCCATCAGATCTCGTCAAAGTCAGATCCAACGCATCAAATTCACATCCCACGGTGCACCCCAAATGACTATCCTCACCAGATCTCATAAAGCGCCTGGGACTCCTGGTAATGGGCTTAGGGACTTCTGATTCACCCCCCCAATTTCTTTTACAACTCAGGCCCATTTAATTTCCTTTTTTTGTTTTAATTAACTTTTTTCCTTTTTTAATTATTTTATTTAATAAAAAAATCATAAAAATTTAGATTTAGTTTTTTTATTATTTAACTTAATTTTTGATAAACTAAATTAAATTAATTTAATCACATTTTGTTTTTATTTAGTAATTAACTAATAAATTAAGTAGAATTAGGATTTATTTTTATTTCACACTATAAATTATTTTTCTAAACAAAAACAACAAAAATATTTTTTAAAACACTTAGATATTTTTAGGGTTTTTAATATCTTTTCCTTTTTGAATCTCCGCGCACTCATTTACTTTTTCGCATTATTTTCATAAATATTGTAATTGTCAATAGTTTGTAATAGATCATCAGGGTTTATTGCTTTCCTCCCCAATTTTTATGGTTTGTAATTCCCCATCCTCGAAGCATTGTAATAGCGTAGATTATTTCCTGCATTTTACTTTCCGCAATTATGTATGAATGCATGTATATATTTAACTGTATAGTAATTAGGCTTGCATGGCAATACATGAAAACAAACGTTAGAAAACATAATCTCAAGACAAATAACTGAAATGGAAACACTTAGCACACACGCACCTCTAGGGTGACCCTCACTTGTTGCCCCAGATTTAAACAATCATGTCCCTCGAACGTGGGATACTTTAGCAAAGATCCTTCAGTTAAAAGATCGTAGTTCCTCGATGACCCTTTGATGTTTTCTCGGTAAATGATCTTAGTACCTTATGACAATTGCTAAAGCATCCTACGAATTTCCTTTGTGACTGTACGATGACCCACGCCTGTCCCTCAAACATCCAACGATAGGGCTTCCTACTAACTAATGGTAGTATAGCATTGTCTAAGGAGGAGGAAAATAACATGAAAGAATTTCGAGTAGGTAGAATACTGTTAATCACTTGCTCACAAAAACAAAACATTTTCATAAACACTTTTCTCTAAAATATTTTCAAAACAAACACTTTGTATGCGTTCTTAACGATACGAGAATCATTACAAAGTTGTTGCACTTAGGAATTTTCAAAATATTTTCAATCACATACACAAAGAATTTTCAAACAAAGTGAGATAGCGATTAAGAGCTCATAGATAACTATGGATGAAAAGGTTACTAACACCTTCCCTTTTCATAACCTACCCCCCTTACTCAAAAAAAATCTCAAAGGTCTTTCCTGTTCTTTTCACCCTTTCCTTTATTGGATAAAAGAAAAGTCGGTGGCGACTCTTACTATCCGCAACATTTGCGATAAGATACAAAACCAAAAGTCAGTTCTCACACCGTATTACAAAACTGGCGACTCTGCTAGGGAAAACTAAAAGTAGGGTTACCTTAGAGCTAGATCACCTTTAATTTGTTTTCCTGGTTTGATTTTCCTGATTTATTTTTAAGAGTTGTTTGGGTTATTCTTGTAAAGATCTTATATTTGGATCTGGGGAATTTTAGGTAAGCAGCAGTAGATCGTGAAAATTGTACGGCGTACACCGATACAGTTGATGTGATGGCTACGTTAGTGCGAAACATTGGTTGGTGCTGGTGTCCCTTGAGTTAAGTCAAAGAGAATATTGGGTTGTCGCGTGGTGTCATAAAGAATTAACTGACCTTAGAACCTTAGTTGACACACTTAGCCATTAGAAAGTAGCGATATAGCCGCCTTTATTACAAACTAGTGTTGGTTGATACTCGATGCTACACTCATTGAGGTTAGACTCTCGGGATATTTCGGTTGCAAATCAGATGCTTGTGCTGAAACAATGCCTGAGAGAAAGATCAGTGATATTGAGACTCCTAGAACTGGGTTACTTCTTTTAGGACAGGTTGAGCCAACTAAAACTTCAAGAGGGTACTTACCTAGAAACTCCATGCAAGCTTAAACCTAAGACCTTGTGTGTTTTGCTTGTGTATGATTAATTGTTCAAAAATAAACATCATAACATCACAACATATAATTTTTTAACCATTTCAAGGACCAAGGAATTTATCATTGTATTGTTTTGCAGGATATGGCCTTCGCTCGTAGAAACACTATCTCGGTCAACTTTGTAAGGGTGCCTCCTCAACTTAAAGAGTTAGTATCAAGGGTTCCCGAAAGTTCTCCATTTATCCAAAGGCATGGTCAACTTCTCAGCCTGGTTACTCCAGGTTTTGACGAAGACGTGATGAGTGTCCTATTCAAGTTCTTTGACCCTGCACATCATTGTTTCACTTTTCCCGATTATCAGTTGGTACCCACAATGGAAGAGTTTTCTCAATTACTGGAAGTACCTGTTCTTGATCAGATGCCCTTCACCCGTTTAGAGGAAGCGCCAAAGAGAGAAGTTATTGCAGCATCCTTACATCTGAAGCGGTCTGACATTGTATCTAACTGGGAAATAAGAAGTGGAGTCAAAGGTTTTCTGGCTAAACTTTTGATAGAGAAGGCTCAACTATTTCTAGATACTATGAGTTTCCAGGCTTTTGAGGAGATCTTGGCTCTTCTAATATATGGGTTGGTATTATTCCATAATTCGTACCAACTCATAGATGTGAACTCCGTCAAAATTTTCCTTGCTCGTAATCCTATGCCTACCTTGCTCGGAGACATTCAGCATTCTCTTCACACATGTACAATGAAGAGGAGAGTAACTCGCATGTGTTGTATAGCTCTGCTGTCCAGGTGGTTTATTTTGCACCTTCCCCGCTCGGTAATGAAGAATGAACAAGGTTTGAGGTGGTCACAAAGAATAATGTCACTCTCTCATACAAATATCTACTGGTGTCCCCGATCTCATGAGGATATCACTATCATTGACCGTTGTGGGGAATTCTCTAATGTTCCACTCCTTGGTATTAGGGAAGTATTACTTATAACCATTCTTTGGCTCAACGTCAGTTTGGCTATGCTCGAAGAGATGGTCCTCATGATGCACTTATCCAGGGTATTATGTTCGAATACGGAGATGATCCTCAAGGTTATCGTTGGGGGTTTTTACATGCTTAGGTCATGGTAAGCAAGATTGATAGTAAGGATTTAGGGCAGAAGAATTCCATCCCTCTAGAGCCCTATCTTAAATGGGTGCATGCTCATGCTCAAAACCTCATAATACCATATCCATCTAGCTTACCAGTGATCATGGAGCCTATTACCGAAGGAGACGTTTCTCGCATCATCCTCCATCCAGACATGCCTATTGACCTCAAATAATTGCATAAGTCTTGGGTTCAACTAAAGGAAGAACAGGATACATTTGAGACTCAATTCTATGTAAGTGAAAAGAAGGTGTCGAAGCTCACAAAGCAACTTCACTAGGAGCAGAGTCTTAATGCATACATCAAACCAAAGAGGAAGCGTCAGTGGGAAACTTGAGTCTTAAGAGTTTATATTGTTGTTTTCATCAGACAATTGTAATTTTGAACTGATTAATAAAATCTTTGTTTCTATTTCCTCTTGGTTAGAAAATTTAAATATCCTAAGGTCCTTGAAAACATTTGCATTTTACATATCATGCATCATTACATAACAGGTCTTTCATATAGGTTTCTCATTTTCTCGTTGTTTATTTCAGCAGAAAAATGGCCCTCGAACAAACTGTCAAGGATCTCCAGGCTCAACATGCACAATTCCAAGAGACTCTTCTGAACCTCGCACATGGGAAGAAAGATCTGATGGCGCTCGTCGCTAATAAAAAGAAGACCAAGAAGCTGGCTGTTATCCTTAACATGGGAAGAAGGTTCAAAGGTCCTGCTCAGCCAGTTCAAGTGGATGATGTTTCCTCTGAGGAAGACGAAAACTAGGAAGAAGATGGTAGAATAATCAAGCATGAAGGAAGGAATAACCAGGGTTATGAGAATGTTCCTGAAGATGAAGACGACTCTGACAAACAGTACCCTCCTGCAGAAGACAAATAGAAGCAGTTGGAAGACAGACTTAAGGCTATGGAAATCTAGAAGGTGCTTGGATTATATTTTGGTGAACTAGGTCTGATCCCAGGGGTGGTCATCTCTCATAAGTTCAGGGTCCATGCCTTTGCTAAATATGATGGGGTCTCTTGTCCTAAACTCTATTTGAGGTTGTATGTTTGCAAGATCCTACCTGATACTGTTGACCGGAAATTATGGGTCCATTTCTTCCAAGAGAGTTTAGCTGGCACTCAATTTGAATTGTTCTATCAGCTCGAAGGAACCAACATTCACACATGTGAAGAATTGGCTGTTACTTTCTATAAGCAGTATCAATATAATGTTGACCTGACACTGACTCGAGATAACTACAAAATATGTCCATGGGCTCGAATGAAGGGTTCAAGGAATACGCACAGAAATGGAGGGATTTAGCTGGAAAGTTGCAACCTCCATGGGCACTTTGACAGACCCATTCTTTAATTTGTTGATTGGAAGCTCGTCGTCTGGTTTTACGGAGTTGATTCTGACCGGGGAAAGAGTGGAAAATGGAATTAAAAGTGGGAAGATTCTGATGGCTACATCTTCTAATACTGTGAAGAAGCCATTTGGAGGTAAAAGAGAAACTAATGTTGTCTATGGACATAAGAGTCGTAGTAAAAATGACCGCCATCAGTCTGTGAGAGCGGTGTTGATTTCCAATATGGAGCCTGTTCAACAACATAAACAGGGTAACCAACGAAGGCCAGACGCTCCGTTAAGACAATTTACCAAGAGCAGCATGCCTTTATCTCAAGCATTGCAACATTTGTTAAAGGCTGAACTCATTTCATTGCGGGATCCTCCTCAAAATCCCAATACATCCTCTCCTAAGTATAATCCAAATATGAAGTGTGCTTATCATTCGAATAGTCCTTGGCACGACACCAACAATTTTTGGGCCCTGAAGAGAAAGATTCAGGATATGATCGATAATAAGGAAATTGAGTTTGATCCTCCGGAGACTCCAAACGTGATTATCGAACCTATGCCCAAGCATGACAAGGGCATAAGTGCTATTGAAGAAGTTTTGTATGTTACCACTATAGGTGATGTGGTTACTCCCCTCTCGACAATAAAAAAGAATTTGTTACAAGCTGGTTTATTTCCGGGTTATGTGGAAGAATGTTATTGTTGTGCAGTCCAACCCAATGGCTGCGGGTTACTAAAGGAAGGCGTTCAGCGCCTGATGGATAAAAGTGTTATTTTGATTGAAAAAGTTTCGTCTTCAGAAAATTTGTTCCAAGATTTATCTGTTGTATCTGGTACTCCTTTCAGAATCACTTCCAAGGGTCCTGTAAGGATTACGGCCAATCCAAAAGCTGCTCCATTAATTATTACAACACCTGAGTGCATGCCATATTCCTCGGAGAAGGCTATTCCATAGAATTATGGGTCTGACGTCTATTTCCATGATATTAAACAAGAATTGTCTGATGAAGATGATGAAGAGGTTAATATGAGTATTGCCAATATTATAGGGACCAACAAAATTACTAGAAGCGAAATGATTTTCTCCCTGAAAATCTCTCTACTTGTTCAAGTCACGGTTACCAAGACAACTATCGATGCTCGGGGTAAAGAGCCAATGATAGAGCCTGCCCAAACGGAGGCACCAAAAGAAGCTATAATCAAGGATACCTCTAGACAAGATTTGGAAGAGGTTTTGAAGATCATTCACAGAAGTGATTACAAAATTGTTGAACAGCTGAGGCAAACCCCGTCCAAAATTTCCATGTTATCGTTATTGCTGTGTTTTAAAGCCCATGCACAGGCCTTAGTAAAATTCTTAAAGACTTCTCATGTGCCGCAAGAAATTTCGGCTGATCAATTTAGAAGTTAGGTAGCGAGTTTAACAACTAATAATGGATTAGGTTTTTCCGATGCTGATATGACTCTGGAGGGGAGAAATCATAATAGGGACCTGTATGTCTCCATTGAATGCAGGGGCACTGCGTTGGCTCATGTTTTAATTGATACTGGTTCTTCACTGAATGTTCTCCCTAAAGTTGCTCTTAACAGGCTGGATTGTGAAGGGGTCATGTTGAAGCCCAGTAACATCATAGTTCGAGCCTTTGATGGGTCTAGAAAAATGGTGCATGGAGAAGTGGACCTCCCAATCAAGGTGGGTTCACAGATATTTGAGTCAACTTTCTATGTAATGGACATCCGACCAGCTTACTCTTGTCTATTGGGACGCCCCTTGATCCATGGGGTAGGTGTTGTTATCTCCACCTTGCACCAGAAATTGAAGTATCCGGTAAAAGGGAAGGTTGTTATTGTCTGTGGAGAAGAGGAATACATGGTTAGCCACCTGAATTCATTCCGGTACATGGAGATGGATGGAGAATTTATTGAAACTCCATGTCAGACCTTTGAAGTGATTTCCCCTGCTGCTGTTAAAGATTTTTCTGCCATTCCAAAGATCACCAAGACTCCACACAAGATGGCTTCCTTGAAAGATGCCAAGGCTACTATAGAAGAAGGTGGTTGTACTATTTGGGGTCAGCTTCCGGATATCCCTTATAAATCTGACAAGTTTGGTTTGGGCTTTACTGCAGAAGGTCAAAGGGCTTCTCATCATGCTCGAGCTAGAAAACCTCTATTTCGCGTCAATAATAACGGAGTTAATGCCATAGAAGACGTTGACAATGATTGTGATTTTGACAGTTGGATATTCCTACCATTGGTGATGAAGTTGACAATTGGAAAGAAAAAGACATATTCCTTATCTCATTTAGTCAGGAGTAATAGCTATATTCATGTCTTATTGCTTTTAAAAGTTTTTGTTTATGTGATAAAAAATGACTTTAAACCTTGTGTCTTACCCGAGGCACAATGGTTCATTTGTTAAGGGTTGATAATTAATAAACATTGATCATTCAATAAAAACATTGGACGTTTTGCATGCAAGTTTTGTGATCTCTATCTTTCTTTTATCTTATTGCATTTTCAATTAGCTATGTGTTCTTACACACACCCACATACTACACTTTAGATCCTCGTCCACTCTGGATCTCGTTGATAATGATTCTGCTATGGCCGCATATGACTTTGAAAATCCAATCTACCAAGCCGAGGATGAAGGTGAGGAAGATTTTGATATACCTGGAGAACTTGTCAGGCTCTTAATACAAGAAGAAAATACTATCCAATCACATGAAGAGCTGGTCAAAGTTATAAATTTGGGTTCTGAGACAGACATAAAAGGAGTCAAGATCGGCGCCAACTTAGAAAGCAATGTCAAGAACAGACTAATCCAGTTGTTACATGAATGCGCTGAAATCTTTAATTAGTCATACAAAGACATGCCAGGGCTCGATACCTATATTGTGGTTCACCATCTGCCAATGAAAGAGAGTTATGCTCCGGTTAAGCAGAAGGTTCGTCGCATGCATCCTAAAATGTCGGAAAAGATCAAAGATCGGGTTATGAAACAGTTCAACACAGGGTTTTTAGTACTGACATCATATCCTCAATAGGTTGTTAATGTTGTTCCGGTGCCAAAAAAGACGACAAGGTACATATGTGCATAGATTACAGGGATCTGAATAGGGAAAGCCGTAAAGATGACTTCCCACTACTACATATTAATGTCCTGGTCGACAACACCACTCAGCATAAGTTATTATCCGTCATGGATGGTTTCTCGGGTTATAATCAGATCAAGATAGCGCCTGAAGACATGGAGAAAACTACCTTCGTCACACATTGGGGCAGTTTCTGTTACAAGATTATGCCTTTTGGGTTGAAGAACGTCGAGGCAACTTATTAGCGTGCCATGGTAGACTTATTTCATGACATGATTCACCACGAGATAGAGGTCTACATCAATGACATGATAGCAAGGTCACAAACTGAAGAAGAGCATCTTGATCATCTGCATAAATTGTTTGAAATATTGAGGAAGTACAAGCTAAGGTTAAATCCGAACAAGTGCACTTTTGGGGTGAGATCCGATAAACTCTTGGGTTTCGTCGTCAGCAGTAAAGGTATTGAGGTTGATCCTGCAAAAGTTAAAGCTCTTTAAGAAATGTCGAGTCCCTGTACCGAGAAGGAAGTCAGAGGTTTCTTAGGATGGCTGAATTACATTGTCTGTTTCATTTCTCATTTGACTGCTGCTTGTGAGCCAATCTTCAAACTGCTGAAGAAAGATCAAGTAGTAAAACGGAACAACGACTGTCAAATAGCCTTCGATAAAATTAAGGAGTACCTACAAGAACCTTTGATTTTGATGCCACCAATTAAAGGAAGACCTTTAATCATGTATTTAACAGTACTAGAGAACTCAATGGGGTGTGTACTGGGGCAGCATGACGAGTATGGTCGAAAAGAGCATGTAATATACTACCTTAGCAAAAATTTTACCAACTGTGAAACAAGATATTCACTGTTCGATAAAAATTGTTGCGCTTTGGCACGGGCTGCTCTCCAACTAAGACTGTATATGTTGACCCATACTACCTTGTTGATCTCTAAAATGGATCCCATCAAGTACATATTCGAGAAGCCAACTCTCTCCGAAAGAATAGCCCGATGAAAAATGGTCTTAACAGAATATGACATTCAATAAACCACTTAAAAAGCAATCAAAGGAAGTGTGCTGGCATATCATTTGGCACATCAAGCTGTAGACGACTATCAGTCTATGAATTTCGAATTCTCGAACGAGAATATTATGCAAATAACGGATTATGAAGAACTTGGACCGTATGAAGGACCTGAGCCAGGAACCCGATGGACTATGGTTTTAGATGGAGCTTCCAGCACACTTGGTAACGGAATCGGTGCGGTAATTATCTCTCCTCAGGGTTGTCATACGCCTTTCACTTCCAAACTTTCATTTGACTGCACCAATAATATGGTTGAATATGAAGCCTGCATCATAGGCATTAAAGCTACTATGGACTTGAGAATCAAGTTCTTGAACGTGTATGGAGACTTAGCCCTGGTAATCAGTTAGGTCAAGGGAGAATGGGATACGAAGCATCCAAATATTATCCCTTACCGGGAACATGTGCTAACCTTGATTTCATATTTCGAAGAGATTACTTTTGAGCATGTACCAAGAGAAGAGAATCAGATGGCGGATGGATTAGCTACCATGTCATCCATGTTCAAGGTCATATGGGACAATGAAGCTCCCAGGATTACCATCGAAATATTCGACGAACCGACACACTGTTATGAAATTGACATTGATGGAGTAGAGGAAAAGCCTTGGTTTCACTAAGTGAAAAGGTACCTTGAGGCTCAAGAATACCCTGAAGGGGCATCAATCAATGAAAATAAATTCCTACGGAGATTCTTGGCTAATTTCTTCTTGAGCAATGGGATTTTATACAAGCGTAATCATGATTCAACCTTGCTTCATTGTGTAGACAAGAAGGAAGCAGAAGAAATTATGCAAGATATGCATGAAGGTGTCTTTGGTACATACTCCAGCGGGCATACTATGGCTAAAAATATTCTGAGAGTAGGTTACTATTATTCGAATATGGAAGCCTACTGTTACCACCATTCAAGAACTTGTCATAAGTGCCAAATCTATGCTGATAAAGTTCATGTGCCTCCAGTACATCTGAACATCATGACTGCTCTATGGCCATTCGTAATGTGGGGCATTGACATGATCAGATAAATCAAGCCTATTGCTTCTAATGGACATCTCTTCATCCTCGTCGCCATTGATTACTTTACAAAGTGGGTGAAAGCAACTTTATTAGCCTCTGTTACTAAGAATATGGTCGCCCAGTTCATAAAGCATAACCTTATCTGTAGGTATGGCATCCCCGAGAGAATCATCACAGAAAATAGTACCAAACTCAACAACACTATAATCATTGAACTCTGCATGCAGTTCAAGATCAAGCATCAAAACTCCTCCCCGTATCGACCAAAGATGAATGGTGGAGTGGAAGCCGCCAATAAAACATAAAGAAGATTATGAAAAAGATGGTTGTGACCTACAAAGACTAGAATGAGATGTTACTGTTTTCTCTCCACGGCTATCGCACTTCGGCTAGAACATCAACTAGGGAAACTTCGTTCTCTCTGGTCTATGGTATGGAAGTTGTCCTACATGTCAAAGTTCAAATTCCCTCTCCGAGAATTATGAAAGATGCAGACTTGGACGAAGACAAGTGGATTCAGATCAGGCTAGACCAATTGAATTTGATTGACGAGATGAGGCTTGTGGCTATCTGTCACGGTCAGATGTATCAGAAATGTATGATTAAGGCGTTCAACAATAAGATCAAGCATTGGGTATATCAGGCTGGTGAATTGGTGATAAAGTGCATCATTCTACCGCAAGGTGATCCCAAGGGCAAATGGGCTCCCACCTAGGAAGGTCCATTTGTAGTCAAGAAGATATTTTCTGGCGGTGCTATACCACCATGGACGGTGAAAATGGTGCTCCCACCTACATAGTTAAAAGATACTACGCATGGAAACGACCCGCTAGGTTGACTGGCCTAGGCAAAAATAAGGGCATCCCGGCGAACCAAAACGATTCAGGCAAAAAGGATGTATATATATATATATATATATATATATATATATATATATATATATATATATATATATATATATATATATATATATATATATATATATATATATATATATATATATATATATATATATATATATATATACACCTGGCAAGTCGAAAACCTGAAAAGGCAGCTTGGGCAAAAAAGAGTATCCCAGTAGACTGAAAACCCGAAAGGGAAGTCCAGGAAAAATTTAGGGATTAAAGCGTATGACTATGTCGCATTGGATCACTTACAGCAAGCTTTATTACCGACGCCAATTTCAAACGGTACAAATCAATCCAATCACTTTCTTCCGACGGCGAGGGATGAGATTCTTGAAGACATAGGGGAAATAATAGAGTTGGAACCTGGCGAGATTATTCCCACATAGCTATTATCTTGTTTTCACTTTGTACTCTTTTCATTTCACGATGATTTCCTCTTACTAGGATTTTTGTCTCTTTGTACAAAATTGCCTATTTAATGGGCAAACTATCAATAAAAATACAAATCTCAAAACTTAAACTTTTTGTTTTTACTTTTTCTATTTTGTTTGCAAAAACGTCTAATAACTAAAATTTAATAAGCATATGCATATGAATACAATTAACTGTTAGCAAATATATGCATAAAAAACAGGAATAAGAATTTACTCAAGACTCTAGGAGTTGCGGTAACGTTCAAGCTATCCATAAATCCCCACAGAGAAATCTTCACCAGATTATCCCCACAGAGTAGCCTTATCATACTCACCAGCAAATCACCACAGCGGATAAAAGAATATGATCTTTTTCCCGGCAATATCGCCCACCTACGGAGTTCCAATCAGTACAGTTTATGGAAATTCTCTTTCCCAGCTGAGTTTATCCATCCAAAACTGTAAAATCCCCCAGCAGATTTCTTCTTTCCAGCAGAGCTCATTTCCTCAATAGGGTTTATTTCCCCAACAAAGTTTATTTTTCCAACAAATTACAGTCTCCCTAGCTTGATTCTGTTTCTACCATAAATTACCGGCAAAATTCTCATCTCTATCAAAGGATAGTCCAAGTTGCTATCCCCAGAGAGTTGATACTGAATCTAAAACTGGATCAGATATTGTTCAACCTTATTCTCTCCAGACGAGTCAATGTCCATTTCAGAGACTCGGTCATGCAGCACCTCGAAAGGATATCCATCTCTTTCATCCCCATTCAGGGTATTCAAGAATTATAATCCCAAATAGAGCAATGAACAACCAATGTTTTTGAACTCTTTTCCCCAAGCAGAAATCAACATTCCCCAGCGGAGTTTTCTCAAACAGATAACAGGAATCCCCATCAAGATTGAAGATAAACATATTCTTCATCGCCAGCAACAGTCAGCAATTTATTTTCCCAGACAAAGATGCTGCTCGTGTTTACAATACACTACAATAACATTTCACATTCATACATCATTTACAAACAGCATAACATATGCATACAACAACACATTATCATTTATCTTAAGAACATCATTACGCAATGAATTTCATACATCATAACATTGCATAGAAGCTAACTTTTTACCTTTTCAGGAAAGATTAATCAACAGAAAAACATCATCAACTACTTGTATGACCTGATAGTCTTCTCAAAGGCTGCATCTGACAAATAGCTACTTAAGCAATTTCCTCAGAAGGTCATTCTCAAAAACAATATCTTGTAGCTCAGTTTAAATCGAGCGTAAATTTATTCTGATACTTCTCCCAGTTGAAGACGGTCGTAGATATTTTCTGGCTCAGATTAAATCAAGCATGGATTTATTCTGATACTTCTTCTAGTTAAAGTCAAGCATAAACATTTTATGGCTCAGATTAAATCAAGCATAGATTTATTCTGATAATTCTTCTAGATAAAAGACGAGCATGGATATCTTCTGGCTCAGTTTAAATCAAGCGTAGATTTATTTTGATATTTATCCCAGTTGAAGACAGTCGTAGACATTTTCTGGCTCAGATTAAATCAAGCATAGATTTATTCTAATAATCCTTCCAGTTAAAGTCAAGCATAAACATTATTGGATCAGATTAAATCAAGCATAGATTTATTATGATACTTCTTCCAGATAAAAGGCGGTCATGGATATCTTCTGGATCAGTTTAAATCGAGCGTAGATTTATTCTGATACTTCTCCTAGTTGAAGACAGTCGTAGACATTTTCTGGCTCAATTTAAATTGAGCGTAGATTCATTCTGATACTTTTTCCAACAGACATCTTCTGGCTCAGATTAAATCAAGCATAGATTTATTCTGATACTTCTCCCAGATAAAGACGATCGTGGATATCTTCTTTCTCAGATTAGATCGAGCGCAGATTTATTTTGATACTTCTCCCAGTTAAAGGCAAACACAAATATCTTCTGGCTCAGATTAAATCAAGCTTGGATTTATTCTAATACTTCTTCCAGTCGAAAATGATCATAGACATTTTTTGGCTAAGATTAAATCGACCATAGATTTATTCTGATACTTCTTCCAGTTAAATTCGACCATAAACATCTTATGGATCAGATAAGATCGAGCGTAGATCTATTCTGATACTTCTCCCAGTTGAAAAGAGGCATATACCTCTTTTGGATCAGATTAAATCGAGTGTAGATTTATTCTGATACTTCTTCTAGTTAAAGTCAATGGTTACTTTAGATGGAATCTGTTGTACCCCAAAATTTTCCCTCCCATTTCTCATTAATTTCTCATCACAAGGCCCTTGGAGATCAAGATCCAGTTAGGGTTTCATCTGCTCAAGACTTCTCCTTGCACTGCTGACCCAAATTAGGGTTTGTGTTTTCACAAAGATGTTTTGACCTAAAATGCCTAAGATGACCTTATTACTTCATATTGGACTCCCAAGTTTATCCATGTCAAGTTTCAAGTCTTGATTCCAAGTTTTGCCCAGTCAATTGGACAATTGACCTAGAAATCAACTGTATTGGGGAAAAAGTCAATTGTGGCCAATTGACAGTCAAATCTCATTAAAAATTGACCCACATCAACATTATGAACTCATATGAACCATTTAATCAAGTTTGGATCACAATTCCACAAGAAATTTGATCAGATCACCAAAAGGGCAAAATGGTCATTTTTAGGGTTTTGACTGCACAAAGGCAATTTTTGACTGTTTGACCTAGCCAATGGCAAACCAAGCTCACATATGGACTCAAGGACCCCATGTAATTGTCTTGACATGCTCAACAAGTTCAAAAGATCCCAAGTACACAAGATTGACAGTTGAATTTCCCAGTCAATTGATCAATTTTGACTGTATACTGAAAAGTCAAACTTTGACTTTTTGGTCAAAATCAAGGGTCAAGATTCATTTTTTATCAAAACATACCAAATCATGAAACTTGTTCACCAAGAAATCAAAAATTGCAAATTAGGGTTAGAAATGAGAATTTTTCATAACTTAGAATTTTTCTAAGTTATGAAAAACCCTAATTTTTTCCCAACTTTGCCCCACTTTCTCACCAAGATTCATTTGGATTCAAACAAAAGTCAAAACATGAAAGTTGTAGCTTGTTGCATAATCTACAACTTTGATTCACAAATTTTTCCCAAATGAGGCTTGTATCTCAAGTTACAATTTTTGGAATAAGGGTACTAAACCATTCTCAACTTAGTGAAATTTTAACCTATTTTGGCAAGGTTTTCTACCTAACTTCAAGGCCATTTTCCATACACTTCCACTTGGAATTTCAATTTTCACTTCAAATATTGATTGTAGTACACATTCCAAGCTTTCCAAAATGTCCAAGAACTCATCAAACAACCTCATAACTTGAGAGATTCGAATTTTGCAATATGGCAAAAACTCACTTTTGAATTGGTCATGTACATGTTCATAACTTATGCCATTTTCAAGTCAGCTTGGTTTGTGCTACATTACAGGTCCTTAAACCATCCAGCACTCAATAATTTAATGCATGTTCATTGTGCTAAGGCTTTGTTTCATGAGTTTATGCATTACACCTTGAATTAAGCCATTTATGGAAAAAGCAAAATAGCCATTTTTGAAAAGTTAAGCTTTATGTCCAATTGCAAATCCACAAGTACAGATCAAATCTAATTGGCACAAGATTATGAGCATAACACACTGATCAAGAAGGAGCTTTACAGCATGATTAGGGGTCCTCTACTTGCCTAGAACATCAACTTGATTTTGCTTGCTTAAGGGTGAAGAAAAGTGGCATAACAGAACAGAACTCACATCTCAGCATTAGAACCTTGAAGCAAATATTGTAGACACTTTCTAATCATCCTAACCAAGCTAGCACACGAGCCCTTGGCCTCCAATACCTTGACAAACTCAGAACCACCATCAAACTGCTCAAACAGAGTTCTCACTGCAGTTTGAGTGCCAACTCTGAATCCTTTCAAGCATTCTTGCCCAAACCACTTCAGACACCTTCCCTACCATCAATCCAAACTATCCAAAGCATTAGAAGCAACCTGTAACTCCTCTAATCCTTTTGGCCATTTTCACTTTTCTGATTTGCAGGTGAAGTGCTCCAGCACGATTCAAAAGGTTTCAAGACAAAGTAAAGCTTGGAATAGCATCCCTGGACATCAAGGAAGCCATACCAATCATTACCTTGCACTGAAAGCTTCTCCATTGCCAGATAGAATTTCAACTGAACAGGTAAGTTCATGAACTCGTATCTCTCTTATTAGGCATTGTTAGCTTTAGGTTTGTGAAGAGAATATGTCACATTCATAGCCCTGAACATGCCCATGTAGTTAGATTTCATTTATATCATGTGTGCTGCAAGAATTTTGAGTCTGAACATGACAGAAAACTTAGGTCAGGATTTGGGAATGTCAAAATTCTCTCTCATTTTTGAGAGTTAGGATGAGTTTCTTATATATTTAGAATCGTGATTCAATGCTTAACATTTCTTATGTTGGAAGTTTATGCAAAAAATCAAAGAATCCAGGTGTTTGAATTGGAAGAACAGGCGCGCGTTTTTTTGATATTTTCTGGCCAGAGGTTGAAGAAAGGTTATCTGGGCTGGGCTTGTTTTGTATTTTCTTTTCACACACTCTTTTCACTTTGACACCCCCTGAGCCCATTTTGTGTATTTGCATGATTTTTTGATTTTTCTTTTTTCATTTTGGCTCATTTATTTTTGCTTATAATATAAAAAATATAAAAAATATTTTTCTCACCATTTTTGAATTTATAGGTATTAATTTGTTTAGTTTAAGTTATATATATATATATATATATATATATATATATATATATATATATATATATATATATATATATATATATATATATATATATATATATATATATATATATATATATATATATATATATATATATATATATATATATATATATATATATATATATATATATATATATATATATATATATATATATATATATATATATATATATATATATATATATATATATATATATATATATATATATATATATATATATATATATATATATATATATATATATATATATATATATATATATATATATATATATATATATATATATATATATATATATATATATATATATATATATATATATATATATATATATATATATATATAAGGTATTAATTTGTTTAGTTTAAGTTATATATATATATATTATATATATATATATATATATATATATATATTATTTAGAATAAATAGGAAAAACAATGCAAATATACTTTCTTTTCTGATTTTATTACATTTTCCCTTTTGAAAATATTTTATACAAAATATACCTTTTTTATATAAATATTAAATATTATTATTTTTATATATATAGTATTTATTTAATAAATAATAAAGATATATATATATTATATATATATATATATATATATATATATTATATAATATATATATATATATATATATATATATATATATTATATATATATATATATATATATATATATATATATATATATATATATATATATATATATATATATATATAATATATATATTATATATAATATATATATATATATATATATATATATATATAATATATAATATATATATATATATATATATATATATATATCTATAATATATATATATAATATACTAGGGCAAAAACACTAAAATACATACATTTTATTTTATTAATATTTGATATGGAAAATACCCTTTTTTATGAATATACTCCATTTTATTTTATTTTGTAGATAATTATTAAATATTATACATATTAAATAGTTAATATATTTATTTATAAAAATTAGGGTTTTACTCTTAAAATACAAAAACTCCAAAAATAATACTTTTTTTTTATTTATTTGACATAAATAATACTTTTTTTTTATACATATAAAAACCTTCTCTTTGCATTTAGCATCTTGATTTTATTTTTCCATTTAATTTATGCCTTTAATCATATTGTAAATGTTCAAAAAAAATGATGTAATAGCTAGGTTTAATTTCTTGTCTAAATATCCCCCATTTGAAGCATTTGTACCCCCCTTCCCACATTGTGTTGTAATAGTGTAGGAATTTAATTTTCGCATTTTATCGCTTTTTAAATATACTATGTTAGAGTTAGGGTTTGTATGCAAATAAAAAGAACAAAATAGTTTGACCTAATTTCAAGATAATCAAAGCATGAAAATGGACAACACATCTCACACTTGCACCCCTAGGGTATTCCACTTGTTGCCTTCAAATAATTGGGCCATATTTCATGTTAGGTTTCTTTGGGTAAAACAAACAATCAAATGATCATAGTCCCTCGATGACGCTTTCGAAAAGTTGCCTAAAATTATCAAGTCCCTTTCAAAGAGAAATTGCCCAAAGATACTTAGTACTATTGCAATTATGGTCTAAACGATGACCCGCGCTCGTCCCTTTCACCTCCTAATACAAGATTGTCCACCAAATGCAATGGTGGAACAAAATTGTCAAAAGGTTTAAAACATAACAAAAAAACTTTGAGAGCTTTAGGGTAGATAACTCTTAGGTACTTGTCAATTTGCAAAAGAAAACACTTGCCTATTTTCAAACCACACTTCACAAACACTTTCAAAACAAACTTTCAAAAAACCTTGGAACATCTTTTCAAAAAGACAAAACACCTTTTGTAAAACATTCGAGTAAAGAATTGTTACAAGGGTAGCCTATACAAGGCATCTTTTTCAAAACCTTTTCAAAGCCACACACACAAAGCACCATTTCATACAATTGAAAACCAAGGCAAGTTGATCTAAGCAAATACCTAAGAGCCCATGGATAACCATGGATAGAAAGGGTGCTAATACCTTCCCTTTCTATAATCTACTCCCCGAACCCAAGAAAAATCTCAAAGGTTTTTGCTGTGCTTTTTTAACCTTTCCTTAGAATAAAATAAAAAGTCGGTGGCGACTCTTGCTCAACCGAAACATTTGCGAAAACAAATGTGAAACCATAGTCAGTTCTCCCACCGTATCACAGAATCTATAGTCCCATTCTTGGTACAATCAACCAACAGTGTTACTTCGTGCATCAACAAGCGCAAATTTCTGGGCACTTAAGTGTTTAATCCTCTTCTAACTTCAAGTTACGAATGGCGGACATGCCAATATAACTCTTCAGGTTTCAAAAGATTGAACAGGGGCAGATGTTGTACCCCAAAATTTGACCTCCTATTTTCTTTAATACATTCTTTCAAGGGTTCTAAAATACTCAAGAATCTCAAGGGTTGACCAGTTAAGATGTTCCTCATAAGCCAAGGGTCTACAACTAGGGTTTTGAGTTTCTCAAGGAAGTTTGGTTTAAAAGGTATCGAATGATTTCCATGGTTCTCCATAGGTATTCCATAATGTTCATGTCAAGTTTCAAGTCTTGCATCACAAGTTTGCTCAGTCAATGGCTCAGATGATTGAAAATCAACTGCATTGGGTAAAAAGTCAATTGTGGTCAACATACAGTCAAACTTCAAGATTTTTGGTTAACATCAACATTTTGAAGTGATATTCGTCATTTTATCAAGGGCTGATAATGATTCCTCAAGGAAAACCCTCAAATCATCAAAATTCAAGAATTGCCAAATTAGGGTTTCCTTAGGAGAAGTCAACTAAACTTTGACCAAGCATAAATTTCACATAAAATTTTCCCCAACCAAAGGCCATTTTGAAGGAAATTAAATTCTCTACAACTTTGTGTTTATGCTCAAGAACAAAAATCACTTCATTTGAAAAATATGAGCTAATACATTACAAGTCATTTTCAAAAGTCAACAAAAGACACTTTTTATCAAGGCAACTTACATCAAGATAAAGTCTCCAAATGAAAAGATGACTAAAAGAGAAGTTGTAGAGGACATCTTGAGATTTTAAAAAAGTCCTAGACCAACTTCAAAATATAAAAATTGAGAAAGTTATGAGTTGCACAAGTTGGGAAATTTTGAAGAAATGCATGAAATACAAAATGTGCAAACTTGAAATTTTTGACTTGTAACCTAACTTTTTGGACTTCAAACATATCTCTGACATTATGAAAGATTCCTAATCTGACTCCTACCTTGCCCTATATTTTTATTATTTTATTTATATTTATTTTGTTTTTATTCAAATAAATGCAAAATAAATTAAAAGAAGTATAAGACAAATGGGCCAAGCACATGTTAAATCATTTACAGGCCAATTACAACTTGTGATAACCTGTAACAACATGGAAAATTCAAGTAAGGGTTCAAGAAGGCAAGAAAGTTATAAAATTGGAAAGTTTTAAATAAGTTTAATTCTTGTTTAAACCATGGCTTGATTACATGATCTCATGCCATATTTGATGAGCTATACACTTCCTTTATATAAATGCAAGACAAACAGATGCAAAGCACACAAAAATCCTGCCTAAGAAAGAGAACAAAATCACCAAAAAATTCAAGAGTTAGAGCAAACACAAACTCTGGTTTCTAACCAGTTTCAACCAATTTCGAGCATTCAATCACCTTCCTAAGGGTACCAGGGATCAAACCAGGTCCTCATTCAAGCCAAAACACAATCAGATACCGTCCCTACGATCCCACCAGTGAGGTAAGGATTTTTGTTTTTGAATTTGAATTTTTATGTGCTTTTAACATGATCTTTCTGTCCAGATGTGTTTGTTAGATCATGTAGAACAGGTTTTTGGCACGATCACATGTGAGGTTAGATGTCCCTTGTGATAAATGCCACCGTTGGGGTTTTAAGGGACGGGTTGCTTTTATCCCTGTAAATATTGGGTTTCAGACCAAACTAATGCCATGGCTGAACTTGCAGCATATGATTTATGGGGGGTAGGTCCAAGGATTCGAGCTTTTGTTTTTGTTTTGTAGGTTTTCCAAAAAAACATCACTGGAGAAGATGGTGTTTCTCCTCCATGCATGGTGGCCTGAACAGTCAGGGCTGGCGTGGCTTCTTTTCGCTCGCTGATTCAAACATTCAAGGGCCCACCGTGCGTGAATTTATTTGATTGTCTAAGATTAATTTCCATTTTAAAATATAATGTTTGGATTTAATTCATATACCGGATGTACAGGCCACCCAAGTGGTAGCACGCTTTCTCTTAAGTCGTTCATATGCCTAATCCCGAGTTTAATCCAGGCGTGGGACATTTTATTTTTCAATGTTTTCTTTACAGATCCAGTACAAACAACCCCAATGTGCGTACCAGGCACCTCCAACCCTTGTATATCAGATCTCGTCAAAGTCAGATCCAGGGCATCTAACGCACGTCCCATGGTGCACCCCAAAGAACTATTCTCACCAGATCTCACAAGTCGCCTGGACCTCCTTGTAATGGGCCTAGGGACTTGTGATTCGCACACCCCCCAATTTCTTTTACAACTCAGGCCCATTTAATTTCCTTTTTTGTTTTAATTAACTTTTTTATTTTTTAATTATTTTATTTTATTAGAAAAATCATAAAAATCATAAAAATTTAGATTTAGTTTTTTTATTAATTAACTTAATTTTTTATAAATTAAATTAAATTAATTTAATCACATTTTGTTTTTATTTAGTAATTAACTAATAAATTAAGTAGAATTAGGATTTATTTTTATTTCACACGATAAATTATTTTTCAAAACAAAAACAACAAAAAAAAATTTTTTAACACATAAAGATATTTTTAGGATTTTTAATATCTTTTCCTTTTTCAATCTCTATGTGCTCATTTACTTTTTCGCATTATTTTCATAAATATTGTAACTGTCAATAGTTTGTAATATATAATTAGGGTTTATTGCTTTCCTCCCTAATTTTTATGTTTTGTAATTCCCCATCCCCGAAGCGTTGTAATAGCGTAAATTATTTCTCGCATTTTTAATTTCCGCAATTATGTATGAATGCATGTATATATTTAACTATATAGTAATTAGGCATGCATGGCAAGACATAAAAACAAATGTTAGAAAACATAATCTCAAGACAAATAATTGAAATCGAAACACGTCGCACACGCGCACCTCTAGGGTGACCCTCACTTGTTTCCTCGGATTTAAACTGTCATGTCCCTCGAACATGGGACACTTTAGCAAAGATCCTTTGGTTAAAATATCGTAGTCCCTCGATGACCCTTCAATGCTGCCTTGGTAAAGGGTCTTAGTACCTTATGATGATTTCTAAAGCGCCCTATGAGTTGCCTTTGTGACTGTACGATGACCCACGCCTGTCCCTCAAACATCCAACGACAGGGCTTCCTACTAACTAATGGTAGGATAGCATTGTCTAAGGAGGAGGAAAATAACACGAAAGACTTTAGAGTAGATAGAATAATGTTAATCGCTTGCTCACAAAAACAAAACATTTTCACAAACACTTTTCTCTGAAATATTTTCAAAACAAACACTTTGTATAAGTTCTTAAAGATATGAGAATGATTACAAAGTTGCTGCACTTAGGCATTTTCAAAATATTTTCAAACATATACATTTTGAAACTAAGTTAGCTAGCGATTAAGAACCCTTAGATAACTACGTATGAAAAGGGTGATAACACCTTCCCTTTTCATAACATACCCCCCTTACTCAGAATAATTCTCAAAGGTCTTTCTTGTTCTTTCACTCTTTCCTTTATTGGATAAAAGAAAAGTCGGTGGCAACTCTTGCTATGTACAACAGTTGTGATAAAACACAAAACCAAAAGTCAGTTCTCCAACCGTATTATAATAGTAATGTTGGAGTCTTTCTTGATGTTCATAATAAGGAAATCAGTGGGAATATAGAATTTTCTGATACATACTGGAACATTTTCTAGCATTTCTAAAGGAAACTTCACTCAGCGTTCAACTAGTTGCATGAACATTCTTTTTGGTCGCATTTCTCCCATGTTCAGCCTTTTGTAGATTGATAAAGGCATTAAACTAATACTGGCTCCCAAGTCGCATAAAGCTTTGTCTATGAAAATTTTTACGATTACTCATGGTATAGAAAATCTACCATGGTTATTTAGCTTAGGGGGCATGTTGTTTTGGATTATAGCGCTACACTCTACAATAAGCATAACGATTTCATTGTCCTCGAGATTTTTCTTATTAGATAAGATTTCTTTAAGGAACTTAGCATAAGAGGGCATTTGCACGATGGCTTCTATAAAAGGTATAGTGATATTCAATTGTTTTATAAGTTCAATGAATTTCTTAAATTGCCCTATATTTTTAGATTTAGCTAAGCATTGAGGGTACGGTATCGGTGGTTTGTACGGCGGCGAAGGAACATAGGGTTTTTCTCTCTCTTCTGCCTCTGCGCTTTCATCCTCCTTCTCATCTTCTTTTGGTTCGTCTTCCTTCTCAGTTGGCTTACTAGTACTCTGGTACATGGCTGGATTTTTGGTTCTTGGGTCAGTTGGCCCATATACTTTTGTTCCATTCCAAAGTATTATAACATTAGCATGACCTTTCGGATTTGGTTGTGGTTGGCTAGGAAAAGTGTCAGCTGGAGCAGATGTAGCTGCTTGCTGTTAAGCCACTTGAGAGATTTGAGTTTCAAGCATTTTATTATAAGTGGCTAAGGCGTCAACCTTGTTTGATATTTGTTTTAGTTGTTCACTAGTGTGTATGTTATGATTTAGAAAATATTTGTTTTATTGAGTTTGAGTGGCTATGAAATTTTCTATCATGATCTCTATATTGGATTTCCTAGGAACATTTTAAGAAATTGGGGCGACTTTATCATATTCTGGTGGTGTAGTAGGAGCTTGCCCAGGTGCATATAATGCGTTGTTGTTCTTGTACAAAAAGTTTAGATGGTTCTTCCAGGTAAGATTATAGGTATTACCGTACGGGTTCCCTTGAGCATAATTCACTTGATCAGCTAGTACTCCTGTTAAAAGTGGACATTCGGGCGCAGCATGTGCGTGAAGTCTGCATAAATCACAGGTTGGAGCTACTGCAGTCACGGTGGATGGGGGAGTTGTGGTCAAGTTTTCTATCTTCTGGGTAAGAGCTTCTACCTTAGCATTAACTTGGTATAAACTAATAACTCCGTACATACCGCCTTCCATTTGAGGTTTCTCCATAATGGTTCTATCGCTTCCCCACTGGTTATGATTTTGATCCATACTTTCTATAAGTTTATAAGCATCATGATAAGGTTTATCCATCAGTGTGCCATCAGCTACAACGTTTATCGTTAGTCTTGTGTTATACAAGAGAGCATTGTAAAAGGTGTGGATGATCAACCATTTTTCTAGACCGTGATATGGACAAATTCGTAACATGTCTTTATATCTCTCCCATGCTTCGAAAAGAGATTTGCCTTCCTTTTATTTAAAACCATTGATATTGGCTCTTAGCATATCCGTCTTACTCGGCGGAAAATATTGCGCTAGGAAAACTTTCTTTAACTCGTTCCATGTGGGAATAGAGTTGGATGGCAAAGACTGGATCCAAGCTCTAGCTCTATCTCGTTATGAGAAAGGGAAAATACGTAGTCTTATTGCTTCAAGGCTGACACAATTTACTTTAATTTTGTCTGCATACTGCACGAACACGGATAAATGTAAGTTTGGATCATCTGTAGGACATCCCAAAAACTGATTTTGTTGGACAACTTGTAGCAACAAAGGTTTCAACTCAAAATCATTCTGAGTGGTAGCGGAGAAGCAATGTTGTTGTGAGGTTCCTCCTGTGATGGGGCAGTATAATCCTTCAAAGGATGATTTTGGGACCCTTCAACCATTCTTAGTTCAGGTTAAAGAAAAGATAAATTGGGAAGATTGAATTCGGGAAGATTGTACTTAATTTGGTGTTCTCTAATCTGGTGTCTTATACTAACAAAACGCTCGACCTGTCGATTGGTTGCTCTAATTCTTTGCCTTGAGAGTGAGTGTTTAGAATACAATCAATGGATTAAAGGGAATAAATTTTGTTTCCTTAGTCTATACTGCGTAACAGAGGAATCAAAATATTGACTAAATCAGTCCCCGATAATAGCGGCAAAAAGTTGATTGTGACTTTAAGAGTCTGTCAGAATTACTAACTGCAAGTGCGCAGTCTAATTGCGTAGTTTTAAAAGATATCGAACCCACATGATACGTGATAGACTCGTGGCTCTGACGTGGGAAGGAATGTGGTTCTGTTATAAAAAAGCACGTGGTGGTGGCCACAGGAAGCATGGCGAGGGCAACAGTCTTGACATGCATGGCGAGGGCCACAGAAGGTGTGCCGAGGGTCACAACCTTCTGTGTGTAGATATTCTTTATTTCTTCTATTACTTCATGTTTTCTTGCTTTTTATTTGCCAACATGCAAGCTTCTTAGAGGAAAAACACTTAAAAATACAGTAATACTACTAGCATAAAATGACATAAATGACTAAAAACGGTAAAATAATTCATGCAAGTCGAGTTGAAAATAAAATGAAATTTCGCGTTATCATTTACCCGTAGAAGAAAAAGTAAAGGTATCAAAAGATCAAACTCAGAGACTCAAAGAAAATCGCGGCCAAAGAGGTATTCTCAGACGCTTAGCTTTTATGAGGATTGTGTTTTGTTGAAATTTTGGGGATTTGGGGGTTAGGGTTTATGGAATCGCATTTTGGGTTGGGTTTTTGCTTGGTGCCACTATCAATATGGGTAGGGTTACAGTGTTATTATTTTTGTTGATAAAGAAGAAGAGAGAAGAGAGGATGAAGAGAGAGGCGAGAGAAAAAATATAAAATGAAATGAATGAATGAAGAATGAAAAGAGATATACTCCCTCCGTCCATTAATCAGTTGTGACACGTGGCCAACATCTGGCCACGTGATCCCATGCACCCTTACCGTACACCTCCACCCTCTATCCCTTTGATCTAAACAAACGTTCCAAAGATCATGTACTCATGATAGCCCCATACTACGCCCGTACACTATCCCAACACACCCATGATGGCTCTGGGCCTCTTGATCAATTATATGGGCTTAAGCCCATGCTATCTACACCCTCCCATAATTACTTCCTAACTAAGAATGCACCCCTGCTTGTTTTGGGCCAAATTCAATTTATGAACTTGGCCCCTTGAGTTTTACACCACCCAGTTTTAAACTTTACACCCCCTAGCCCAAAATTGTAAAACTTAATTAATTTGATTAACTTGTTTTACTTTCTATTTTGCATATATTCTTATTAACATAATTTGCATTAAATATCTTTTTGCATAAAAAAATGTTAATGAATAATTATGGTGTTAAAAATATTTAACATATTGTTAATAATTAGGAAATAATTATTTATCGATTAAATAATCTTTTAAAATACTAACTTTTTTTTATAGATTTGTATTAAATCTTTTTCATTCAAACTTATTCTCGCATAATTGCATCATATACTTGAAAATAGCTAACCGATCAAACACTAAATGTTTTCTACTAACATAATTCAAATTTATGTTTATTTTAAAAAAGGATTGTGGAAATTCTCTTTTATCGACCGCGAACTTCGTCTACGATTCCGTTAACTTCAAACTCAGACTTGGTTAAAGGAGAATCTATAAGATTTCCTCAATCCATAAAAAATACAACCAAACACGTCAAACTACTAATTGAGACTATGATTCCTCATAAGAGGATACATAGGCATATGACTTAAAACCGTGGCGAGTCCCCTAATTAAAAAACTAAAACCATATCCTAACCTTTAACCTAAACCCTAGTATCCTTTTGAACAAGGTAGATGAAGGGTGCCTAACACCTTCCCTTCGTCTAAAGAGAGTCAAGAACTTAGAATCTTTGTATCATCAATTAGGGTTATTCCATTATTCACCCGTCTTAGGATAAAAAATTATTGGTGGTGACTCTTGTTTTTTGTCGGTTATTACAGATTGCCACGATAACTAAATTGAGGAAGTCTGAGATTGAGGCTAACATGACTACCAAAGGAGGAATCAGGGGTTTACCTGCTCATTTTCTATTGGAAAAATATTGTAATTTTTTCAACATGAAGAGTATAGCTGCTTTCGAGGCTATCTTTGCTTTGCTTTCCCATGGCTAGTTCTTGTTTCCTAACATCGACAAATTTGTGGATGTTAACGCCATCAGGATCTTTCTGATTGGGAATCCAGTCTCTACGCTTCTAGGAGATACTTATTATTCCATCCATCTTCGGAATTTCTATTAGGGATGGATGGTCATCTGTTGCACATCGTTGTTATATCAGTGGTTTATTTTTCACTTACCTTGGTAGGATGCTTTTTGGAATATCAAGAAGGAACCGCGTTGGGCCCAAAAGATTATGGATCTCAACCATTCTGACATTTATTGGTATCATCAATCTTATTATGATGTAGATATTAGTGAGAGTTGTGGTAGTTTCCCTAATATACCTCTTCTTGGTACAAAAGGAGGAATAAACTACAATCATGTTCTTGTGTGCCGCCAGCTTGGATATCCAATGAGAGACAAGCCAAACAACATTCATCTGAATGGTTTCTTTCTCAAAGAAGGAGAAGATCACAAGAAAGATAAGGAAGAAATTGAAAAGGCTCGGTGTTGTATCCCAAAATTTTCCCTCTCTTTTCTCAAGACACTTCTCACAAATAAGATCTCAAATGTTCAAGGATTCTCAAGACATTAAAAATTAGGGTTTTGGTTTTATCAAGGATGATTAGAATTCTAATGCCTCAAGTTACTTTCATGGTTCATAATAGGTCTCCAAGATTGCTCATACCAAGTTTCAAGTCTTTCATCACAAATTTTCTCAGTCAATGGCTCAGATGACTGAAATAAACTATATAGGGTAAAAAGTCAATTATGGTCAATATACAATCAAACTTCATTATTTTTTGCCAACATCAATATTCTGAAGCCTTATTCATCAATTGAGCAATGGTTGATCATAATTCCTCAAGAAAAGCATTCAAATCATCAAAGGGGAAAAATTGTAAAAATTAGGGTTTTGATTGAGAATGACTGATCATTGACTTTTGACCTAGTACATGACCTAATTACTTGGAGAATGATCTCAAGGACTCAAACACAACATGTTGACCTAATTTCACGACTCAAATCATTTCCCAATATCAAAGGATTGATAGCTGAAATTTGGATCAACTGATGAAAAGTCAACTTATACACAAAAAGTCAAACTTTGACTTTTTGGTCAACATTGAATTTCAAAGATCAAGATTCCTCAAGACATTCAAAAATATCAAACTTGATCATCAAGAATCAATAAAGTTAAGAAAAGTCAACAAAAGTAAAGATTTTCAAGACTTAGAAAAAATTCTTAGTATTTTTTATCCTTGATAATTTCACTACTTCATGACAATTTTTCACCAAGATGCAACATGATTCAAGAAAAAAATTCATCATGAAAGTTGTAGATCTTGATAAATTTTACAACTTTGTCCCTTAGGGTTGATGTCCAAAAAATGCTTGGATTTGAAGATATAAGCCCATGAAGTCATGACATTTTTGTATAAACACTTAGTGAAATTTTAATCAAGTTAGGCAGATTTTTTGTCCCAACTTCTTTACAATTTTTCACCAATTTCCAAGTTGATTTAGCAACATGAAGGTTTTATACAATGTTTCAAGCTTTCCAAAATGTCAAAGAACTTTAAGAGGTCATGCTTGAGCTATAAATTTCGAAGAGAAGAAGATGGCATCACAAACTTGAATTTTAGGTCATTTTGTGATGAACCTTATGATCCAATCTTCAAGCATGTTGCATAATCTTGCTTTGCAGGCCTTCAAACTTGCAAATGACTTAATAATTAAATATTTACACAACTAATTGAGCCATTTTCCAAGCATTTAAGTCATTGTCTAATTGATTAATCCATTATTGGCACAAAGGTAACATTGCCATTTTAGAAAAGTGGCTTTAATCGCAAAGTCCACTCTCCTTGAGCCTTGAACTTGTTTTTTCTGCACACACTCAATGCTTAAACTAGAAGCAACGTGTTTAGATCCTCTAACCACTCAGACCATCCTTGTATTTCACATTGAAACCATGAAATTCAAGTTTGCTTCAAAACCAAGTAACATAACCATAACATTTGATTTTTAAAATATGATTAATTGAGCCCTAAAAATTTCTTGCCTATAAATAGAGGATCCATTTACAAGCCAAGACACGAATTAATAAGCCTTGAAACACTATCATACTCCCTCAAACTAGAATTTGTATAAAAAACTCCATAACTTGTCATTTCTGACTTTGAACACCAATCTCATAATCCCCTCGTGCATTTTCACTCTAAGTCAATCACAAAGATTCCATACATCATATACAACTCATACCTACCCTTACTACACAACTGTAACACCATTTGCACCATCCTCCATTTCCAAAAACTCAAACCTGCAACTTGACTTCTCCAGGAAGATTCAGGCACTTTCAACACAAAGTAAGAGTTGCATTAGCTTCATAGGAGTTCAGTGAAGCTATCCAGATTATCACGACACTTCCAGGAGTGCTCAAACTTCAAACACGATTTCTAGTTTTGAGGCAAGTTTTCTCAAATTTTACCTCTCTCTACAAGCATCATTAATGGTTACTTTGTGAATGAAAAATGTAGACATCATTGTCCTGAAGCTAACCATGTCTTTAGTTTTCATTTATGTTGCCTGAGTGATGCAAATTTTGAAGTTGAACTTTCTGAAAATTAGGTTTTATTTGGTACCAAAAAAAATTCATGTTCATCTTTGATTTATAGCTTTTTTTATTTACATGGTTGAACTCGTGGTGAAAATGGAACAAGTTTCATGTTTACACTTTTGAAAATGATTGAGAAATGAGCAAGTTCAGAAATTTAAATATTTAACAATGGAGATGATGGAATGAGGTAGAAGATGAAGTTATAATTAGGAATGGGTTTATTTTAAATTTATTGCAACTTGTTCTATAAATGGATGAAACAACCACCCTAGTGACAGAGGAAGCGCGCGTAAGGCATTAGTGTATAGGGACATGGGTTCGAGCCCCAGTGGTACCCTTTTGTTTATTTCATATTTCTTTGTCTTAGATCATGTGCAGGCTAAGCTAGCGCGTGCACCATGTGCCTTTCATCCGTACCATTTGATCATTGGACCATCAAATCCAGTGCTCCATAATGCAAGTCCATGATGCACTTTCATAATCCAACCATATGGAATCCAAATAAAGCGTTGGGCTTCCCGGAACTTGGGCCTTCTTCTTTTTTTTTTGTTTTTACTTCCATACAATTTTTTTTACTAAAAACAGCAAGCCCATTTCTTTTTTACTTTATTGCTGATTTCAAACAAAAACGTGATTTGGGCCCTCTTTACTAATTCTTAACCCCCATTTTACTTTTCAACACCCCAGCCCATTTATTTTTATTTCTTTTTATATTTTCATTATTTTTATTTATCTATTTCTTTTATTAAAACCAAAAAATACAAAAAAAAACATTATTTTTCTTAAATAATTTAATTTAAGTATTTTATTTTATTTTATTAAATTAAATTTTATTATTTCTTTTACATTGTAGAACATTTTCTTAATTAACATTAACAAAAATTATTTTATAAACAAATTAAATTAGACTTAGGTTTTATTTTAATTAACTTAGATTTTAGGTTTTGATTAAATAATTAATTAAATTTTTTGGTAATTAGGATTAATTAGTTTAATTAAGTTAAATTATCAAATCTTTTCTTCATCAAAAAACCCTAAAAACAATTCCATCTCTTTCTTCTTCATCTTTACATTTTGTGCACTTTATAATTATTCATATTCAATAGTTTATAATAGATAATTAGGCTTTATTGCTTTCCTCCCCCTCATTCACAAAATTGTACTCCCCACTTCCAAACCGTTGTAATAGCGTAGGACATTTAAATTTTGCAATTTATCACTTTCCTTATTATTGTTAGTAATTAGGGTTTGCATGAAAAGACCTATAACCAAACATTATACAACCCTAATTCAAAGGCAAAATACTTGAAATCAAAACACTTTGCACACATGCACCTATAGGGTTAACCACACTTGTTGCCTCGGATAAAAATAGTCATGTCTCTCGAATGTGAGATGTTTTAGAAAAAACCATCAATTAAAAGATCGTAGTCTCTCGATGACCCTTCAATGTTGCCTTCGGTAAACGATCTTAGTTCCTTACGACAAATTGCTAAAACATCTTACAAGTTACCTTCTATGATTGCACGATGACCCACGCCTGTCTCTCACATTCAATGATATGGCTTTCCACCAATCTATGGTAAAATAGCACTATCTAAAGGAGGAGGAAAAGAACAAAGACTTTTTGAGTAGGTAGATTTCTCGTAATTGCTTGCTCAAAAACAAAACCATTTCCACACTTCACACTTTCAAAACATTTTTCAAACAAACATTTTATATACATTCTCAATGATATGAGAATCGTTACAAAATTTCCTTACATTGGCATTTTCAAAACATCTTTCCAAACACTCTGTTTCAACAAATATTTTCAAAACCAACACTTCGTATACATTCTCAATGATACGAGAATCATTGTAAAGTTTGCCGAATGAAGGATTTTTCAAAATATTTTCAAACTTACGCAACCACAAAGCATTTCAAAGTGAGCTAGAAATTAAGAGCCTGTAGATAAATATGGATGTAAAGGGTTCTAACACCTTCCATTTTCATAACCTACCCCCCGGACTCAAGAAAATTCTCAAAATGTCTTTCTTGTTCTTTTCAACCTTTCCTTTATTGGATAAATAAAATTCAGTGGTGACTCTTGCTATCTGCAACATTTGTGATAAAACGCAAAACACCAAGTCAGTTCTCCCATCTTATTTCAGAACTGGAGACTCTGTTGGGGAAGTATAAACTAAAAGTGGGGTTACCTTAAGAGCTATATCACCTTTATTGTTTTATTTGTTTGTCTTGTTTGCTTTACATTTATAGGTTATGTTTGGGTTTATTACTTGTAAAGATCCTATACCTGAATCTGGGGGCATTTTAGGTAAGTAGCAATAGATCGTGGAAACTGTACGGCATAGACCGATATGGTTGAAGCGATGGCTACGTTAGTGTGACACATTTGTGGGTACCGGTGTCCCTTGAGTTAAATCAAGGAGAATACGGGTCCTCTGAGTGGTGTCATGAAGCACTAGCTGACCGTAGAACCTTAGTTGAACAACTTGGCCATTAGAAACTAGTGAGATAGTTGGCTTTGGTGTAGATCGAAGTTGGTTGATACTCGATACTACATTTATTGAGATTGGACTTTCGGGATATTTCGGTCGCGAAAACAGATTTCTTGTGTTGAAACAATGCCTGATGAAGAAAGATTAATGATATTGAGATTCCTTAGAACCCGATTACTTCTTTTAGGACAGGTTGAACCAACTAAAACTTTAAGAGGGTATTTACCTATAAACCCCATGCAAGCTTAAACCTAAGACTTTGTGTGTTTTGTTTGTGATTATTTGTTCATACCATCATAAACATCATGACATCGTGCCATAGAATTTTCACTAACCATTTCAAGGACCTGGGGATTTATCTTAGTTTCGTTTTGTAGGATATGGCTTTTGCTTGCAGAAATACCATTCGAATTAGATTTGTAAAGGTGCCTCCTCAACTCAAAGAGTTAGCATCAAGGGTTCCTGAAGATTCTCCGTTCACCAAAAGATATGATCGACTTCTCAATCTGGTTACCTCAAGCTTTAAAGAAGGCATGATGTGTGTGCTCTTTCAATTCTTTGATCCTATACATCATTGTTTCACTTTTCCCAATTATCAATTGGTGCCCACAATGGAAGAGTTCTTTTAACTGTTAAAAGTACCAGCCCTTGATCAAATTCCATTATTGTACCCCAAAATTTGCCCTCTCATTTATCAAGATTTTCCTCACAAGACTTCTTGGACTCAAGACAAGATTAGGGTTTGGTCAGCTCAAGACACCTCACCTTGCACTGATGATCTAAAATTAGGGTTTGAGTTTGCACAAGTATTTTTGGACCATCAATGCTTCATGTGACTTTCATACACCATCTTTGACCCCTAAGATTGCTCATGATAAGTTTTAAGTCTTGAACCACATTTTTGATCAGTCAATTGGACAGTTGACCTAAAAGTCAGCTGTATTAGGGGAAAAGTCAACCATGGCCAATTTACAGTCAAACTTCATAATTTTTGATCCACAACAACATTTTAGACTCATATGTACCATTTGATCAAGTTTGGATCATAACTCCTCAAGAAATTTGATCAAATCATCAAAAGGGCAAAATGGTCAAAATTAGGGTTTTGACTGAGAAAGGGCAATTTCTGATTTTTAACCTAGCCAATGACCAATTGAGTTCAAACATGATTTCAAGGATCTAATGGAATCATCTTGACCTAATCACATAGTTCAAAAGATCTCAAATTCATTGGATTGACAGATGAATTTTGCAGTCAACTGATCAAAAGTCAACTATACACTGAAAAGTCAAACTTTGACTTTTTGTCAAAATCAAGTGCCAAAGGTCATAATTCATCAAGATATGTCAAAATATGAAACTTGTTCACCAAGAAAACCAATTTTGAAAATTAGGGTTTTGAATTTGAAAATTTTCATAACTTAGAATTTTTCTAAGTATGGAAATTTTCTTATTTTTTCCCAACTTTCCACCATTTTTTCACCATGATGCAATTTGATTAAAAGAAAACTTCCAACATGAAAGTTGTAGTCCTTCATGAAATCTACAACTTTGCTTCACAAACTTTTCCCAAAAGATGCTTGGATAACAAGTTATGAATTTGTGAATATAGGTCCATGAACTAAATAACTTAGTGAAAATTTGCCCTAATTTAGGCAGGTTTTTGACCCAACTTCATGGACATTTTTCACCTAGTTCTAAGAGGTATCTCAAAATGCATTTTAAAGATGGATTATAGAGCATATTGTGTGATTTCCAAAATGTCTAAGAACTCTCCAATATCATTTTTGGTTAGGGAGAATCGAAGAGGAGAAGTTGGCATTTTATCACTTTTGTTCATGCAATTTTCACAAGGTATCAAGTTGCAAATCAGTTCCATGATGCTTGTACCTTGCTTTACAGGTCATAAACTCATTCTGAACTCCATAATTAAATGAAAACTCAGAGGTTAAAGGCTTTATTTTAACTTTTGAAGCATTGTACAAAGTTACATTTCCATTTTAAGCATAAAGGTTACAATGCCATTTTCATAAAGTGAGCTTTTGTAACTTTATCAACCTTGAGCCTTGGACCTGTTCCTTTGGTGAAAGCAATTTAAAATGATCACAAGCAATGCATACCAACTCTCTGCAGCTCTCAAACTAGCCAGTAAAAGCATGGTTGCATTGGTCACTTCACTTTTCTTCAAATACAAGAAAAGTGGCCAAAAGGTAAAAGCTTGCACATCTGTTGAGGAGTGGACTTTGTATCCATTCTATACATATCCATAAATTTGTCACAACTCAGAACACGAATGCTTGACCACTGAAACACTCAAGAACTCCAAAACTCCATTTTTCTGCCCAAACATCCGGTTTCTGCAAAATCTTATCCATTTCAATTTTGGCTCGTGCGTTTTTTGTTTCAACACTTCAAACACCTTCCATATATCCTACCAAAGCTACGCAAGCCCTTGCCCTGCTTTTGTAAGCTCTGTTTCAGCCATTGCCATTTTCAAACTTGGAGCTTGCAATTTGACTTGTGCAAATAGTTTCATCCATCCACAAAGCAAGCTAGGCATTGGAATAGCTTGAAGGAAGTTCAAGGAGGCTCACACGATCCTCAGGCCTCACTCAAAGTCCCCACATTGTCATATCCAAATCCAACTGAAGGAGGTATATTCCTTAAACTCTATCTCTGTATTTAGGCAACTTCAAGCCACGATTGGTGAAGAAAATATGTAGTCTATAACACGGTGAAGCTGTACATATGCATACTTTCCATTTTATTAATTGTGCTGTCAGAATTTGAAGCTTGAAGTTGCTAAAATAATTAGGTCACGAATTAGGGCTATTGAAATTCTCTCTGATCTTTGAGAGTTAGGTTACAAATTATATATGGTTGGAATCATGAGATTAAATGCCACAAGTTTCATGTTATGGGTTTTTGTTTTTGTGCAAGCATCTGAGAGTTATAGGTTGAACGAAAACACGCGCGCAGAAGGAATGGTTGGAGGACAGGGATGACTGGCTTGGGCTTTTTGGCGCGCCTGGCCTTTTTGTTTTTGATTTTCGCACCCCCTGAATTACTTTTGCACCCCCCTGACTATTTTCTTATATTTTTGCATTTTTCTTGCATATTTTATATTTATTACTTGCATTTATTTTTTCTAATGATAAAAAATACCCAAAAATAATTTATTTATTTTCACACTTTTATTTTATTTTTCTATTATTTTTTTGGCATAAAAAATGGTTTATTATGATAATATACTTTATTTTCTTAAATAAATCGTAAATATATTTGAAAATACTATACATTTTTATTATGTTATTTATATACATAAAACATTTATTTTCATACATATTTTAATTTTTAATATTTTACATAATATTATTTATTATTTTCTTGTTCAAAAAAATGGACAAAATATTAATATAGAACATATATTTTCTTTAATAAAAAAAATTAGGGTTTCCCCCTTTCAAAAATAATAATATTATTTTTTCTTATTTTCTAGGGTTAGTCAAATTATTTTCTCATACAAAAATCAAATACAAAACATTTTTTAATATAAATACATTTGCATTGCATTTTAATATTTGTACATTTATTTAATTCACACAATATTCAATTGGGTTGTAACAGTATTTTTAGGGTTTATTTTGTGCAATATCCCCATTCAAAAACTTGTATCCCCCCTCCCATAATAATTGTTGTAATAGCCTAGTTTACATTTACGCAATTTATCGCATTTATACCATGTTTAGTAAACTAGGGTTTGCATGAAAAGACCAAAAACAAAACAAATAGAAAAGACCTAATACAAGACAAATCAAATGCATGTAAAATGACACACATTGCACACAAGCACCCTTAGGGTTTCACCCACTTGGTTGCCTAAATTAAAATGGCCATGTTATGCATGCGAAGTATCTTGGCAAAACAATACAAAAATAAGATCATAGTCCCTCGATGACGCTATCAAAAGGTTGCTTAAACAAATTATCTTGGTCCCTAAAAAATGCTAAGATACTTGGCAACATTGCTATCATGGTCATACGATGACCCACTCCCGTCCCGTTTAACATCCAAATATAGGGTTTTTTACCAAATCAATGGTAAATCAACAATGTCAAAGGAATGAAAATATACAAGAAAGACATTTGAGTAGGTAGATAGCTTCTAAGTTACTTGCTCCATTTCAAAGCAATCCTTGCTATTTTCAAAAACAAACACACACACATTTCAAAACATTTTCAAACATCTTACAAAAACATTGAAACATTTTTAAAAAGACAAACATCTTTGTATACATTCTCACGAACGAGAATCATTACAAAGATTTCCTAAACGATGGCCTCTTTTCAAAATACTTTCAAAATCACACCAAACACAAAGCACCATTTCAAACAATTTCAAAGCAAAAGCAAGTGATCTAAGCAAGTAACTAAGAGCCCATGGAAAACCATGGATGAAAAGGGTGCTAGCACCTTCCCTTTTCATAATCTACCCCCCGAACTCAAGAAAACATCTCAAAGGTCTTTCCTGTGCTTTTTTTACCTTTCCTTTTGGATAAAATAAAAGTCGGTGGCGACTCTTGCTAAACCGCGACATTTGCGAAAAAACGTAAAACCTCAAGTCAGTTCTTCCACCGTATCACAGCCATTCACTGGTTTAGAGGAAACTCCAAAACCTAAAGTTTTTGCCAAGGCCTTACATTTGAAGAGGTCTGACATTATAGATAAGTGGGAAACAAGGACTGGAGTCAAGGGTTTTCTAGCTAAGTTTCTATTAGAGAAGCCTCGACTATTTTGGGAGGCTATGGATTTGCAAGCTTTTGAAGAAGTCTCGGCTTTTCTAATCTATGGGTTAGTAGTGTTCCTTAATCCAGACCAACTCATAGATGTGAATGTTGTCAAAATTTTCATTTCTCGTAACCATGTTCCTACTTTGCTCAGAGACATTTTGCATACTCTTCACACTCGTACCATGAGGAAGAGATGGGCTCTTATATGTTGCATACCATTTCTGTCTAGGTGGTTTATTTTGCACCTTCCCTGATCAGTATTGAGAATGAACAAGGTTTGACGTGGTCTCAAAGGATGATGTCACTCTCTCATTCAGATATTTATTGGTGTTCCCGATTTATGGAAGATGTTACTATTATTAACCGCCATGGGGAATTCCTTAATGTTCCACTCCTTGAAATTAGAGGAGGTATTACTTATAACCCTTCTCTGGATCTATGATAATTTGGCTATGCTCGAAGAAATGGTCTTTATAACACGCTTATCCAGGGTTATATATTCGATAATGAGAACGATGTCCAAGGTTATCGTCAAAGGTTTGTACGAGCTTGGGCATGGTAAATAAGGTTGATAGCAAGACTTTGGGGCATACTAATTCCATACCTCTTGAGCCTTATCTCAAATGGGTATGAGCTCGTGCTCAAAGTATCATGATGCCATATCCATCCATCCTACTAATAGTTGTAGAGCTTGTTGCTGAATGGAATGTTCCTTATACCATTCTCCACCCTGATATGCTTACCAACTTCGAAGAATTGCAGAGATCTTAGATCTAACTCAAGGGATAAAGGGACACCTTTTAAGCTTGATTCTACGCAAGCGAGAAGAAAGTGTTGGAGCTCACCAAGCAACTTCACGAAGAATAAAGCTTGAATGCCTACCTCGACACGAAGAGGAAGCACACGTGGGAGACTTGAGTCTTTTGTTTTAGGAGTCTATTTTGTTGTCTCTTTGAGACCTTTTTGCTTTTTCATTGTAAGTCCAAGGGGAAATTGTAATCTTTGAACTTATTAATACAATTGTTGTGTTTGTTTCCTTTTTGGCTAGCAAATTTAAATTCCTTAAGGTCCTTGAAAACATTGCATCCACATAGCATGCATCATATCATAAGCAGGTTTTCCGATACAGTTTTCCTCATCTTTTTACTGTTTATTTCAGTATAAGATAGATCTAGAGAAAACCATCAAAGATATGCAAATTCAACACGCACAGTTTCAAGAGACTCTCCTCAATCTAGCCAAAGGTTAACAAGAAATGATGGCCCTTCTAATCACCAAAAAGAAGGCTAAGAAACGGGTTATTATCCTCAACACGGGGAAAAGGTTCAAAGGGCCCGCTCGACTGGCTCAAATAGAAGAGGCTTCTTCTGAGGAAAATGACAAGCAAGACGAGGATGTTAGAAGCACCAGGGCTAGGGGTGGAAATAATCAGATTTCTGAGGATGAAGACTATTTCGAAGAGCATTATCCATCGACGGGTGACAAATACAAATATCTAGAAGACTGGCTTAAGGCTGTAGATATCCAAACAGTGTCTGGTTTGGACTTTGGAGACTTAGGTCTGATCCCTTAAGTGGTCATTCCCCACAAATTCAAGGTTCCTGTCTTCACCAAATACGATGGGGTATCCTGTCCCAAGATGCATCTAAGGTCTTATGTCCATAAGATTCAACCGCACACATCCGATAGGAAGTTATGGGTTCATTTCTTCCAAGAAAGCTTATCTGGGACACAATTAGAATGGTTCTATCAACTAGAGGGGACTAATATCCACACATGGGAGGATCTGACTGCTGCCTTTTATAAACAACACCAATATAATGCTGACCTTGCACCAACTCACGTGCAATTACAGAGTATGACTATAGGGTCGAATAAAGGCTTTAAGGAGTATGCTCAAAAGTGGAGGGACCTGGCTAGAAGGGTGCAACCCCCTTTAACTGACATAGAATTGGTGGACATGTTCATGGGCACCTTGACTAGTACATTCTTAAATTTGCTGATTGGGAGTTCTTCATCAGGGTTTAGTCAATTGGTTTTGACTGGAAAGCGAGTGGAAAGTGGAATCAAAATCGAAAAGATCCCCATGGCCTCAACCTATAATTTTGTAAAGAAACCATTTATTGGTAAGAAAGAAACTAATGTTTTTTTTGTGGACAAAGAAGTTGTGTCAAAAATGATCGACATCAATCGGTAGGAGCAGTATTAATTTCAAACCCGACCCCAGTTCAACGACCACAATAATTAAACAATCAGCAAAGGATAGATTCCCCGAGGAGGTAATTCACTAGAATCAACATGCCACTGTCTCAAGTTTTACAACATCTGTTAAAGGAATATTTGGTAACACCGCGAGATCCTCATCTTAATGCGAATACTTCCTCTCCCAAATATAATTCGAATGTGAAATGAGCTTATCATTAAAATAGTCTTGGACATGACACCAACAACTGTTGGGCATTGAAGAACAAGATCCAAGATTTGATTGATAACAATGTGATTGAGTTTGACCCTCCACAAACCCATAATGTTATTACTGCTCCCATCCCAGTCATGGTAAGGGTGTCAATGCTATTGACGATGTCTCCTTTGTCTCCACCATCAGTGAATTGACTACTCCTTTAATGATTGTTAAGAAGAAGTTGTTAAAAGCTGGTTTATTTCCAGGCTGCCTTGAAAATTGTTACCATTGTGCTTCCTAGATTAATGGTTGTATATCGCTGAAGAAAGATATTCAACGCCTGATTGATACCCATGGAATTTTGTTTGAGAAAACTTCCTCCGTAAAAAGTTTACTTGAAAGTATATCTCAAGAGCTGAGACTTGAAGATGTTTCCATAATCACAATTTCCAATACTCCTATTAGGATCACCTCCAAAGGCCCTATAAGGATTCTTGCTGAGCCAAGAGTGGCTCCCTTGATCATCACCACACCGAGGCCAGTCCCCTATTACTCCAACAAAGTTATGCCCTAGAATTATGGGGCCGAAGCTTATTATCATGGTGTCAAGCAAGAGCCATGGATTGTTGAAAATGAAGATCCTGAAATTACAAACATTGCTAGAACCAGTAAGGTCACAAGGACAGGAAGGGTATTCTCTCCGGAGATCTCTCCTCCAACAACTAAAACAACACATGTTTGTATTCTTTCTGCTAGACCAACTGTTGACAACTGAGGTAAAGAGAAAGTAACTGAGCCTTCCCTGACGGAGGCACCCTCAAAAGATGTTACAATTGAAGACCCATCTAGACAAGAGATGGAAGAAATTCTGAAGATCATCCGAAAAAGTGACTACAAAATAGTTGAGCAACTGGGGCAGACACCCTCCAAGATATCCATGTTCTCCTTGTTATTATGCTCTGAAGCACATGCCAAATCTTTGTTGAAATTTATGGATAATACGCATGTTCCACAAGAGACCATTACTGATCAATTTGAGAATTGTGTTGCAAGCCTAACTGCTGATAACGGATTGGGATTTTCTGATGCATATTTAACTCTAGTGGGAAAGAATCACAACAAGGCTCTACACATCTCCATTGAGTGTAAAGGCACTACTTTGGCACATATGTTAGTGGATATTGGGTCCTCCCTCAATGTTTTTCCTAAAGGTTCTTTGGATATACTGGACTGTGAAGGGTTAGTGCTGAAACCCATTGATATTGTGGTAAGAGTCTTTGATGGGTCAAAGAGGATGGTCCACGAAGAGGTTAATCTCCCGATCAAGGTGGGGTCTCAAGTCTTTAATTCAACATTTTATGTAATGGATATCTGCTCGGCCTATTCATGCTTGCTCAGACGCCCATGGATTCATGGGACAGGTGCAGTTACCTCTATATTGCATCAAAAGCTGAAGTACCCAGTGAAAGGGAAGATAGTAACAGTCTGTGGAGAGGAAGAATATATGGTTAGTCATTTGAATTCTTTCAAATATGTTGAAATGGATGGAGAATTCATTGAAACCCCCTGCCAAGCATTTGGAATAATCCCTCCAACGATTTTTATTGCTAAATCTATGCCTGCTACTCCTAAGATTTCTAAGGACACACTAAGAATGTCCTATCTGAAGGATGCTCGGGTTGTTATAGAAGATGGAGGTTTCACTATTTGGGGACAACTTCCTGATATCCCCTACAAATCCAATCAATTTGGGTTGGGTTTCACTTTAAAGGCTCAGAAAGAGGTTCGTCGTGCTTACCCTAGAGGACGACCTATTCATATTAGTATCAATGAAGTTAATGCTCTAGAGGACACTGATGGTGATGGTGACTGGGACAACTAGATATTCCCAACTACTGGTGGCGGACTCAACAAATGGAACGCCAAAGAATTCATCTCAATCTCCTTCAGCCAGGAGTAATTTCTATTTCTTGTTTTTATTACTTTAAGATGTTTGTCTGTATAATTTCCTTTAAAATAATGACTTTAAGCCTTGTGCCTTGCCCAGGGCACAATGGTCTACTTATTAAGGGTTGTCATTTCATATATCATATGCTTATTTAATGAAAACATTGAACAATTTTGCATTCAAATTTTGCGCTCATTGTCTTTCTTTTACTTTACTGCATTTTCAAATAGCCATGTGACCTTACACGCACACACACACACACACATTTGCAGATCCACATCCACTCCGGATCTCATTGACAATAATTTTGCTATTGCTGCTTATAACTTCGAAAATCCAATCTATCAAGCTGAAGACGAAGGTGAAGAAGATCGTGAGATACTTGGAGAACTCGCCAGACTCCTGATACAAGAGGAAAAGGCCATCCAACCGCACGAAGAACCGGTCGAAGTAATAAACTTGGGTACTAAGGCAGATAAGAAAGAAGTCAAGATTGGCTCCAACTTGGAAGATAGTGTCAAAAGCATGTTGGTTCAGATGTTACACGACTATGTTGAGGTATTTGCTTGGGCATACGAAGACATGCTAGGGCTCGATACTAATATCGTTGTTCATCAACTGCTAATGAAAGAGGTTTGTTCTCCGATCAAACAAAAGGTTCGTCTTATGTGTCCTGACATGTCAGAGAAAATCAAGGTTGAGGTAATGAAACAGTTCAATGCAGTTTCTTGGTAGTGATGTCATATCCGCAATGGGTTGCAAATGTCATTCCAGTACCAAAGAAAGACGGTATGGTCCGTATGTGTGTAGACTACAGGGATCTAAATAGGGTGAGCCCTAAAGACGACTTCCCACTACCACATATTGATGTTTTGGTTCATAACACTGCTCAACACAAGGTGCTCTCCTTCATGGATGGCTTCTCCGGGTACAACCAAATCAAAATGGCGCCTGAAGACATGGAGAAAACTACTTTTGTCACATAGTGGGCACCTTCTGTTATAAGGTCATGCCTTTTAGGCTAAAGAACACAGGCGCAACTTATCAACCGGCTATGGTGGCTTTATTTCATGACATGATTCATCATGAGATAGAAGTTTATATTGATGACATGATAGCGAGATTGCAAACTGAGGAAGAGCACCTTGATCATCTGCACAAGTTGTTTGAAAGGCTGAAGAAGTACAAACTGAAGCTGAATCCAAACAAATGCACCTTTGGGGTAAGATCTGGAAAACTATTAGGCTTTGTCGTCAGTGGAAAAGGTATTGAGGTTGATCCTACAAAAGTCAAATCTATTCAAGAAATTCCAGCTCCCCGTACTGAGAAGGAGGTCAGAGGTTTCTTAGGAAGACTCAACTACATTACCCAATTCATCTCTCACCTAACCGCTACTTGTGAGCCAATCTTCAAACTGCTGTTGAAAGATCAAGTGGTAAGATGGAACGACAACTGTCAAATAGCTTTTGGCAAAATCAAGGAATACTTGCAAGAACATTCAGTTCTGATGCCACCAGTTGAAGGAAGACCTATGATCATGTACTTAACTGTGTTAGAGAATTCAATGGGTGTGTGTTGGGGCAACATGACGAGTCTGGTCGAAAAGAGCATGCAATATACTACCTTAAAAAAAGTTTACCGACTTTGAAACAAGATATTCATTTCTCGAGAAAACTTGCTGCACTTTGGCATGGACTGCTCATCGAATAAGACAGTATATGTTGACTCATACTACTCTATTGATCTCTAAGATGGATCCCATCAAGTACATATTCGAGAAGCCAACTCTCTCTGGAAGAATAGCTCGATGGAAAATGATCTTAGCTGAATATGGAATTCAGTACACTATGCAAAAATAAATCAAAGGAAGTGTACTTGAAGATCATTTAGAACATCAAGCGATTGATGACTACCAATCTATGAACTTTGAATTCCCAGATGAGAATATCATGTTGATTACTGATTGTGAAAATTCTGGAGCATATGAAGGACCTGAACAAGGATCCAAATGGACTATGATTTTTAATGGAGCTTCCAACGCACTTGGTAACGGAATTGGTGTTGTGATCATTTCCCTCGAAGGTTTCTGTACACCCTTTACTGCCATACTTTACTTTGACTGGAGTAATAATATGGCCGAGTATGAAGCGTGCATCTTGGGTCTTAAAGATGCCATTGACCTAAGAATCAAACTCTTAAATTTATATGGAGACTCAGCCTTGGTGGTCAGTCAAGTTAAAGGAGAGTGGGATACAAAACATCTAAATCGTATCCCTTACAAAGAACTTGTGCTAACCTTGATCCCATACTTTGAAGAGTTACCTTTGAACACATCTAAATGGAAGAAAAATAGTTGGTAGATTCCTTAGCCACCATGTCATCTATGTTCAAGGTCAAGTGGGATAACAAAGCTCCCTGAATTACTGTCGAATGTTTTGATGAACCAGTGCACTTCTATGAAATTGACATTGAGGGAGTAGAAGAGAAGCCCTGGTTTCATGAAGTGAAAAGGTATCTTGAAGCTCAAGAACTCCATGAGAGAGCTTCAATCAATGACAAGAAATTCCTGCGGAGGTTCTCAGCTAAGTTCTTCTTAAGCAACAAGGTTTTGTACAAGAGCAACCATCATTCAATTCTACTTTGTTGTGTGAAAAGGAAGGAAGGATAGAGATCATGGAGGATATGCACGAAGACATATTTGGTACTCACTCCAGTGGACACACTATGGCCAAGAAGATTCTAAGAGCTAGTTACCATTAGTCAACCATGGAAACCAACTGTCATCACTACTCAAGGACTTGCCATAAGTGCCAAATTTATGCTGATAAAGTTCATGTGCCTCCAATTCCTTTGAACATCATGACTTCTCCTTGGCCATTTGCAATGTGGGGCATTGATATTATCATAGAAATAAAGCATATTGCCTCTAATGGACATTGCTTCATTCTCTTCACCATTGACTACCTTACAAAATGGGTTGAAGCGGCTTCATTTGCCTCAGTCACCAAGAATGTTGTAGCCCGATTCATCAAGCATAACCTTATTTGTCGGTATGGTATCCCTGAGAGAATCATCACTGACAATGGTACCAACCTCAACAACACCATGATCACTGAACTCTGCATGCAGTTCAAGATCAAGCATCACAACTCTTCTCCATACAGAGCTAAGATGAATGGCAGAGTGGAAGCTTCTAACAAGAATATATAGAATATTATACAAAAGATGGTCATGACCTACAAAGCCTGGCATGAGATGTTACCATTTGCTCTTCATGGCTATCGTACTTCGGCGCGAACATCAACTGGGCGAACCCCATTCTCTCTAGTCTATGGCATGGAAGATGTCATACCTGTCGAAGTTCAAATACCTTCTCTAAGGATTATGAAAGAAGCAGACTTAGACGAAGACGAGTGGATTCAGACTAGGTTGGATCAGTTGAATTTAATTTACGAAAAGAGGTTGGCGGCTGTCTATCATGGTTAGATGTATCAGAAATGTATGATCAAGGAATTCAACAAGAAGATCAAGCATCAGGTATATTAGGCTGGTGACTTGGTAATAAAACGCATCATTCTACCACAAGGAGATCCTAGGGGCAAATGGACTCCCACCTGCGAAGGGCCATTTGTTGTCAAGAAAGTATTCTTGGGCGGTTCTATGATGCTAACCACTATGGACGGTGAAGATTTCCTGCATCATGTGAACACGGACATAGTAAAAAAATACTACGCATAAGAATGACCCACTAGGTTGACATACCTAGGCAAAAATAAGGGCATCCCAGTGAACCAAAAGGGTTTGGCCAAAAATAAGCGATATATACAAAATATTGTACACCCGACAAGTCGAAAACCTTAAAAGGCGGCTTGGGAAAAAAAGGGTATCCTGGTGGACTGAAAACCCGAAAGGGCGGTCCAGGCAAAAGTTAGGGATTAAAGCATATGACTATGTCCCATTGGATCACTTACAGCCAACTTTATTACCAAGGTCAAAAGCTCAAATGGTACAAGACCAGTTCAATCAACTTCTTCTGCCAATAAGGGACGAGATGTTCAAAGAAATAGGGGCAATAGCAGAGTTGGAACCCAATGAGATCATTTCCACATGGATATACATGTTGTTTTCACTTTATACTCTTTTATTTCACGACGACTTACTCTTACTAAGACTTTCATCTCTTTGTGCAAACTCGCCTGTTTATAGGCAAATTATCGATACAAATACACTTTAAAGTCCAAACTTTTTGTATTTTTCGTGTTTTGTTTTCAAAAACGTCCAATAACTAAATTCAATGAACATATGCATATGAACATGATTAACTGTTAAAAAATATGCATAAGAACAAGAGTAAGCATTTACTCAAAATTCTAGGAGCTGGGATGACATTCAAGTTGTCCATAAATCCCCACAGAGATACTTCTATAAGATTACCCCCATAGAGTAGTCTTCATAAATAAAGGTACATTCCCCTCAATCTCCCCGGCAGACCACTCTAACAAACAAAGGAGTATAATCTCTTTCCCGGTAATATCACCAACCTATGGAGTTCCAATCATTATAATTCATGGAAATACTCTTCCCCAACTGAGTTTGGTCTTCCAAAACTGAAAGAGAAACCTTGCAGAGTCCTTCTCTTTAGAAAATTCAATTTCCCCAAGAGATATGGCTTCCTCAGCATAGCACTTCTCTGAAAAATAGTGTTTATTTCCCCAACAGGGTTTATTTCCCCAACAACCTTCAAATTCACCAGCTCGAGTCTATTCCTCAGACTACTACAAATCATTTACAAATTTCTTCTCCCCAGTAAAGTTGCCATAATCCCCAGAGACTTGCTGCAAAACCTGATACCCGACCAGAGACCAGATAGCTTTATCCTCCCCGGATAAGGCGGAAGGTTATCCATCTCTTTTATCCCCAGTCAGGGTATATAAGAATTGTATTCCCCAAACAAGTCGGAATTTTAACCATCTCTTTTATCCCCAGTCATGGTATATAAGAAATAAATTCCCTAGTAGAGCAACGGTCGACCATTGTTCCTAAACTCTACTCCCAAAACAGAGATCAATACATCCCCTGCAGTGTTTCCTCAAATAAGCAAGCAGGAATCCCCAGCAGAAGCATTCCAGACAAGATTGAAAATACACATACTCTTCATCCCCAACGATTGTCAGGGATTTATTTTCCCATACAAGATTTTGCACGGGTTTACAGATACATTTCAACAACATTTCACATTCATACGTCATAACATATGCATACGAAACGCATATAGCACAATCTCATTTATTTTGAGAACATCATTACACAATGCATTTCATATATCATGACATTGCATATAGCTAACTCTTTACCTTTTCAGGAAAGATCAATCAACAAACAAATATCATCAACAATTTTCAACAATTCCAGATTAATTCTTGAAACAAGACAGGGAAACTATCTGTGAACAATAATTTGTAGATTAATTCCCGAAACAAGATCGGGCAACTATCTACAAGACCAGATTAGAGATTAATTCCCGAAACACAGGGCAACTATCTCGACGACCAACAAAAAGTATGTTCCAAATTAATTCCTAAAATAAGATAGGGCACCTATCTGGATAACCAACCACAGATAAATTCCTGAAACAAGACAGGGCAACTATTTGTGAAGAACAAAACTGATGAAGATCAATTCCTAAAACAGAATGGGGAGATTATCTTTATCACCAATGGTATGAACTTCTGAAATAGGATGGGTTTACCAACAACCTGATTGTAGATCAATTCTCGAAACAGGATGGGGCAACTATCTACATGAACAAATCGAAGATTAATTTTCAAAATAGAACATGGCGACTATCTTTATCACCTTTGGTTTCACTAACAAATTTGATTATAGATCAATTCCCGAAACAAGACGGGGCAACTATCTATATGACAAGCAACTACTCAAACACCTTTCCCAAAGGTTCATTCTAGAAAGCACTCTTCAGATACAGAAGAGCAAAGACTCATTCTAATTCTTCTATAAACAATTACCTTTAGATGGAATCTTTAAGCCCATCTCTGAAGACTCTCCGTCATCTCTCAAAATGGAATCTTTAAGCCAATTCCTGATATAATTAACAAGCAATTTTACTTCATACATAAGCGAGTGCAAATTTCTGGGCACTTAAGTGTTCAATCATCTTCAACCTTCGAGTTATGAATGGCGAACGGGCCAATCTAACTCTTCAGGTTTAAGAAGATTGAACAGAGGAAGCAGTTGTAACCCAAAATTTTCCCTCTCTTTTCTCAAGACACTTGTCACAAATAAGATCTCAAATGCTTAAGGATTCTCAAGAATTGATCAGACAAGCTCACCTCCTAAGCACTGGGTCCAAATTAGGGTTTTGGTTTTCTCAAGGATAATTGGACTTCTAATTCCTCAATTAACTTTCATGATTCATTATAGGTATCCAAGATTACTCATACCAAGTTTCAAGTCTTGCATCATAAATTTTCTCAATCAATGGCTCAGATGACTGAAAATCAGCTATATTGGGTAAAAAGTCAATTGTGGTCAATATACAATCAAACTTCATGAATTTTGGCCAATATCAATATTTTGAAGTCATATTCATCAATTAGGCAAGGTTTGGTCATAATTCCTTAAGAAAAGCATTCAAATCATCAAAGGGGCAAAATTGTCAAAATTAGGGTTTTGACTAAGAATGACTGATCATTGACTTTTGACATAGTACATGACCTAATGACTTGGAGCATGATCTCAAGGACTTAAACACAACATGTTGACATAATTTCACGGCTCAAATTATTTCCCAAGATCAAAGGATTGATAGTTGAAATTTGGATCAACTAATGAAAAGTCAACTAATATATAAAAAGTCAAACTTTGACTTTTTGGTCAACATTGAATTTCAAAGATCAAGATTCATAAAGACATTAAAAAATATCAAACTTGATCATCAAGAATCAATAAAGTCAAGAAAAGTCAACAAAAGTCAAGATTTTCAAGACTTAGAAAAAATTCTAAGTATTTTTTATCCTTGATAATTTCACTACTTCATGACAATTTTTCACCAAGATGCAAGATGATTCAAGGAAAACATTCAACATGAAATTTGTATATCTTGATGAATTCTACAACTTTGTACTTTATGGTTGATGTTCAAAAAATGCTTGGATTTGAAGATATAAGTCCATGAAGTCATGACATTTTTGTATAAACACTTAGTGAAATTTTCATCAAGTTAGGCAGATTTTTTGTCCCAACTTCTTGACAAATTTTCACCAAGTTCCAAGTTGATTTAGCCAAAGTGTTAAACATGAAGGTTATAGACAATGTTTAAAGCTTTTCAAAATATCAAAGAACTTGAAGATATCATGCTTGAGCTAGAAGTTTAGAAGAGAAGAAGATGGCATCACAAACTTGAATTTTAGGTCATTTTGTGATGAACCTTATGATCCAATCTTCAAGCATGCTGCATAATCTTGCTTTGCATGCCTTCAAACTTGAAAATAACTAAATAATTAAATGTTTACACAACTGATTGAGCCATTTTCCAAGCATTTGATTCATTTTCCAAGTGATTAATCCATTTTTGGCACAAAGGTAACATTGTTATTTTGGAAAAGTGGCTTTAACCACAAATTCCACTCTCTTTAAGCCTTGCACTTATTTTTTCTGCATACACTCAATGTCTAAACCAAAAGCAACTTGTCTAGACCCTCTAACCACTCAGAACATACTTGTACTTCACATTGAAACCATGAAATTCAAGTTGGCTTCAAAACTAAGTAACATAACCATAACATTTGATTTTTGAAATATGATTACTTGAGCCCTAAAAGCATCTTGCCTATAAATAGAGGAGCCATTTACAAGCCAAGACATGAATTAAAAAGCCTTGAAACACTCTCATACTCCCTCAAACCAGAATTTGTACAAAAACCTCCATAACTTGTCATTTCTGACTTTGAACACCAATCTCACAATCCCCTCGTGCATTTTTACTCTAAGTAAATCACAAAGCTTCCATACAACATATACAACTCATCCCTACCCTTTCTACACAACTGTAACACCATTTGCACCATCCTCCATTTCCAAAAACTCAAACCTGCAACTTGACTTCTCCAGGAAGATTCAGGAACTTTCAGCACAAAGTAAGAGTCGCATTAGCTTCCTAGGAGTTCAGTGAAGCTATCCAGATCATCACAATACTTCCAGGAGTGCTCAAACTCCAAACACGATTTCAATTTTTGAGGTAAGTTTTCTCAACTTTGAATTCTCTCTACAAGCGTGATTAATGGTTACTTTGTGAATGAAAAATGTTGATATCATTGCCCTGAAGCTAACCATGCCTTTAGTTTTCATTTATGTTGCCTGAGTGATGCGAATTTTGAAGTTGAACTTTCTGAAAATTTAGGTTTTATTTGGTACCAAAAAAAATTCATGTTCATATTTGATTTATAGCTTTAGCTATTTACATGGTTGAATTCGTGTTGAAAAATGGAGCAAGTTTCATGTTTACACTTTTGAAAGTGGTTGAGAAATGAGCAAGTTCAGAAATTTGAAAATGTAACAATGGAGATGTTGGAGCGAGGAAGAAGATGAAGTTATAATTAGGATTGGTTTTATTTTAAATTTATTGAAACTTATTCTATAAACGGATGAAACAGTCACCCTAGTGGCAGAGGAATCGTGCGTGAGACATTAGTGTATAGGGACCCGGGTTCGAGCCCCAGTGGTACCTTTTTGTTTATTTTATATTTCTTTGTCTTAGATCTTGTACAGGCTAAGCTAGTGCGTGCACCATATGCCTCTCATCCATACCATTTGATCATTGGACCATCAAATCCAGCGCTCCATAATGCAAGTCCATGATGCACTCTCATAAGCCAACCATATGGAATCCAAACAAAGCGATGGGCTTCCCAGAACTTGGGCCTTCTTATTTTTTTTTGTTTTTACTTTCATACACCCCTTTTTACTAAAAACAGCAAGCCCATTTTTTTTTTACTTTATTGCTGATTTCAAACAAAAACGTGATTTGGGCCCTCTTTACTAATTTTTAACCCCCATTTTACTTTTCAACACCCCAACCCATTTATTTTTATTTATTTTTATATTTTCATTATTTTTATTCATCTATTTATTTTATTAAAACCAAAAAATACAAAAAAAAACATTATTTTTCTTAAATAATTTAATTTAAGCATTTTATTTTATTTTTGTTAAATTAAATTTTATTATTTCTTTTACATTGTAGAATATTTTCTTAATTAACATTAACAAAAATTATTTTCTAAACAAATTAAATTATACTTAGCTTTTATTTTAATTAACTTAGATTTTAGGTTTTGATTAAATAATTAATTAACTTTTCTGGTAATTAAGATTAATTAGTTTAATTAGGTTAAATTATCAAATATTTTCTTCATCAAAAAACCCTAAAAACAATTTCATCTCTTTCTTCTTCACCTTTACATTTTGTACAATTTATTATTATTCGTATTCAATGGTTTGTAATAGATGATTAGCCTTTATTGTTTTCCTTCCCTCATTCACAAAATGGTACTCCCCACTCCCAAAGCGTTGTAATAGCGTAGGACATTTAAATTCTATAATTTATCGCTTTCCTTATTATTGTTAGTAATTATGGTTTACGTGACAAGATCTAAAACCAAACATTAGAAAACCCTAATTTGAAGACAAAATACTTGAAATCAAAACACTTTGCACACATGCATCTCTAGGGTTAACCACGCTTGTTTCCTAGAATAAAAACAGTCATGTCTCTCGAACGTGAGATGTTTTAGCAAAATACCCTCGATTAAAAGATCGTATTCCCTCTACGACCCTTCAATGTTTCCTTCGGTAAAAGATCTTAGTCCCTTACGACAAATTGCTAAAACATATTACAAGTTTCCTTCTATGACTGTAGGATGACCCACGCATGTTCCTCACATCCAATGATATGGCTTTCCACCAATAAATGGTAAAGTAGCACTAACTACAGGAGGAGGAAAAGAACAAAGACTTTTTGAGTAGGTAGATTGCTCGTAATTGCTTGCTCACAAACAAAACCATTTCCATACTTCACACTTTCAAAACACTTTTCAAACAAACATTTTATATACATTCTCAATGATATGAGAATCATTAAAAAATTGCCTTACATTGGCATTTTCAAAACATCTTTCCAAACAATACCTTTCAACAAATATTTTCAAAATTAAAACTTTGTATACATTCTCAACGATACGAGAATCATTGCAAAGTTTTCTGAATGAAGACGTTTTCAAAATATTTTCAAACTTACACAAACACAAAGCATTTCAAAGTGAGCTAGCAATTAAGAGTCTGTAGATAACTAAGGATGAAAATAGTTCTAACACCTTCCCTTTTCATAACCTATCCCCCGAACTCAAGAAAATTCTCAAAAGGTCATTCCTGTTCTTTTCAACCTTTCCTTTATTGGATAAAAGAAAAGTCGATGGCGACTCTTGCTATCCATAAAATTTGCAATAAAACGCAAAACACCAAGTCAGTTCTCCTACAGTATTACACTTGGCATCATATTCATAGAAAGGGTAGAAAAGATTTGGGACTAAGAGGAACTGTTTCCTTAAAGCCTCATCTCTGTTGGGTACAAGCAAGGGAAATTCAGTTGAAGATGCCTTATTCTCGTGAAGAACCTATATTTGATATGTTTATAAAGACTACTTCCCCTCTCCTAGATGATGTGGAAGAGCTTCAGCTTGCCTTGGTTAGGATGCAGCAAGAGAAAGAAGCATGGAGGAACAAGTACCAGACTTTGGAGGTGTCCTACTCAGCAGAATTGGAAGAGAAGGATGACTTCATTGAGATTCTTGAGAGTTATGATATGGAGATGATGGAGAAGCAAGAGGATTTATTTTCCTCAGTTCAGCCTAATCCCGGTCACCTATTTTCTAATTCTGGTGGATGGAAAGAAGTCATCGACAAGTATGCAGAAGAGAACAAGTCGTTGAAGGCTCAGATTACAAGACTCACGGGAAAGCGTCAGTCTGTGGAGAGATCTTCATCAGCTTTGGCTCCTTAGGATTTTTGAATTCTATCTTTATTCTCTTGTACTTAAGAATATTGAAACTTGTACTAAAAGTTGTAATCCATTCCAAAATTATTATTAAAATGAGAATTTTCAGTATTTCCAAATGTGTTAGTACTTTAATGTTTGCAATTGTTTATGATTCTTTAAGTTCCTTAAATAAACAAAATAAATCATGTGCATTGCATATCATGCATCATTTCGCATATATATTTTTTGCATTCCTGTTCTTTCATATGTGTCTTACTTGTTTCTCTGCTTCAACAGTCAGCAAGTTGTCTCATCACTATAATACTCGGGCTAATTCTAGAAAGAAGATGGAAAACCTTGAATAAGAGAATCGTGAGTTGTACGAATAGGTTACTGCCTTGAGAGCTATTATGGCTAATCTGACTGCTTTGGTAGAATCGTTGGTGGATACTCAAAATCAGCCACCACCACCTCCTCTGTCTCCTCATGCTACTCAAACACATCAGACGACCATTATTTCAGAGGTTCTGTCATTTCCCATCTCTGTTACTCTAGTTACTGCTACTCAATACCGTATGCCTCGCGGTTACCCATAGGGAATGCCTAAAAATTTCATGCCAGAAGGTTACAATCCTGTTGCTTAAGTTGGTCCATTTGTTCATACTGCTGTTCTTTATGCACCTCTTGTGGGGCATGCTGCTTTTGTTACTAATAATGAGATACTTCATGATGCATCTCCTACAGTGAATTTTATGCCTATTATTAATGATGAAGTTTATCATCCTGCTCCTCCACCAAGTAAAAGTTTGGGATTTTACAATGGATGACTTTCAGGATCAATTCAATGAAATGCAGAATGAAGTGAAGGCTCTCTGAGGGAAAGAGTTATTCGGACAAAATGTCAGTGACCTCTGCTTAGTTCATAATGTGAAAGTGCTAACAAAGTTTAAGGTGCCAAAATTGGAGAAGTATAAGGGAAACTCTTGTCCCTGTGACCACCTGGTGATGTATATCAGAAGGATGTCCACTCATATTGATGACCAACGTTTACTTATTCATTTATTCCAAGATAGTTTAATTGGTGTTGCTTTGAAGTGGTATATGGGATTGGATAGTAGAAACATCCGCATATTCAATGACTTAGGTGAAGCTTTTGTGAAGCAGTATAAGTACAACATGTTTATGGCACCTAACTGTGACCAGTTGAGAGCAATGGCTCAGAAAGATAAGGAGTCATTTAAAGATTATGTGCAGTGTTGGCACAAGTTTGGTGCTCAAGTGGTACCCCCAATGGTAGAAAAAGAAATGACTAAGGTCTTCCTAAAAACCCTTAGCTCATTTTACTATGAAAGGATGGTTGCAAATGCACTGAATGATTTCACTGAGATGGTAAGTATGGGTGTTCATCTAGAGGAAGTCGTCAGGGAAGGACGATTGACAAAAGATGAAGGTTATAGTGGAACAAAGAAATCATCATATGGATTTTCTAAGAAGAAAGAAAGTGAAACAAATGTTGTTGTTGAAGAAAGAAGGGTTAGACCTCCAAGAAGACATTATCAACACCAACAACAGGTTGCCTCTGTAACTTCGGTTGTTAATATAGCTTCGACTCCTATTACCTACCAGAGATCACCTCAACAAGGTAATCAAGGGAAAGGTCAGAAGAGAGAAGCTTTTGTTCTTATTCCGATAAGTTATGCAGAATTGTTTCCGGCTTTGATTCACAAGAAATTAGTGCAGACTAGGCCTCCCCCTGCTATAACTTCGCCTTTACCATGGTATTACAAGGCGGATCAGACTTGTTCTTTTCATAAAGGAGCCCCTGGGAACATCATTTAAAACTGTTATCCGTTGAATTCTGAAGTGCAGAAGATGGTAAGATCTGGTCTCCTGTCTTTTAAAGATATTGGTCCTAATGTGAAGGATAATCCACTACCCAAGTATGAAGATGGAAGTGTTGTAAATATGGTTGTTGTTTATCCTGGGAGCTTCAAGATTTTTGATATCAATCTGGTCAGAGGTGATTTAGTGAAGATGCATGTTGATCTCTATGAGTTCATCTAGTATACACATGACCATGCCGCTTGTAGTATTTGTAAAACGGATATCCATGGATGTGATAAAGTGAGAGTTTATCTGCAAGAAATGATGGATGAAGGACTTATCCACATAATCAGATCAAGGGTTGAATATGAAGAAGAGGTGAATATTGTTTATGGTTGTCCCAGCGAATTCCAAATGTTTGATGTAAACTATATGAATGATGATTTGGTACAATTGTGCGCCATATTTTATCATATGGATGGCCAGGAGGTACATCATTATGGGTCCTGTCAGATCTGCCGTAGGGATTCCCGAAGTTGTTCTGTTGTAAGAAGAGGTGTTCAATTGTTGCTAGATGATGGTACTATCATAGTCACATAAAACATAAATGATTATAATGGAGTTAATGTGATTGATTACTACTCTATTAAGGCCATGTATGATGATGAGTATGTTTCTGCAGATGAGTTCTTTTCTTCTGATGAAGGAATATTTTTTATAACGATTATGCGATTCTTGAATTTTCTGAAGAAGCGGGGGTGAATGTCATTGTGCCATATTTTGGTGTTCCCGCTCTTGTAGAAATTGCGTACCATAGCAAGCCTGTTGTTACTCCTGTATTTATTTATCTGCCCGGTCCTATCTCATATGAATCAGATAAAGTTGTGCCTTATAAGTACAATGCAACTATCCTGGAAGATGGTGTGGAAAGTCCTATCTAACCTTTGACCTATGTTGAGAATATTGTTGAAGCTAGTCGAGTAACTCGTAGTGGTCGTATCTTCGCCCCTACCTTTCGAGGAGATGTTAATTCTGGTCAGAAGGTTGTTGAGAATGCAAAACCTAAGAAAGAGGTAGGAGAATCCAGTGGCGCTGCTCTGGATAAGGAAGTGGCTGACTTGTTGAAAATAATCAAGATGATTGATTACAATATTGTGGATCAGTTGTTACAAACTCCATCTAAGATTTCCATTTTATCTCTATTGATAAACTCTTCTGCTCATCGGGAATCTCTGATGAGGGTATTGGATCAGGCTTTTGTTGAAAGTGATATGTATCTGGATCAGTTCAGCGGTGTTATGGGGAACATTACATCTTATAATAATCTGAGCTTCTATGATGATGTGTTTCCTGATGAAGGGAGAAACCATAACCTGGCTCAACATATATCTATGAATTATAATAATGACACTTTATCCAATATGATGATAAACAATGGATATGCTTTGAATATTATACCAAGAAGTACTCTCATGAAGCTTAAGTACCAAGGAACTCATATGCGCCCTAGTGGCATTATAGTAAAAGCTTTTGATGGTTCGAGAAAATTTGTCATTGGAGAGGTGGATTTACCTATTCACATAGGTCCTCACTTATTCCAAATCACATTTAAGGTTATGGATATTGTCCCAGCCTATAGATGTTTATTGGGATGACCCAGGATCCATGAAGAAGAAGTTGTTACTTCAACCTTGCATCAGAAGCTGAAATTTATTTGTGAAGGAAAGGTAGTAATTGTGAATGGTGAGCAAGCTCTATTGATATCTCATTTGTCTTCCTTCAGCATTGTAGAAGCTGATGAAGTTGCTACTGGAACTCATTTCCAAGCTTTGTTTATTGATAATATAAGGAAGAATGAAGATTCTATCACCTCATTTAAGGATGTGCGGCAAGTAGTGCAGAAAGGCCCTAGAAAGGTGGGGGGACAAATTATTAATCCTATTGTGAACAAGAATGGGACTGGTTTAGGTTTCTCCATGAAGAAGGAAATTGTGAAGCCGAAGTCCTCTTTGAGTAAATATCAAGACATCTTTCATAGTGCATGATATCTCCATCTGACTACTCCAAAGATCAATGTTATTCTCGAGGACGAGCCAGGGAAAGAGATGTTGAGCTTTGTGACACGTGGAATCAAAATCCAGAATTGGATCACTGTTGATGTTCCTTCTTGTATTCACATTTCAAATTAATTTTTTGTTTGTTTTTCTTTTCAAAATTCTTTCACTCTTCCCAAGGTAAGTGTAATTTTATATGGGTGCGTCTTTTGTTTTGATTTTTAAGATCATTAATAAAAGTTGTTTTTGATTTCCAAATTGTATCTTTATTTCTGTTCTTTCTTGGAAAATGGTAATCAGAAAAAACCTTTCAAAATAAATAATAACTGTAAATAAATATGCATAATCACTTGCTACATGTGTCAGTTTCTAAAATCAATCATAAATCATATGTGCGGATTAATTAAAAAACTCATTGAATACAATGACCCTGCACCCTCTCCCAACTTTGAATATTTTGTGTATGTGGCTGAAGGAGAAGAATGTGATGAAATTCTAGAAGAGGTTTCACGGTTGCTTGAGCGTGAGGAAAATACCATTCAGGCGTATAAGGAGCCGCTGGAGACGATTAAATTGGGTTCAGAGAAAGATCTGAAAGAAGTCAAGATTGGAGCACTGCTTCATCCTGATGTGAAGAGCAAGTTGATTGAGTTATTAAAAAAGTATGTGGATATCTTTGCTTGTCTTATCAAGACATGCCTGGTTTAGATACTGATATTGTGGAATACTATTTTCTGCTAAATCTAGAATATCCTTCCATCAAGCAGAAGTTGCGTAGAACTCGTCCTGACATGGCGGTGAATGTAAGTGTTTGCTTGTTGGCATTATTTTTTGGTAAAACCATATTTGCGAATGTCATGACTGATGTCATAACATTCTGGGATAAAGTCAAATTCTGCAGAAGGAATGGTCTACAGGAACAACTCAGTATGAGTGAATATCATGATGATTAAGCTATGATCATATATACTGAATTCTGCCAAAATCAGTGAGCAAGATACATGATGTCATAACCAATGTTAAGACATCCTGTACTGATCGAGTTGTTGTACAGATTTATTGTTCCAGAGATTTTTCAGGAATCTGGTGTGTTATTCTGAGTTGAAGTATATTGACGTGGATATTAGGTTAACCTTGCTTAACCCTAATCTGCTATGATGAAAGGCCAAGACCAAGTCTTTAGGTTAACTTTGGTTAACCCTAGCTATTTTTATGGAAGCCCTAAAATGAAGAATAGACTGCTTATATATTTCTCACAAAGCCTAATAGTGAGGAACACTTTTAGTGTAGATCAATAAGGATTGTATAGTTGTAACTACTGTGAGCCAAGCAATTATCACTTGATAAGTGACTTGGAGTTGGATTTGGTTGTAAGGGTTATTTATCACTCAAAGCTTTGAAGCACGAGTGTTGTGTCTCTTGATTAAAGCTTTGAAGAAAAATCAAGCGTGTGTATTGAAGAATGTCTTCATAATCTTATTAATCAGTAGATTAGTATCACTGTTGTGATTGAGGGGGATTGAGTAGGAACTTAGGTTTAAGTAGGACTTAGATTGAAGTAACATTGGGTAGGTCTTAAGTGAAGGAGATAAACTGGTTGGTTTATTCCCAAATTAATACCTCTTATAGTGAATTTCCTCCCTGGCTTGGTAGCCCCCAGAGTAGGTGTTGTTATACACTGAACTGGGTTAACAATTGATTGTGTTCTTTACTGTCTTTTAAATTACTTTTTGGTGTGTGTACGATTTGTCAGATACGGTGTCATAACATTCACTGTGACATTAAGTATCTGTTTCTAGAATTTCAATTGGCATCATAGAAGGCACCCTGCCTGTCTTTCTGGGTGAGATCTAGGGATATTATTTTCTGGCGCTATGGATAAGGAAGGAGGATTTGGGAACAGACCACCTATTCTGGATGGATCAAACTATGACTACTGGAAACCTCGTATGATTGCCTTCTTGAAGTCACTGGACAAAAAAGCTTGGAGAGCTGCTGACAAAGGATGGAACCATCCCACCATAACTGGGAAAGATGGGACGACTAGTCTGAAACCTGAGGAAGAATGGAGAAAAGAATAAGATGAGTTAGCCCTGGGTAACTCTAAAGCATTGAATGCCTTGTTCAATGGAATTGATAGAAACATATTCAGACTAGTACATCAATGTGAACTGGCCAAGGATGTTTGGGACACTCTCAAAACCACCCATGAGGGTACATCCAAAGTAAAAATGTCAAGACTTCAGATGCTCACTACCAAATTTGAGAATCTAAGGATGATGGAAGATGAGACCATTCATGAGTTTCACATGAACATCTTGGAAATTGCCAACACCTCAGGAGCATTGGGAGAAAAGATGTCAGAAGAAAAGCTGGCGAGAAAGATTCTCAGATCCTTGCCTAAAAGGTTTGCAATGAAAGTGACTGCTATAGAGGAAGCTCGGGATATCTGCAACTTGAAGGTTGACGAACTCATTGGGTCACTTCATACATTTGAGATAGGGATCAATGACAATGTTGACAAGAAAAACAAGAGCATAGCCCTTGTATCCAATACTGAAGATGAAAGCAATGAGAGTGATGAAGAGAATATTTCAGAAGCTATAGCTATGCTTGGAAGGCAGTTCAACAAACTCATCAAGAGAATGGACCCAAAGTCAAGGTCAAATGTCAAGAACATTTCCTCTGACATTAGCAGATCCTATGACTCCAACAGAAGAACTAAGTATGAAGAAAAGGGAAATCAAAGCAGAGGAATCCAATGCCATGGATGTGAAGGATATGGGCACATTCGAGCTGAATGTCCTACCTTTCTAAAGAAACAAAAGAAAGGAATGTATGTTACTTGGTCTGATGGTGACTCAGAAAGTAACTCTGAAGAAGAATCTGCTAAACTAGTTACTGCACTATCTAGTATTTGTAACTCTGACAATGATTCTAGTGATGAGGAAGTGACATTTGAAGAACTTGCTGACTCCTACAAGAAGCTATGTATCAGAAGTGCTGAAGTCTGCCAGCAAAATGAGAAACAGAAAAAGCTCATAGTGAAGTTGGAGGCTGAGAAGAAGGCAGACACTGCTACTATAAGTCATCTTGAAGGTGAAGTTCTAATGTTGAACTCCAAACTTGATCAGATGACTAAGTCTGTCAAGATGTTAACAAATGAACTGACAAGTTGGAAGAAATCATTCAGGCTGGACAAAATGTAGGAAACATGTCTGGTCTAGGATTTGTGGCTGCAAAGAAATCTGTTGTTGACAAGAAGAAGACCAGGCCTGATAAACAAATGTCAAAGCAGATGTCACAACATAGGACTCAACATCAAGAACAAAGAAATATGAAGAAAAGTATCAAAGATGGAGATGTCATTATTGTGGGAGGTTTGGTCACATAAAGCCATTCTGCTTCAGATTATATGGATATCCTAATCAGACCCCATATGTCAAACCTAAGACTAACAAGGCACCATATACTCAACAGTGGAAGAAAAAGACTGCAGCCCTGATAGCTCACACCTCCCTTAGAGTTTCTGCCAAGGAAGACTGGTACTTTGACAGTGGATGCTCTAAACACATACTGGAATCAAGAATCTGCTGAATGATGTCAAACCTCATACTACTAGTTATGTCACTTTTGGAGATGGTGCTAGAGGAGAAATCAAAGGAGTTGGAAACATGGACTGCCCTGGAGTTCCAAACCTAAATGAAGTGTTGCAGGTAAATGGTTTGACTGCTAATCTCATAAGTATCAGTCAACTATGTGATCTAGGATTCAAGGTCAACTTCACCAAGTCTGAATGTCTTGTAACTAATGATAAACAAGAAGTTGTAATGAAAGGAGTCAGATCAAAAGACAACTATTACTTATGGGAGTCTGAGAACACTAACTACTCTTCTGTGTGCTCTATAGCCAAAGAAGAAAAGGAAGTGAAATTGTGCACCAAAAACATGGTCATTTACATCTTAGAGGGATGAAAAAGATCATATCCATGGAGGTTGTCAGAGGGATTCCAAGGCTTTAGATTGATGAAGGGAGAGTATGTGGCGAATGTCAGGTTGGAAAGCAAACTAGAATGTCACATCCAAAGACAAGACATCTGACCACCTCTAAGGCGCTAGAACTTCTACATATGGATCTGATGGGTCCCATGCAGGTGGAAAGTCTTGGTGGAAAGAGATATGCCTATGTTGTTGTGGATGATTTTTCCAGATTCACCTGGATAAACTTTATTAGGGAAAAGTATGATGTATTTGATGTTTTTAAAGAATTGTGCAAAAGAATTCAAAGAGAAAAAGAAGGATGCATTGTCAGAATCAGAAGTGATCATGGTAAGGAATTTGAAAATAGTAAGTTTGATGAGTTCTGTTCCTTAGAAGGAATCAATCATGAGTTCTCTTCACCTATAACTCCTCAACAAAATGGAGTTGTGGAAAGGAAAAACAGGACTATATAGGAATCTGCCAGAGCAATGATACATGCCAAGAAGCTTCTTATTCATTTTTGGGCTGAACCTATGAATACAGCCTGTTATGTCCACAACAGGGTCACCTTGAGAAAAGGAACATCATCCACCCTGTATGAACTATGGAAAGGAAGAAAGCCTACAGTGAAGTACTTCCATGTCTTTGGAAGCAAATGCTATATTCTGACAGATCGTGAACAAAGGAGAAAGATGGACCCTAAAAGTGATAAAGGAATATTCCTAGGATACTCTACCAACAGCAGAGCATATAGGGTGTTCAATTCCAGGACCAAAGTTATGATGGAGTCTATAAATGTCATAATTGATGATCACCATGAGGAAACAAATGTCCCATATGATGTTGAGACATTCTTTGAGACTTCAACACAAGTGTCTAAAAAGGATGATGTGCCTAATCCTACTCCATCAGAGTCTGAATTAAAGGAAGCTAACAAAGATCCTTCCATCAGAATTCAGAAAGATCATCCTAAGGAACTCATCATAGGAGATCCTAACAGTGGAGTTACTACAAGATCTAGAGAAATCATCACAAACTCTTGTTTTGTGTCTAAGATTGAACCAAAAAATGTTAAAGAGGCTTTGACTGATGAATACTGGATTAGAGCAATGCAAGATGAATTGAACCATTTCAAACAACATGAAGTTTGGGAGTTAGTTCCTAGACCATAAGGAACAAACATCATTGGCACAAAGTGGATCTACAAGAACAAGTCAGATGCTGAAGGAGTTTTCACCAGGAATAAGGCAAGGCTTGTTGCTCAAGGATACACTCAAGTTGAAGGGGTTGATTTTGATGAGACTTTTGCTCCTGTAGCCAGACTGGAATCAATCAGACTTCTCTTGGGAGTTTCTTGTCTCCTTAAGTTCAAGTTGTTTCAGATGGATGTGAAGAGTGCCTTCCTAAATGGGTACTTAAATGAGGAAGCGTATGTGGAACAGCCTAAAGGATTTGTGGATCCAAACTGTCCTGATCATGTCTACAAATTGAGAAAAGCATTATATGGTCTGAAAGAAGCTCCTAGAGCTTGGTATGAAAGATTGACAAAGTTCCTCACTAACAAAGGATGCAGGAAATGAGGTTTGGATAAAACTATTTTTGTCAAGAATGAAGGAGGAAAGATAATGGTAGCTCAAATTTATGTTGATGACATAGTGTTTGGAGGAATGTCAGATAAAATGGTTAAACATTTTGCTAACCAGATGCAAGCTGAATTTGAAATGAGCCTCATGGGAGAATTGACTTACTTTCTTGGACTACAAGTCACACAGATGGAAGACTCAATTTTTCTGTCTCAAAGCAAGTATGCAAAGAATATTTTCAAGAAGTTTGGGATGGAGAATGCCAGTCATAAAAGGACTCTTGCACCTACTCATTTAAAGTTGTCCAAAGACACAAGTGGAGAAAATGTGGATCAAAGCTTGTACAGAAGCATGATAGGAAGTCTGCTATACTTAACAGCCAGCAGACCTGACATTGCCTTTGCAGTTGGAGTATGTGCAAGATACCAGGCTGAACCCAAAGTAAGTCACATCAACCAGGTGAAAAGAATTCTGAAGTATGTGAGTGGAACTTACAATTATGGCATACTGTACTCTCATGGATGTGAACCAATTTTGTCTGGTTATTGTGATGCTGATTGGGCTGGTAGTGTTGATGATAGAAAGAGCACCTCTGGAGGATGCTTCTTTTTGGGAAATAATATTGTCTCTTGGTTCAGCAAGAAACAAAACTGTGTGTCTCTATCTACTGCTGAAGCTGAATACATGGCAGATGGTAGCAGTTGTTCTCAAATGATCTGGATGAAACAGATGCTGACTGAGTATAATGTCACACAAGATGTCATGACATTATACTGTGACAATTTGAGTACTATTAACATATCCAAGAATCCTATATAGCACGGCAAGACTAAGCATATTGACATTAGACATCACTTCATCAGAGATCTTGTGGAGGAGAAGGTGATTAAGCTGGAACATGTTGCCACTGAACTACAACTGGATGACATTTTTACCAAGGCACTTGATGCTAGTCAGTTTGAGAATTTAAGGGGCAAGCTGGGTATTTACCAATATGAAGAGATGTAGTAATTAATTTTGCTTAATACAAGGGTTGAAAGAGATATGTTAATCAAGTCTATTCTGATTGGGCTAATCATTTGTTTCCCTCTTTCTTTCCAAAAGTTTAAGAAGAGGAATAGACATATTTATATCTCCCTCTTCTCATTTTGCTGCATCACTCTCCATTCCCTCGAAAGAAGATTTCACACACACTGTCACTTGTTTTCTCAATCTCTCAAGATGTCTCAGCAATCCGTGTCATCATCTTCATCAAAGGCAACTGCATCTTCCTCACCCACTGACACCGAACCTAGGGCAATCGTAAACTACATGGATGCTGATGTTCTTGAGGTAACTCCACTTCGTGAAATGGAAGCTGATCCTACTAAGGTCAAGAAGCTGCGAACCAGACATGCAAGAAGATCACAAGCTTCTCCCTCTGGTATATCTTCTCAACCATCATCCCCTGTTCCTCCAGAGATATCTAATAAGGAAGGTTCTGCTTATGTGCATCAAGCTATTGCCAGACTAGTCACTAGGATTCTTAATGAGAATCACTCTGTTCCTAGTATATCTGTACCATTGAACCAAGAAACTGCTAGCCCTAATTTAGAAAGTGATCCCAATGTCACTCAGAATGTTGAGACACCTGATGACAACATTGAGAAATCTCCAGAGAAACATGATGATCACCAGACCCCTACTGACAAGGCTGTTGAACCTCCTGTCATTGATGTTGATGAAGAATTTTCTGACAATGATTTAATTTCTAACATCAACCCTAGCATAGCTAGAAGGATGATGAGTAGAAAAGAAAAGCAGAGTGCTGCCCAAAGCCCCTCCAAAGAGAAGGCTACTGAAGTTGTTCATGATAAAGCTAGGCCTGAGAACAAGGCTAGAGAAGAAGCTGAGAAGGATCAAAAAGCTGGAACTTCAAAAGGGAAGGGTAAGGTAAAAGCTAGAGTATCTGTTGGTAGTCTCTCAAAACCCTTGAGACAAACTATAGCCAAGAAAAGAAAGGCTCCTGAACCCTCTGAATCTGATGAGGAATCAAACTTTGATTTTGATGTTGAGAGCAATGTTCCAGACATTCCTCTCAGGAAGAAACCCTCTTCTAGAAAACTACCTAAGGTTCCTGAAGTTGCCATTGACAACCCTCTTCTAAACATAAGTGCTATTGAGTGTAAGGAAGTCATGGATCTTATCAAGGCTGCTGGCCTGATGAAAACAGTGGTCAAGTTTTCCAACTGCTATGAGATTCTTGTCAAATAATTCATAGTAAATTTGTCTGGTGGTTGTGCTGATGGAAAGTCATCTTATTTTAAGAGTGTTTATGTGAGAGGAAGGAAGGTAAATTTCTCTCCTACTGTGATAAACAAATACCTAGGGAGGCCTGATGATGCTCAACCTGAGCTTGAAGTTATCGACAACCAGGTTTGTCAAATCATCACTGCCAAGCAAGTCAAGCACTGGCCCTTGAAAGGGAAGCTAACTGCAAGCAAGCTGAGTATGAAGTTTTCCATACTGCACAAAATTGGTGCAGCTAACTGGGTTCCCACCAACCACAAATCCACCATCTCCACTGGTTTGGGAAGATTTATCTATGTTGTTGGAACTAGAACAAACTTTGATTATGGAAAATACATATTTGATCAAACAATGAGACATGCTGAAAGTTGTGCTATTAAAGGCCCCATTGCTTTTCCCTCTCTCCTGTGTGGCATAATGATTGACCAGTATCCTGATATTCTGGTTGAAAAGGACTCTGTGTGCAAAAGAGCCTCTGCACTTGGTTTTCACTATAAGCTGTTTCAGGGAACACATGTCCCTGACATTGTTATCACATCTGTTGAGACATCAAATGTCAAAGCTCATTCCAAGAAAGCTGATGTTATAGTTGTTCTAAAAGAAACCTGCAGAGAGCTTGATGCAAGAAAAATGACTCTTGAAAAGCTGATTACTAGTCTAGAACGGGAGGAGAATGAAGAACAAATAAGGGAAGAGGATGCTGATGAAGAACAACATGATGGTTCTGCAAGAAGCTCACCAGAAGATGCTGCTGAAAATAGTGCTTCCTCAGGGGATGACAGTACCTAAAGATTGATGCTGGAACTTGTTGCTGCTATTTGATACCTTATCTCTGTTTCTGTGTTTTTTTAATTTCCTTTTGATGACTGTATAACTTGAAGTACTTAATTTTTTTGGCCTCTTTATGGCTAAAAAGGGGGAGAAGTAATTGTGTGGTAATTTTGGTAGAATTGGATATTGGTAGTTAGATTATCTGTTGTTAAAAATTCTGCTGCATTCTAATCTCTGATTGTTTAAGGGTTTTAGCCAAAAAAATTCCAAAGGGGGAGTTTGTAAGTGTTTGCTTGTTGGAATTATTTTTTGGTAAAACCAGATTTGCGAATGTCATGACTGATGTCATAACATTCTGGGATAAAGTCAAATTCTGCAGAAGGAATGGTCTACAGGAACAACTCAGTATGAGTGAATATCATGATGATTAAGCTATGATCATATATACTGAATTCTACCAAAATCAGTGAGCAAGATACATGATGTCATAACCAATGTTAAGACATCCTGTACTGATCCAGTTGTTGTACAGATTTATTGTTCCAGAGATTTTTCAGGAATCTGGTGTGCTATTCTGAGTTGAAGTATATTGACGTGGATATTAGGTTAACCTTGCTTAACCCTAATCTGTTATGATGAAAGCCCAAGACCAAGTCTTTAGGTTAACTTTGGTTAACCCTAGCTATTTTTATTGAAGCCCTAAAATGAAGAATAGACTGCTTATATATTTCTCATGAAGCCTAATGGTGAGGAACACTTTTAGTGTAGATCAATAAGGATTGTATAGTTGTAACTACTGTGAGCCAAGCAATTATCACTTGATAAGTGACTTGGAGTAGGATTTGGTTGTAAGGGTTATTTATCACTCAAAGCTTTGAAGCACGAGTCTTGTGTCTCTTGATTAAAGCTTTGAAGCAAAATCAAGCGTGTGTATTGAAGAATGTCTTCATAATCTTATTAATCAGTAGATTAGTATCACTGTTGTGATTGAGGGGGAGTGAGTAGAAACTCAGGTTTAAGTAAGACTTAGATTGAAGTTACATTGGGTAGGTCTTAAGTGAAGGAGATAAACTTGTTGGTTTATTCCTAAATTAATACCTCTTATAGTGAATTTCCTCCCTGGCTTGGTAGCCCCCAGAGTAGGTGTTGTTATACACTAAATTGGGTTAACAATTGATTGTGTTCTTTACTGTCTTTTAAATTACTGTTTGGTGTGTGTACAATTTGTCAGATACGGTGTCATAACATTCACTGTGACATTAAGTATCTGTTGCCAGAATTTCAGTGAAGATTAAAGAAGAGGTTTTGAAGCAGATTGATGTTGTTTTCTTGTAACATCAGTGTACCCTCAGTGGATTTCCAATATTGTTCCAGTACCAACGAAAGATAGAAAAATCCACATGTGCGTTGATTATAGAGATTTAAATAAAGCAAGTCCAATAGTTGATTTCCCATTGCCACATATTGATATGTTGGTTGAGAGCATACCAAAATTTAAAGTGTTCTCATTCATGGACGGATTTTTCGGATACAATCAAATTAGGATGACTCTTGAGGACATGGAAAAAACAACATTTATCACACCCTGAGAAACATTCTGTTACAGAGTGACGCCTTTCGGGTTGAAGAACATTGGTGCAACGTACCAGAGGGCTATGATAACCATATTCTATGATATGATGCTTAAGGAAATTAAAGTATATGTTGATTATATGATCGCTAAATCTCAGACTAAGGAAGGGCACATAGAAGACTTGTTGAAATTGTTTCAACATTTGAGGAATTATCGTCTCTGCTTGAATCCAAATAAGTGTACTTTTGGTGTAAGCTTAGGAAAGTTGTTAGGTTTCATTGTCAGCCAAAAAGGAATTGAAGTTGATCCTGATAAAGTTAAGGTAATTCAAGAAATGCCTACACCAAGAACTGAAAAGCAAGCCAGAGGCTTCCTTGGATGTTTGAATTATATTTCTAGATTTATTGCCCAAATGACTGCAACATGTTAAAAGAAAGATCAAGGTTGTGTGTAGACGGATGATTCCCAAAGGGAATCTGAAAGCATTAAAGGGTATCTACTAGAGTCTCCTATCTTTCTTCCTCTTGTTTAAGGAAGACCATTGATTATGTATCTGGCTGTGTTGGATAACTCTATGGGTTGTATTTTGGGACTACAAGATGAAACAGGAAGAAAAGTATATTCCATTTATTATCTGATCAAGAAGTTCATTGACTGTGAAGTCATGGTATTCTATGCTAGAAAAAACATGTTATGCTTTAGCCTGGGCGGCAATGCGATTGCAGCAATATATGTTGAATCACACTACTTGGTTGATTTCCAAATGGATCCAATTAAGTATATTTTGAAAATCCCGCTCTTACTGGAAGAATTGCATGTTGGAAGATGTTGTTGTCTGAATATGATATTGAATACCATACTCGTAAGGCTATTAAAGGCAGTATGTTGGCAGAGTACCTTGCTCACCAACCAGTTGATGATTATCAGTCTATTAAATATGATTTCCCTGATGAGGATGTGATGTTTTTGAATGTAAAATATTATGATGAACATTTTCCTGAGGAAGGTCCTAATCCTGAATCCTGATGGGGTATGGTGTTTGATGGAGCTGCAAATGCTTATGGAAAAGGAATTGGTGTTATGATTATCACTCCTCATGGGTCACATATCCCTTTTACTACAAGGTTTACATTTGATTGTACCAATAACATGGTGGAGTGTGAAGCTTGTATGATTGATCTTGAAGAGGCTATATATCTCAGAACCAAAATTCTTAATGTATATGGTGATTCAGCTTTGGTAATAAATCGGATCAAAGGAGAATGGGAGACTTGTCACTTTGGTTTGATTCCCTACAAATATTATGCAAGAAGATTATCGCCTTTCTTCAATAAAGTTGAGTTCCATCATATTCCCAGAGATGAGAATCAAATGGTAGGTGCTCTAGCCACATTGGCTTCCATGTGCCAAGTAAATGGTGGGAATGATGTACCTCAGATTACAGTTTAATGTCTTGATAGACTAGCTCACGTGTTTTCTACAAAGGGGTCATTAGATGAAAAACCTTGGTATTATGGTATCAAGCACTTTCTCTAGACTCAAGAATATCCGGTTGGTGCGTCAAATAAAGATAGGAAGACATTGAGAAGGTTGGAATATGGCTTTTTCCTCAATGAAGATATGTTATATAAGAGAAATTACGACATAGTCTTGCTCAGATGCGTGGATAGACATGAAACAGACATGTTGATGCATGAGATTCATGAAGGTTCCTTTGGTACCCATGCAAATGGATATTCAATGGCAAAAAAAATGCTTAGGACAAGTTACTATTGGGTGACAATGGAATCTGACTGTTACAAATTTATGAAGAAGTGCCATAAGTGTCAGATTTATGCTTACAAGATTCATGTGCCTCCAACGCTTCTTAATGTTATTTCTTCCCCGTGGCCTTTTTCTATGTGGGGTATTGATATGATTGGAATGATTAAACCCAAGGCACAAAATGGACATCGTTTCATATTAGTGGCAATTGACTACTTCACTAAGTGGGTGGAAGCAGCTTCTTATGCTAACGTCACCAAGCAGGTGGTAGTACGCTTTATCAAGAATAATCTTGTATGTCAGTATGGTGTGCCAAGTAGAATTATCACTAATAACAACTCAAATTTGAATAATAAGATGATGACAGAACTTTGTGAAAAATTCAAATTTGTCCATCACAATTTGTCTCCTTACAGGCCTAAGATGAATGGGGTTGTTGAAGCTACTAATAAAAACATTAAGAAGATCATCCAGAAGATGGTCGTTACCTATAAGGATTGGAATGAGATGATCTCTTTTAATTTTCATGGGTATCATACATTCGTCCGCACTTTAACATAGGCAACCCCATTCTCTCTTTTGTATGGTATGTAAGCATTTCTCCCCGTTGAGGTTGAGATTCCCTGTTTGCATGTAATAATGGAAGCTAAGTTGTCAGAGGCTGAATGGGTCTAGAACAGGTTTGACCAGTTGAATTTAATTGAAGAAAAGAGAATGACGGCCTTGTGTCATGGTCAGATATATCAGAAAAGAATGAAAAAATCTTTTGATAAGAAGGTCAAGCCTCTTGAATTTAGAGAAGGCAACCTCGTGCTCAGAAATATCGTGTCTTTTAACGCTGATTCTAGAGGAAAGTAGACTCCCAACTATGAAGGCCCATATGTTGTCAAGAAAGCCTTCTCTGGCCGTGCATTAATTCTTGAAACTATGGATGGTGACGAGTTCCCACGTCCTATGAATGCTGACGTAGTCAAGAAATACTTTTCCTAAATGAATAAAAGAACATCTCGCTAAGTTGAAAACCCGAAAGGGTGGCTTAGGCAAAAAAGATCATCTCGGTAGACTAAAAACCCGAAAGGGAGGTCTAGGCAAAAGTTAGAGACATAAAGAAAATAAATTTTCCCAGTAGGTTGAAAACCCGCTAAGGTAACCTAGGAAAAAGTTAAGGATTTCTTGGCAAGTAACTGCGTCAGACAAGACTTGATCATTGAAGCAGCAATCTTCTCGGATTCTCATCACACTTCAACTGAAGCCTCTGCTCAGGAGTTCAAAGTTGTTAGGGAGAATAATGGTCATTGTATTTCAATATACCTTTTCCATGTATTTACCATTTTCCAAAACTTTGTAATCATCCATGGAGTCACGCCATTTGTGGACTACCATTCTACTAATAAAGTTTGAGCCTTTATCCAATTCTTTGTAGTTCTTATTTTATTCTCATTATAAAAATTTCATTTATTATTGATAATAATTTTTAAAAAAAAAGACTTAATAATAAAAACATATTTTTGAAAAGAATTTGCAAATTACTTTTTAATTCAATTCTATGATTCAAGTGGGACAAAAGTAGTGGTTCTGAGGATGGGCGAGTTCTAAAGTTTTGAAAAGATTCCCCAAGAGGTATCTTGGGTTACTCTTGCTGATATGTGCATAGTCCACTTGTGTTTGATGGATTTCACGCCAATTGATATGTGGTGTGGTGTTGGGTTTGCAACCCCATTTCCCCAGTTAAGTCTTGGTTCTGATTTTCTTCGGGTTGTTATAAGATTTTGGGTTTAGGTGGTTTAATACCTCTATCCCATGCCCCTAGTCAGGTCTTGATGCAGATTTCTTTAGCTAAGTGTGACTTCTTCCCCAGCTAGGTTGTGATCAAGCAGAGATTATAAAATAATGAAGCCTTGGCTCATTTGAAAGAGTTCTTTCTCCCTTTGTATGTTGAGAATTGATGCAGAATCTCTTGAAGAGCATTGCTCTCTCCAGTTACGACATTGTGGTTGTTGTGTGCTCCCCAGGTAGCTAGACAAGGACAGTATCTTTTCTAAGAAGTGTTGAGACAGCTGCCAACCTGTTGGGTTTTTTCTCTCCAAGTGTTGCATTTAATTTAAAATCCCCATAATTTTGACTTCTTGTTATGATGTTAATTTCTTAAATTATCTGGATGAATAGAGGATGATGGTTCCCTCTAAAAGTTATTATCCTCGTGAAGTTTCATAAATTTTCCCCAGAGAAGTTTGCACAACCAATACTCTTGATATTAAAGAATGTATCTGGCCTCCCCTTGACGATGTGGCATTGTCTTCCGTAGTGAAGTCAGTACAACATCCCCTGTTGAAGTTTAGACGATGTGGAATTGTCTTCCCTAGTGAAGTTTGTATGATATTCCCTAGTGAAGCCTGAAGAAGTTTATTATATCCCTGCAACTGTATTGGTTTATTGCTATCATATTTTGCTTTGATTATTTTTCAAGCCAGGTTTCTTTCCAGTAAAGTTAAGCCTTGAAGTAGGATTTTGTTTCCTTAGTCGGTGCTTACTCTCTTATGGAATCTTCATCCTTGATATGATTTAGCCGAGTGTTTTCCTTACCCGAGTTGGTTTTATCTGGTTATCCCCAGTGCAATATGGCTATTTTGTCAGCATATACATGATAACATTCTTGCATTCATACACATCATGCATAGCTGAATCATAATGCATTACTCATTTGCATTCATGGATGTTTTTGTTGGCATACTATCTTCTTTGCAAAGTTATGTTTTTCTCTCTCCAATAGAGCATCAACCTTAAGCAGAAAGTGTATATCCTTTCTATTTCCCCAGTGAGTTATCACTCATGGAAGAATTTTGCTTTAGACTTCCTACCCAACCCATTATCTGGATGAAATTTGATCCCCATTTGAGTTTAGTCCTCATTAGGTGGTGTCTTTATTGATTGTTTCAATTCAATTTGTTCCTGGTTTGAATTTATGGTCCCCTGCAGCAATATTATTTTGATCCCGGTAGGCTGTAAGCCCTAGATTGAGAATGTGCATTTATTTTGCACGTGAAGACTTTTTACCCTCAGTAGGAATGTGTTGGTATTTCCCCAGGAAGTCAAGATTCATTTTCCAGCAGTGTTATCATAACAGCAAGTGACAGTCTCTTTATTTGAGTTGCTTATACTTCCCCAATAATTTTGTTAATGCCAGAGAATATGTTTTTACTTCGATGGATGTTAGTCTCTTCATTATGGAAGATAGTTCGTTGTTGAGGTTTTACTCTGATGGATGGTAGTCTCTTCATTATGGAAGATAGTTCGTTGTTGAGGTTTTACTCCGATGGATGGTATCCTCTTCATTATGGAATATAGTTCATTGTTGAGGTTTTACTCTGATGAATGATAGTCTCTTCATTAAGGAAGATAGTTTGTTGTCAAGGTTTTACTCCAATGGATGGTTGGTATTTCAGTATGACTAATACAGTTCATTGAAAGATTCTTACAGCAATTTGTTACCCTTCCCAAGTGATGTCTTGATCAAAGAAGAAGTTGAGACCCGTTCTACGTGGAATACCATAATTTTTGGAAACTTGTCATTGATCTATGTTTTTTCTACCTTCATCCTTGAGTTAGTAGCTGAACATCATTCGATAATCCGCATTTATCTCTTTCTCCTTGATGGACTTTACCCCAATAGAGTTGAGTTGTTCCCAGCCATAATTTTTGATGTCAACCCTTTGTTCCCAGCCATGAGTGCTGATGTCAAACTCTTGTTCCAGGCCATAAGTGTTGATGTCAATCTTTGTTCCAAGCCATATGTCAAACCTTTGTTCCTTTCCATAAGTTTTGATGTCAACCCTTTGTTCCCAGCCATAAGTGTTGATGGCAAACCTTTGTTCCCAGCCATAAGTGTTGATGTCAAACTTTGTTCCCAGCCTTAAGTGCTTATGTCAATCCTTTGTTCCCAACCATAAGTGTTGATGTCAAACTTTTGTTTCCAGTCATAAGTATTGATGTCAATCATTCATTTACTAATCTCGAGATTGATGTTTATTGTCATCCCTGAGCCGGTATTATCTTATCATTTCTATTCGCGTCCTTTGAGTTGGTAGTTTCCAATCCCTTATGGGTCGATGTTACTCTCTTTTTTGATATCACCTCTATGAGTGGGTAGTTCACATTTATCTATCGGTCGTTGTTATCCATTGATTTTTTTCCTCATTTATTGAGTTGATGATACTTTGTCTCCTCTTTGGGCTTTACCCCAATAGAGTTAAGTCTTCTTTTCCCTAGTAGAGTTGATTTTCCTCCAATCGATTTGAGTTTCTTTCCTCCAAATGAGTCGATAATCCTTTTCTAATGGTTACCTCCTTGATAGTTTGTTTCTTGCATTGTTAAGAGTTTCCGTTGTTGAAATCTTACTATGTGTTTGGTTTCTTTGATCGTGGTTCTAGATTTACCTATTTATAGCCATCCCTAGATTCGTGTTGTTCCCCAGCAATTTATTTTCCTGGCCAAACTTTCTTTTTTAGTATGTTGGTTTCTTATTTTCTGCTTCCTTAGTGGTGTTCTGTGTTACCTCTAGATTTGGTCGTTTGAATTCATAATCATAAACATTGTATAGCATCTTAGGGCCAAAAATGTGGTTTGTTTTGTATTTAAGTATCTTCAATTGCATCGAGACGAATATTTTAACCTTCGTATCTCTGGATACAAGACACTTAAATCAGGGAAGTTGTTACACCCCAATTTCCCCCCCTAAGATCTCTCATCATCTCATATTATCAGTACATCAAGATCACACACTAGGGTTGGTTCTCTCTTTCTACTTCATCATATCTTTAATTTTACTCTTGAGGGATCACCAACCACCTTGAAGTGTGTATTTTGTACATGTGTTCTTTTAACTAACATCAAAATAAGCATCTATGTTTGTTTGAACGTTCATATTGTAGGCGATGGCACAATTGCATTCATCTCACAATCTAACCTAAGGTTTGAGGGGTGTTCCTCAGTCAAATAGTTCTTTAATAGATGGAAAGATCTAAAGCTTCAATGCTATGTCTATGATATCAATGTTTTTGGTTTAAAGATCTCTCTCACCTTATTTAGGTCAAGTTTTTCTCAAGGTTAGTGGTGGTATTCATCAAGAAGATTCGTAGGTTCATGTGTTTATTTCCATGTCTTCTTAAACAAGTTTCATTGAGACTTTAGCTCCATCTTTGAGTGTGCTTCAAGACAACATAATTTTAAGGCCTATTTTGATTCATCGTGCTTTATTTTTCCAAGGTAGTTCAAAAGTATTCAAGGTTGATTCAACAAGTTAGACCTAATTGAGCAAGGGCTTGATTCAGTGATCACAAGTGCATAACTCTCTCAATTTTCAATATTTTAAGTTGTTTCTTTTTGCTATGGGTTCTTAACATCATCTACAACAATTCCTATTCACATGACATGATCCAATTGTGCAAGAAAATCATCAAAAGTTGAAAGGGGTTTCAAGTCATTTTGACAGTCTCTGAGCTAGGGGTTGTTGACTTCCAATGACCATATCTTGCTCATTTTTTGAGATTTTTGATTGACTCCAAAGCTATGATTCTCTTTAAATGGACCTTAACAAGTTCTATTCAGGGATCTAAGGCTAATTTTTAAAGGAAGATCACTAATGGTTGAGAAATATTACAAGTCTCTTTGAAAAGCTTTTGAATCTTAGGGTTTGACTTCAAATTATCATAACTTTGTCAATTTTTATCTCCTTGAGCCCATTCTTTTTCCATAATAATCTTTGGGATGTCTACTACAACTTTGTTTCAGTGTGAAAGACTTGAAAATGCTTGGAAAGTTGTTAAAGAATTGAAAGATTATAGGTCTTTTGTGAATTTTCCCAAATTTGTTCATCATCTTCCAAAGACCATAACTCTTTAGATTTTTATGATTTTTGAGTGATCTCGATTCCCCAATTCAATTAAATAGGTCTACTTTATCTCATATTCAGATATCAAGACCAAATTTTGAGTGGAAGGTCATGTAATTTTGAAGAACATTATAGGTCATTTTGAAGCTCAACACTTAGAAATATTTCTAAGTACAAATACCCGTGTGTTTTTCCTGATTTCAAACTTGAATAACTTTTTGCTCAACAATCCAAATGCTACCTTTCTTATCACATTGTGAATTTTGTTGTGAGATCTTTCTATTGCAAAAATAATGAGATCATAAAGCCTCCTACATTGTGTGCCTCGTGCTCTTGAAGTTGCTTCCATGAAACTGAGTTTTTGTTTGAAGTCAGAATTTGATTTCCATAATGTGGCCTCTAATCACAAAATTTGTGTGTGTGTTTTCACTTAAACATGTTTAACAAACTTGCTCAGACTTGTTTAAGTATCAAAACGCAAGAATTGAGTGAGTTTTGATGGATTACGAGTCAGACTTTGCTCATGATGCAGGCGTGCATGATTTCCACTCAAATTGCATCATTCACCCATTCTATTGATTCCATTCACTTCTCATATAAATACAGACCACATTGCACTCATTTTAACAAGCTTTAGAGAGCTAAAAAACCTCTGTCAGACTTCCTTCAAACCTCTCAATTTTGCAAATTTAAATTTTGTTTTAAAGAACTTTTCAATCCAATTTCTTTGTTGATACTTCATCCTTGAACTTCACTTAAGCTAACAGAAGAAGAACCAAGTCTTGAATTGCTCTAAATCATGCTATTCAAGTCAAGTTTCAGAGCTCTGAAGTTGAGCTTGAACAGTGTGATACGGTGGGAGAACTGACTTGGGTGTTTTGCGTTTGATCACAAATGTTGAGGTTAGCAAGAGTCGCCACCGACTTTTCTTTTATCCAAAAGGAAAGGTGAAAAGGCACAGGAAAGTTTGAGATTATTTCTTGAGTTTTAGGGGTAGATTAAGGAAAGGGAAGGTATTAGCACCCTTTTCATCCATGGTTTTTCATGGGCTCTTAGTTACTTGCTAGATCACTTGTTTTTGTTTGAAATTGTGCTTTGTGTGGTTTTTGAAAGTATTTTGTAAAGAGGCCATTGTTTAGGAAAACTTTGTAATGATTCTCGTTCGTAAGAATGTATACAAATATGTTGATCTTTTGAAAATGTTTTCAAGTTTATAAGATATTTTTGAAAGTGTTGGTGTTTGTTTTGAAAGTAGCAAGGATGTTTTGTTTTGAAATGGAGCAAGTAATTAGGAGCATTCTACCTACTCAAAAGTCTTTCATGTTCATTTCCTCTTTCCTTTGACATTGCTATCTTACCATTGATTTGGTAAGTAACCCTATCTTTGGATGTAAACGGGACGGGCACGGGTCATCGTATAACCATGATTAGCAATGTTGCAAGGTATCTTAGCATTCTTTTTTAGGGACTAAGATCATTTGAAAGGCAACATAGATAGCATCATCGAGGGACTATGATCTTATATTTTGCTTGTTTTTGCTAAGATACCTCACATGCGTAATATGGCCATTTTGTAAGGCAACCAAGTGGATTTTACCCTAAGGGTGCTTGTGTGCAAGTATGCTGTTTTTCATGCTTGTTTTTTGTCTTTGATTAGGGTTTTCTAATTGATTGGTTTTAGTGTTTCTATACAAACCCTAATTACTAGCATTTGTATATAAAGCAATAAATTGCGGAATATAAAATTACTATGCTATTACAATACTTATGGGAGCGGGTGTACAAATTACAAATGGGGATTTCTAGAAAATAAACCTAATTATCTATTACAACCATATTGAATTTGGATAAATAATGTACAAAAATGAGTAAATATACAAGAATGTAAAATTGAAAGAAAATGGACTTTTATTTGGATTTTTAGGGAAAAGGGGTTTTGTTTTAACCTAATTAACTAAAAGAAAAATAATTAAGTAAATTAGTAAAAAGTAAAACCTAAATTTACTAGGAAAAGAATTCAAATAAAACCTAATCTATTAATTGATTAAAAAATAAATTAAGTTTATAAGAAGAATATTTTTTGGTATTTTTGTCTTAAAAATAAGCCAGCAAGGGGGTCATAAGTGGGTCATAAGTGAAAAAAAACATAAGGCCCAAGGGGATGAGGCCCAGTGTTGCCAAAACAGTCAAAATACGTGAAAAAATATGTAAAAATCCCAAAAGGGTACCACTAGGGCTCGAACCCAGGTCCCTATAGTCACAGGCGCGCGCTTCTACCACTGGGGTGGCTATACATCCATTCATATAAACAAAACAACAAATATATGTTAGAAATCAAGTCCATGGCCTGAACTTCATTTTCAACCTCACGCCCAGCCAGAGTACCTGTATCTTGTTCATGTCTCATCCATACAAAAATGTAAACATGAATCTTATAGCAAATTTTCTCACGATTTCAGAAATGCAAAGCAATAAAATTATAGATCAAAGACAAGCATGAATTTTAATGGCCCTAATCTGAACCCTAAAAATTTTAGAAACTTCAATCTTAAAATTCTTTAAGCTCAAGTAATATAAATGAAAACTATGGACATGGTTAGCTTCAGGGCAATGATATCTACATTTTTCATTCACAAATAAACCATTAATGATGCTTGTATGAAAAGTTCAAAGTTGAGATAACTTACCTTGCAAGAGGGTATCATGTTTTGAGTTTGAGTAGCTTTTAGTGAGTTCCAATGATTGGATTAGCTTCCTCAAGTTCCATGGAAGCTAATGTGATGCTTAGCTTGAGCTGAAAGTGCCTGAGGAGTTCTAGAGAAGTCAAGGTGCAAGATACTGTTTTTGAAAATGGTGTATGATGATGGAGGTGTTACATTGGTGTTGCAAGTGTTGGAATTGTTTGTGTATGCTACTTAGAAGCTTTTGAAAGTAAAAGGCCAAGAAGCGCACAAGCAAATTTGGAGATTGGATTCAAAACTCAAAAATGGTAAGTTTTGAGGTATTTTTGGTGATTCTGTTTTCTTGGTGTTTTCAGGGCTCAACTATGCGTGGGATTTGTGGAAAATAACTTGTGTATGTAAAAGCAAAAGGTCTTAAGTGCCTTGGAGAGTCAGAAGTACAAGTTATAAGCTAATTGCTATGTTACTTGATTTTCAAGAAAAGTGGGAAAACAAGTTTCAAGAGGAAGTACAAGCATGGGCTGAGTGATTGTAAGTGTCTAGACAAGCTTCTCTTGAGTTATGGGACTTGTATGATCAGAAGAAAGCAATTGCAAGGCTCAAGAACAAGTTTTGTGCAAAAAGCTACTTTATCAAAATGGCATTGTGCACCTTCTTCCCAAAATGGATATAAAGCATGGCCTTGCATTGAATGCTTGAATTGAGACCTCTAACAGTTGTGAAAGCAATTAATTATGGAGTTCCTAACAAGTTTGAGGCCTGCAAAGTAGAGGTTATGCAGCATAAGTTTGAATTTTGAATCTTGTTCATCACAAAATGACTTGTAATTCAAGTGTGAAAACCCTAACTTCATCTCTTCGATTCTCCCTACTCAAAAATTATCTCAAGGAGTTCTTGGACATTTTCTAAATCTTGTAATGTGCTCTAAAACCCCTCTTTGAATAACTTTTGAAAATTCCCATTGGAACTATATGAAAAAGTTCCATGAAGATAGGTCAAAATCCTGACCAAATTAGGGCAAAATTTCACTAAGTGTTTTGTTTCATGACCATGTGTTCTTAAAATTATAACTTGAGATCCAAGAACTTTTCTAAGGAGTTGTGTAAAGCAATGTTGTAGATTTCATGGAGATCTACAACTTTCATGTTGAAAGTTTCTTTTGAATCATCTTGCACCATGGTGAAAATTTTGCTCAAAGTTGTGAAAAAATAAGAAATTTTCAACACTTATAAAAATTTCTAAGTTTAGAAATTTTAACTTTTCAAAATGAAATCTTGAATTTTTTATTTCTTGATGAATAAGTTTCATATTTTGACATAGTTTGATGAATTGTGATCTTTGAAATTTGATTTTGAACAAAAAGTCAAAGTTTGACTTTTCAGTATACAAATGACTTTTGGTTAGTTGACTGAAAATTCATTTGTCAAGCCATTGGACTTTAGCAATGTTTTGAGCCATGTCATTTGGTCAAAATGATGCAATTAGACTCTTGAGATCATTCCTTAAACCAATTGATCATTTGCTAGGTCAACAATCAGAAATTGCCCTTTCCTAGTCAAAATCCTAATTTTGACCATTTTGACCTTTTGAAGATTTGATCAAATTTCTTGAGGAATTATGGTCCAAACTTGATCAAATGATACATATGAGTTTAAAATGTTGTTTTGGATCAAAAACTATGAAGTTTGACTGTAAATTGGCCATAGTTGACTTTTTCCCCAACACAGTTGATTTCTAGGTCAACTGCTAAATTGACTGAGCAAAAGTGTGATCCAAAGCTTGAAACTTGACATGAGTAATCTTAGGGTCCATAATGATCCATGAAAGTAATATGTGGCATTGGAAGTTCAAATATCCTTGTGCAATCTCAAACCCTAATTTTGGTCATCAGTGCTTAAGGAGGTGTCTTGAGCTGATCAACCCTAGTGCAGTCTTGAGCCAAAGGAGATCTTGTGAGAACATTCTTAATAAATGAGAGGGAAAATTGTGGGGTACAACAGCTGCCCCTATTCAATCTTCTTAAGCCTGAAGAGTTAGATTGGCGAGTTTTTCCATTCGTGACTCGAAGGTGGAATATGATTGGATATTAGAGTGCCCAGAAATTTGCACTCGGTGATGTGAAGGTTGATGGTATAGGGAATGGGCTTAAAGATGCCATTTGGGGGGATGATGGAAAGTTGTTGGAGATGGGCTTGTAGATGCCATCTATAAATGATTGTTGAACTGTATCTATAAGCTGAAACTGAATGAATATCACAATGGCGTCCGTATCTGGAGCGTATCTGAACTGTATCTGAAAGTTAAATCTAAATGAGTATCATGATGGCATCTTTTTATGGAGCGTTATCTGAATTGTATCTGAAGATTGAATCTGAATGAATATCAGGATGGCATCCGTATCTGGAGCGTATCTGAACTATATCTGAAGATTGAATCTGAATGAGTATCGGGATGGCATCCGTGTTTGGGGCGTATCTGAACTGTATCTGAGAGTTGAATCTGAATGAGTATCAGGATCGCATCCGTATCTGGAGTGTTATCTGAACTGTATATGAAGATTGAATATGAATAAGTATCAGGATGGCATCTATATCTGGAGCGTATCTGAACTGTATCTGAAGATTGAATCTGAATGAGTATCAGGATGGCATTCGTGTCTGGAGCGTATCTGAATTGTATCTGAGAGTTGAATCTGAATGAGTATCAGGATGGCATCCGTGTCTGGAGTGTATCTGAACTGTATCTGAGAGTTGAATCTAAATGAGTATCAGGATGGCATTCGTATCTGGAGCGTATTTGAACTGTATCTGAAGATTCAATCTGAATGAGTATCAGGATGGAATTCGTATCTGGAGCGTATCTGAAGATTAAATCTGAATGAGTATCAGGATGGCATCCGTATCTGGAGCGTATCTGAACTGTATGTGAAAATCTGAATCTGAATGAGTATCAGGATGGCATCCGTGTCTGGAGCGTATCTGAACTGTATCTGAAAAGCCTGTGAACATTGTTAATGGTAGTTATTGATTAACCTTATCCTGAAAAGGGTAAAATGTTAGCTAATGTGCAAAGTCATGTTGTATGAAATGTATGGTATAATGAGATTGTGATACATGCATTTGTGTTATCGATGTTTATGATATATGGATGTGATGTATGCTTATGTGAGCTAATCTGTTGCACTGCTTATTAGATTGGGGAAAATAAATCCCTGACTGCTGCTGAGGATACGGAGTGCAAGTCTTCATGTTTTGAAGTGTTGACGAATTTCCACTCAGAAATAAACTTTGTTGTAAGGGAAATTTCATATACTGCTAGTAAAATCCTGTTGGGGAATCCTGAGAAATTTGGCGACTTCTAACGGGGAGTGATAACTGAAAGTTTTGTTCCGCTGGGGATTAAACTGCATACTGCGAGAGATTTTATGGTAATATCTTAGAGAGATTTCCCTATTTCTTAAAGCCATTAGTGATTGTCTTTATATTTTGTTCATTTGTGAACGATAGTTACGTTCAAATGCATATGTTCAAAAATAAATCAATGGATGTTTTCGTAAACAAAACACAAGAATAAATAAAAACAGATAGTTTGGCACTTTCAAAGGGATATTTTTGTATTGAACTTGAGTAATTATTTTTGTACAATGAGACAAACATTCTAGTAAGAGAATGCCGTTGTAAAAAATAAAAATTTGATACAAAGAAAATATAGTTACGTGAAATAATCCTATGGGGTTCCCATTCTGCTATAGACTTCGTGTCTTTGAGCATCTTATCTATTTGTTTCCTTGTCTGAAGCTGATTGAATTGATCAGAACCGTTGAGTTTGTCAATTGAAGCCAAAGGTTGTCCGTAAGGTGATCCAACAGGACATAGTCATACGCTTTAATTCCCTAACTTTTGTCTGGACCGCACTTTCGGGTTTTTAGTCCACCGAGATACCCTTTTTTGCCCAAGCCGCCCTTTCGGGTTTTCAGCTTTCCGGGTGTACAGATCTTTTTTGTTTTATCCCTAATTTTTGCCTGAACCATTTTGGTTCGCCGGGATGCCCTTGTTTTGCCTAGGTGTGTCAACCTAGCGGATCTCTTATGCGTAGTATCTTTTGACTATGTCCGCGTTCACAGGGTGCGGCAGGTCGTCACCATCCATTGTGGTCAAGATCATTGCTCCACCAGAGAATAAGCTTTTGATCACAAACGGTCCTTCGTATGTAGGAGTCCATTTGCCCCTGGGATCACCCTGCGGTAGTATGACACGTTTGATCACCAGATCCCCGACTTGATACACTTGGCGTCTGACCGTTTTGTTGAAAGCCTTGATCATCCATTTTTGATACATTTGACCATGATAGACAGCAGTAAGCCTTTTATCATCAATCAAGTTCAGTTGATCGAGTCGAGTTTGGATCCAGTCATCTTCATTCAACCCTGCATCCTTCATGATTCTCAGAGAGGGGATATGGACTTCAATAGGTAAAATATCCTACCTGCCGTATACGAGAGAGTAGGGTGTTTCTCGGATTGATGTGCGTGTTGTGGTACGATACCCGTGGAGAGCGAATGGTAGCATCTCATGCCATTCTTTGTACGTGACTTTCATTTTCTGTATGATCTTTTTGATGTTCTTATTTGCGGCTTCGACATCACCATTCATCTTTGGCCGATAAGGGGAAGAATTATGATGCTAGATCTTGAATTACTCGCACAGGGCGGTGATCATAATATTGTTTAGATTTGTACAATTGTTTATGATGATCCTCTCCGAGAGACCATACCGACAGATGAGATTCTGTTTAATGAATCGGGCTACAACATTCTTGGTAACGGAAGCGAAAGAGGTCGCCTCAACCCACTTTGTGAAATAGTCAATGACCACTAAGATGAAGCGGTGTCCATTAGAGGCAGTTGGTTTGATTTCCCTAATCATATCAATACCCCACATAATAAAGGGCCAAGGAGCCGTCAAGACATTCAAAGGAACCAGAGGTACGTGCACCTTGTCAGCATAAATCTGACACTTGTGGCAGGTTCGAGAGTGTTGATAGAAATCTGCTTCCATGGTAGACCAGTAATAGCCTGCCCGTAGGATCTTATTTGCCATCGTATTCCCACTAGAATGGGTGCCAAAAGTTCCCTCATGTAGATCAGCCATGATCTTTTTTCCCTCAACCTTGTCTATGCAATAGAGAAAAACAGAGTCATGGTTGCGTTTGTAGAGAATTCCATTACTAAGGAAGAATTTAGAAGAGAATCTCCTTAAGAACTTCTTATCATTGACTGAAGCTCCTTCTGGATATTCTTGAGCCTCGAGATACCTCTTGACTTCGTGAAACCAAGGCTGATCCACTACTTCTTCAGTATTGATCTCATGAAAGTGAGCTGGTTCATTCATTCATTCAATGGTAATCTCAGGAGCCTCGTTATCCCATTTAAGTTTAAACATGGATGACATTATGGCTAGTGTGTCTTCTAGCTGATTTTCTTCTCGCGGGAAATGCTCGAAGGTAATCTTCTCAAAGTGTGGGATCAACGTCAACACATGTTCTTTGCAGGGGATAAGGTTAGGGTGTTTGGTGTCCCATTCCCCTTTGATCTGGCTGATGACCAAAGTTGAATCTTCGAATACATTTAAGGATTTGATTCCCAAATATATGGCAGCTTTGAGACCAAAAATGCACGCTTCATATTTTGCCATGTTATTTGTACAATTGAAGCAGAGACTCGCCATAAAGGGAGTATGACATCCTTCAGGAGATATGAGTACAACACCTATACCATTTACGAGTGCGTTGGATGCCCCATCAAAAACCAGGGTCCATCGGGATCCTTGTTCAGGTCTGTCATATGGTCTGGATTCTTCACAGTTTTTTACCATCATGATGTCTTCATTTGGGAATTCGAACTTCATGGACTGGTAGTCATCCACAGCTTGATGAGCAAGGTGATCAGCTAGTACACTGCCCTTTATTGCTTTCTGGGTAGTATACTGTATGTCATATTCTGTCAGGATCATATGCCATCTCGCTATTCTCCCAGAGAGGGCAGGTTTCTCGAAGATGTATTTTATTGGATCCATTTTAGATATCAATAAGGTAGTATGAGTCAGCATATATTGTCTTAGCCGGCGAGCATCCCATGCTAGAGCGTAGCAAGTTTTCTTGAGCAGTGAATATCTTGTTTCACAGTCGGTAAACTTTTTGCTCAGGTAATAAATAGCATGCTCTTTTTTGCCAGACTCGTCATGCTGCCCCATCACACACCCCTTTGAATTTTCCAAAACAGTTAGATACATGATCTATGGTCTTCCCTTGACTGGTGGCTCAAAACAGGAGGCTCTTGCAGGTACTCTTTGATCTTGTCGAGGGCAGTTTGGCACTCATCATTCCATTTGACTACTTGATCTTTCTTCAGTAATTTGAAGATTGGTTTACAAGTAACTGTCAAGTGAGCAATGAATCTGGAAATGTAGTTTAACCGTCCCAAGAATCCTCTGACATCCTTCTCAGTACGAGGAGCAGACATCTCTTGTATCGCTTTCACCTTGGCGGGATCCACTTCGATACCTTTATTGCTGAAACCAAAGCCTAGGAGTTTACCGGACCTCACCCAAAATGTGCATTTATTTGGGTTTAACCTCAGCTTGTACTTTTTTAGCCTCTCAAATAATTTTTGCAAATGACCAAGATTCTCTTCTTTTGTTTGAGATCTTGCTATCATGTCGTCCATATAGACCTCTATTTCGTGATTTATCATGTCATGAAATAGAGCTCCTGTGGCACGCTGATAGGTTGCCCCAACGTTCTTCAACCTGAATGGCATAACCTTGTAGCATAATGTTCCCCATTGTATGACAAAGGTTGTTCTTTCCATGTCCTCAGGCGCCATTTTGATTTGGTTGTAGCCTGAGAAACCGTCCATGAAGGAAAAAACTTTATGTTGTGCCGTATTGTCAACTAGAATATCAATGTGGGGAAGTGGGAAATCATCCTTAGGGATTGCCCTATTCAAGTCCCTGTAGTCCATGCACATTCGTACTTTTCCGTCCTTTTTAGGCATGGGAACAACATTGGCAACCCATTGTGGATAGGAGGTGACGACCAAGAACCCCATGTTGAATTGTTTCATGACTTCAGTTTTAATCTTCTCTGACATGTCTGGTCGCATACAACGGACCTTTTGTTTTACCGGAGGGCAGTCCTCTTTTGTAGGTAGATGATGTACTATGATATCTACATCAAGTCCTGGCATGTCTTCGTACGACCAGGCAAAGACCTCAACATAATCATGTAGCAACTAAATCAGACGCTCTTTGATACTGGGTTCCAGACTGGCACCCAACTTGACTTTATCTTGTCTTCTTCGATACCTAGGTTAATTGTGTCCACTGGTTCTTTGTGGGGTTGTATGGTCCTCTCTTCTTGTTGTAGTAACCTGGAGAGTTCCCCGGGTACTTCAAAATCTTCCTCACCTTCGTCTTCGGCTTGGTATGTTAGATTTTCAGAATCACAGAAGGCCATAGCAGGATCGTTACCCATGGGATTCCGAACGGATGTAGATTTGCAATTTGAATGTGAGTCTGTGTAAGAGTTTAGCTATCTTTGAAAGGAATGAAAGTTTAAAAATAAAAACAATGAGCACAAATTTTTGTATGCAAAAACATCCATTATTCATTGATGTCATATGGAAATAAGATAATAACCGTTATAAATGGACCATTGTGCCTCGGGTAAGACACAAGGTTTTAAGAGTCTGAATTGTTCAATATTACAGGTCCGATAAAATTTAAAGACAAATTATTGTTGGATAAAAGTGATCGGGACAAAATCTCTAGCTTCCCAGTTGCTGGGCCCTCCATTGACAGTTGGGAAAATCCAATCCTCTAGGTTATAGTTGTCTTCACCATCCTCCACAACGTTGACTTCGCCGTTGCTGATCTTCAAGGGTGGTCCTCCGGCACGAGTACGACGTACATCTTTCTGGGATCCTGAAGTGAAACCCAAATCAAAATTGTCAGATTTGTGTGGGATATCTGAGAGTTGGCCCCAAATAGTGCACCCACCTTCTTCGATTACTGCCTTGGCATCTTTCAAAGATGACATCTTGAGCGGAGGCCTTGTAATTTTTGGGACTTAAGAAACAACCTTGGTTACTACCACAGTTTGCAGGACTTCTTCAAAGTACTGAAATGGAGTTTCAATAAATTCACCATCTAATTCCACATATCTGAAGGAATTTAGATGACTGACCATATACTCTTCTTCTCCATGAACAGTGATGATTTTCCCCTAAATTGGATATTTCAGCATTTGATGCAACCTAGAGGTAACGACACCAGCATTGTGAATCCATGGTCGGCCTAATAAGCAGGAATATGAAGGGAAAATATCCATTACATCAAAATTTGATTCAAATGTTTGGGTTCCATTTTTTATGGGGATGACCACTTCCCTGTGCACCATCCTTTTTTAGCCGTCGAAGGCCCTCACTACTATGTTACTAGGTTTCAAGGTTAATCCTTCATAGTCAAGCCTATCAAGAGCCTTTTTAGGCAACACATTCAGAGACAAACCAGTGTCAACCAAGACATGAGCCAAAGTCATGCCCCTGAATTCGACTGAGACATGTAATGCCTCGTTCTGCTTCCTCCCCCTTGGTGTTAAATCGGTATCAGAAAAACCTAAACCATTATCTGCGGTCAAGCTGGCTACGCAGTCTTGGAACTGATCGGAAGATGTTTCTTGGGGTACATGGGAAGTTTTAAGGAATTTTACCAAGGCCTTTGCATGAGCCTCGGAACATAACAATAAAGCCAGCATGGAAATTTTTGATGGAGTTTGCCCCATTTGTTCGACTATGTTGTAGTCGCTTCTTTTTATAATCTTTAGAATTTCCTCCATCTCTTTTCGGGAGGTCTCGGGGATAGCTACTGATTGTGCCTTCATTCGGACAGGATCATCCATAATACCTTTTCCTCGAGTCTCGGTTGACTCGGCAGTGGGAATGTCAATAGGGGTGATAACAGGGACTGCAACAGTTTTTCCAACAGGAGTATCAACATAGATAATTGCAGGACTGGGAATAGCCTTTGGAGGAGAAACACCAACATGAATGATTACCAGTCCAGAAATAGCTTTTGGAGGAGCAATTTATGGAGAGAAAACCCTTCCACTACGGGTTACCTTGCTAGTCCCTGCGATGTGACTGATATCGGAGTCAACTTTCTTAGAACTTGATTTTTCAGCAGCTGGCCAATCTTGCTTGATACCGTGATAGTAGACATCACCTCCATAATTCCATGGGACGGTTTTGTCTGAAGAATACGGGATTGGTCCATGCATTGTAATTATCAACGGAGCTACTTTAGGAACTGATGTAATTCTAACGGGTCTTTTGGTGGAGACCCTGGAAGAATTTGTGGAAATGGTCACTATGGAAACATCATTATAGGAAACAGTTGGAATAGAAGTCTTCTCGAACAAAATCTCCTTGTCATCTATTAGGCATTGAACGCATGCTTTTAACAAAGGACAGCTGGTTGGTGAGGATAAACAGAAATGACAGCTTTTATCACAGCCTGGGAATACACTGGCATTCAACAAGTTCTTTTTGATAGTCAGGAGTGGGGTCACAAGTTCATCAACCAAAGTAACAAACATATCTTCCTCAACGGTGTTGACATCACGGTCGTGCTTGGGCATAGGGGCAGTGATGACATTGGGAATTTCTGGCGCAACGAATTCAATCTCTTTGGCTTCAATAAGGTCTTGTACCTTGTTTTTCAGATCCCAACAGTTGTTAGTGTCATGGCCGAGACTCTCATAATGGTATGCACAACGGGCATTAGGATGATAATGAGGAGAGGTTGTGTTAGGATTCTTTGGAGCTTCTTTTAAAATCACTAGACTGGATCTTAACAAATGTGGCAAAACTTGAGATGGTGTCATATTAATTCGAGTGAACTGTCTGACTGGTCTTTCCGTTCTTGGCTGGTTGTTTCTTTGCTGAGCAAGTGCGGGTTTGGGAATCATGAAAGCCCCCACCATTGGATGGCGTTCAGCCCTATCTTAATTTCTCTGAGGATATACAACAACAACTTCTTTTTTTCCAATGAATAGTTTTCTTACAGCAGCAGAGGATGCATCTTTTTGAATCTTCCTATTCTTTATCCCAGCTTCCACTCTTTCTACGGTCAATATCAATTCGGTAAAACCTGTCGAGGAACTCCCAATTAAGTGATTAAAGAAAGGACCAGACAAGGTACCCAAAAACATGTCTACTAGCTCTCTTTCTGATATGGGAGGTTGGACTCTTCCTGCTAAGTCCCTCCATTTTTTAGCGTAGTCTTTGAAGCCTTCACTTGAAACCATGGCCATACTCTGGAGTTGAGTACAGGTGGGAGCAAGGTCTGTGTTGTATTGGTATTGTTTGTAAAAGGCAGCGGCAATATCTTCCCAAATTTTGAACATTGGCTCTTTGTAACTAATAAAACCAATCAAGTTGAGTTCTAGACAAACTGTCTTGAAAGAAGTGTACCCATAAATCCTTGTCAGCAGTCTGAGGCTGTATTTTCCTCACATAGGACCGGAGATGTATTTTGGGACATGAAACTCCGTCGTATTTGGCGAACACCGGTGCCTTGAATTTTGGAGGAATGACAATCCCAGTTACTAAACCCAACTCCTCAAAGTCCAATCCAGGAACTTTTTGAATTTCCATTGCACTTAATCGCTCTTCCAGATGCTTATACTTGTTGTCGGCCAGAGGATATTGTTCTTTAGAATAATCTTCTTCTTCCTCTTCCTCTTCTGATTCTGGATGGACAACTGCTTCCTTGCCTTTCCCATCTTGATTGTCTTTCTCACCAGATGATGTTTTAAACTCTAGGGTCCTTCTTGCTTGTCCTTGGAATCTTCTTCCCATATTTAGAACTCCGGTTATTTTCTTTGTTTTCTTCTCTTTCTCTTCAACCAGCAAGATCTTCAACTCTTCTTGTCCTTTGGCGAGAGTTAAGAACATCTGTTGAAACTGAGCATTCTGTGCTTGGAGGTCCTTCACTATCTGCTTGAGATCTATCTTACTAAAATAAACAGTAGAAAGATGAGTAGACTTGTTGCAAGAAACTTGCTTATGTTATGATGAATGGTAGATGTTGTGATACAGTGGCAGAACCGACTGTTTTGAAAATGTTGGTTTGCGTTTTGCGTTTTTGTTTGCAAAATGTCGCGGTAAGCAAGAGTTACTAGCGACTTTTATTTTATCCAACTGGAAAGGAAAAAAGCACGGAAAAATTCCTTTTTCGAGATTTTGAGTATGGGGCGTAGATTATAGAAAGGGAAGGTATTAGCACCCTTTCTATCCGTGGTTTTCCACAGGCTCTTAGGTACTTGCTCATCTTTAAAATTTCTTGTGTGTTTGTGTTTTGAAAAGTTTTGTTTTACTTCGTTTTAACCCTTGCTTCTGTCTTCAAGAGTGTTACGAAGTGTTTTTGAAAACTTGTTTGAAAAGTATTTGGTGTGAAAAGTTTTGATTTTGAGCAAGTACCTACTAGCATCTACCCACTCAAAAAAGATCGTTTCTGTTCTTGTTTCCTTTAGATAGCTCTATCCTAATATTGAGAAATATGTAGCACCATCGTTGGAGTTGTAAGGGTCAATTCGTAAGGGACGTACGATCACTAAAGCAATGTTAAGACGTCTTAGTAATAACCCTACTGTCCTAAGATCATATTTGAGGCAACATTTCCGAGGAAACCTTTCCGAGGCAACATTTTCGAACGGGACTTTTGATCTTTGTTTAGACAGGAGGGCAACCACTAAGATACCCTATACTTAATGATCGTTTACCGAAGGCAACCGAAGTGAGAGTATACCTAGGAGTGTGCATGTGCGAGTGATTTGATTTCAGTTATTATCTTTGCACATTAGGATTTTCTAGCCATTTTAAATTATCATGCAATCTTGTCATACAATCCTATTAACATACATCTAAACAGTTAATATTTGCAAGAATTAAAATGCGAGAAAGTAAAACTACGCTATTACAAGGCTTCGGGGTAGGGATTAATTACATAGCCAAAAAAACCCGTAAAAACGATAAATAAAAGAAAATCCTAGATTAAACTATTACATACCATGAGAAATTAGATTAATATTGCAAAAAACTATAAACGCGCGTGACGAATCGAAAACGAGAGATTTAGGGTTTTGACCCCAACTACCTAATTGTTATTTAAAAAGAAAAAAACATTTTTTTTTGTAGTTTTTGTGCTATTTTTAAGAAAATAAGGTTTAATTGAATAAATAAAAACCTAATTACTAATTAATTTAAATTAAGAAAAATAATTTAAATTAACCTATTTTTGTATTTTTTTGTTTTGAGAAAAGAAATAAAAATTAAATCAAGCTAACCCTAATTTTTCTAATTGATTTTAAATATATAAAAAAAGTTAGAATTAACCTAAATTAAATTAAACTAATATTAAATTAAATTTGATAAAATAAAATAAAACCTAATTCTAAATTTATGAAATTTGATTTTATGATTTTTTGTGAACAAAGAAATTAATTTTGGTTAGAAAATAATTAAACTAATTAAATTAAATAAAAGAAAAAAATACAAAAGAGAAAGAATGGGCCTGGTGTTGTGCTAGCAAAGGGGGGTGCTGTTTGCAATTTTAAGCCCAACAAGCTTAGGCCTCCATTGACTTTTTCCAAATCTTGTGTGTACGCTTGACCTATGCATATGGTGGACCCTCGTTGGAGGAGCCTTGGATCTGGCTTGCTAGTGGTTTGGATGACCAGATTTGGAGAGTACATGATGAGTCCTTTGCCATGTGGTACACTGAATCATCCTGAAAATATTGAGAAAATAAAAAGCACACGCCTGGGATTGAACCTAGGACGTGTGCATCAAAGACCAATGGCTTTACCACCTGCGCTGGCTTGCTTATTTGTAACAATAATTAACAACAAATATAATATGGAAAAACAAATGGCTAAACTCAAAAATGCGTGAAATTCAAAACTGGCCATTCACCACCTGCCACGCCATCATCTTCCTCGTGGCTTCTGTCGTTTTAGATCACATACTTTCACCTATGGACTCTGGGCGTAGGTACAACCCTTGTCCACTCCAAAATCCTATGCAAGCATGATAAATCACAACCAATGGTACCAATCAACTTGTTGCAACCTCACGAGCATCATGATACCATTATTGATGGCTAATTGTTCCTGTATGAAAAATCCCTAAAAACGGAGCATTAACCCTAGCCATGGCATCTTGGTATACAGTCAATAAAAATGCAATTAAACGCAACCATTAGCTTGCAAACAACTCAAGGGTTATGAATATATCAATTAATCATGCTAAATATGCCATAATTATGATATTCGAATTCAAGAAAAGAGATGAACCGTATGAAACTTACAGCGTGATTCTGAGTGTGAGGAAGCTTGTTAATGGTTGCAATACGATCCAGGGATATCCAGCAAATGATTGGGATGGTTAGAATGGCTTGAGAAGGCCTGAAATTGGGAAATCAGTTTGCAACTTTTCCTTGAATTTTTTGCAATTTGTTCTCTCTTTTGCACGCCTCCAACCTCTTTTTTTTTGGTCTGCACTTGTTCCTTATGTATCCAAGAATGCATTAGGGTTACCACTTTGTATCAAATCTCTCCAATTATGAATATTGATTCAAGATTTGATCCTTGTGCAAAATCTTTCCAAAACAAGAAAATCCAATCTTTTTCTATCTAGTTTGAACCTTGCACGATTTGATCTTGTTTCCAGCTGTGTAATGAACTTAAGCATGCACAAAATCTCAAGATTTGATTAGTTTTTGATTTTTTCATTATTTTATTTTGATTTTATTTGATTTAAATGAAATAAAATCAAAATAAATGATAAAAATAAAAGAATGACAAGTGGAAGGGATCATGGGTCGTGGGTCACATTACAAACTTAGTGCATGATGACACACAAATATGTGATATTTCTGGCTTGATATACACCAAATATTTCTCATACTTTAGTTTAAATTAAATTATTTTATAAGTATTATGCAGGTATTTTTCTATTTTCGCAGATATGCATTAAGCCGAACACTTTTGAAGAAATGAAGAAAAAAAAGGGTGCAAAAAAGTAGTAAAAAGGCCTAAGGAGAAGAAACCAGCCCAAAAGCCCATTACACATGTGAGCACGTGGCCCACAAGTAAGAAAGCCCTGACGACCGTCAAGGGGACGTGACGAACGTCACGCGCCATGAAGACCAAGTGACGATGGTCACTCGAGTGTGACGAACGTCACAGCCCATTACTCCACTTTCTCCTCATCCAACAGACAGAAGCGCGTTCAAGGGTTAATCTAACGAGTTCCTTCATTTTCTCACCCACTCAGTCAAAGGAGCAACGAACGTGACAATTGAATGGCCTATTATTTCTCAAAGAAGGAAGTAAATTGTTCCTATATTTTCGAGAGTAACGGATCAAGCAAGCACTATAAATAGAGCCAGAGACCACAATAGAAAGGGTTCTTCTTTTTTTTTTTTGGCAAGAAAGTTTAGAGATTTTATTGAGCGAATATTATTTTCAGCAGAATATTATTTTCAGCAGCATTCTTTTCAGCATTATTTCTTTTCCCTGTTATTTCTTTCCAGTATTATTCTTTTCAGTTTTATTTTCTTCTGTACGGTTAAATATATCCTCCGATCGAAGCAAAGCCTACAATTTGTGCAGGAGTGCTTCTGTCTTCAGAGTTATCGCCAGGTTTATGTTTACAAATTCTTATTGCTTATTAATTGATATGATTATGTTTATTTGTGTTTGTCCTTTAAATTATTCTGCGATTTGGTTTAATATTATGTCAGGCTAGAAATCCTATACCGGTATGTAAAGTCAATCAACCGAGGGAACGAGTAACTTAGTCGGGATTATTTTTTTACTACGAAACTTTCTTTTTTGGCCTAAGTTACTATTTTTCAAATCATTAAATTGTTTTGTTACGGAAGTGAAAAAGAGATAGAGGTTAGGGTCAATAAAGCGGAAGTTTGAGATCTTTTAACTGGACAGTAGTAATTAGGCATTGGCTTAAAATACAGCGGAAGCACTTTAAAGTTAATTAAGATTTTGTTTAGTTTCCAAAAAGTGTTTTTAACTCCTGCGGGATGGAGGAAGCGTACGTTAGGACTTAACTGCATAGCCTAGATCAACAAAACAACAGTGTGAGACGAGGGTTTTTAAACTAGATAGGTTTTACTGAAAACTGTTTTGAAAATATAAAGACGCCCGACAGGTCACTAGTTCCCGAGGTACGACTGTTGCATACTGGTAATTAAGCTCGTTGATTATTGAAATACAACTTAATTTAGTATTTAGTTTCCCCTACAACCCAAATAAAATATTCATTAGCTTTAGATTTACAAAGCAACAATAGAAGACGGTAGATCGATTCATCAGTCTCTGTGGTTCGATATCATTTAAAACTACTCGACAAGACTGTGCACTTGCAGTCTGAATCATTGGATACATAAGTACAAATCCCACGATCAAGTTTTTGGCGCCGTTGCCGGGGAATGGTTTAAGTCGATATCACTACTCTTTTGTTACGCAGTAGAGACTAGAGCAAAAACTTCTCTCTTTCTTTTCTATCTCTATTTATTTTCTTTTCTTTTCTTATTTGTATGCCAAACACTCGTTCGCAAGGCGAGCCGTTATACATACAAATCAACGATATCGAGCGTTATCTCAGACTTAGACGCCGCATTCAAGAGTATCATCTCTTGCATAACACTCAACCTCGTCAATCACTCGAACTGCCCATTTATCCACCAACCGAAGAAATGGCTGCCAATCCTGCTCCGCGCCCACTCAAATCCTATGCCATACCCTCACAAGATGAACCACACAATAACATTGCTGCCCCTCCAATCGAGGCTAACAACTTTGAACTGAAACCCTCTTTGTTATCCGCTGTGCAACAAAACCAGTTCTCTGGTGGGTCGATGGAAGACCCTAATCTTCATCTATCAATATTTCTACAGTACGTAGATACAATCAAGAACAATGGGGTCAGTCAAGAGGCAATAAGACTTCGTCTCTTCCCTTTCTCTCTAAGAGACAGAGCAAGAGCTTGGCTCTAATCTCTACCCGCAAACTCAGTCACTACATGGGACGAGCTGAAGAAAGTTTTTCTTGCAAGATATTTTCCACCAAGCAAAACAGCTATGCTAAGATCTCAGATAAGCGATTTTAGACAAAAGGAGAACGAATCCCTTTTCGATGCTTGGGAAAGATACAAAGATCTGATGAGACTGTGCCCACATCATGGCCTGGAAGAATGGTTGATTATCCACACCTTCTATAATGGTCTCCTCTACAATACAAGATTAACAATAGACGCTGCCGCAGGTGGTGCACTTATGGACAAATCCTACACCGCTGCCTATGCTTTAATTGAAAGTATGGCCCAAAACCACTATCAGTGGGGAAGTGAAAGAGGACACGCAGACAAAGGTACTACAGAGAAAGCACCGACAAAAGGAGGAATGTATGAGATAAGCGACCTAGACAGTGTCCATGCTAAGGTAGATGCCCTCACCCTAAAGATAGACAATTTGACCGCAATACCTCCAGCCACCGTGGCTGCTATAACTCCCAATTGCAAAATATGCGGAGTGCCTGGACATCTAGTTACTGAATGTAAAATCTTGGCAGGAACTCAAACTGACCAAGTGAATTATGCCCAAGGAAACCCTTACTCAAACACGTACAACCCTGGATGGAAAAATCACCCAAATTTCTCATATAAAAACCCCAATGCGTTGTATGCTCCGAACCAAGCACCTGCCGTACCACCTGGATATCAGAAAACTCCTGCAAATGCTCCTAGTGCACCTAGAAAATCAAACTTAGAACTGATGATGGAGAACTTCATAGCTACCCAAGCGCAAACGAACAAGGACGTCCAAAATCAGAACATACACACTAATGAGTAGATAAAACAATTAGAAAACAAAATTGATGCTTTGGCCACCCACAATAAAATGTTAGAAACCCAAATCTCTCAAGTGGCTCAACAACAAGCACCTACAGTCGCACCGGCTGATACATTTCCCAGTCAACCACAACCTAACCCGAAGGGGCATGCTCATGCCATCATATTAAGGAGTGGAACTGAGTTAGATGGACCGCCTGACCCAAGACTGTCAAATCAAAGTATGTATCAAAAGGCTAAAACATCAACTGAGAAGGAGAATCAACCAGAGGTAGACGACGAAGATAAAGGAGGAGAGGCCAAAGAAAAAGAAAAATAAAAACCTTATGTGCCTCCACCGCCTTATAAACCCCAAATCGCTTCTCCTGGTAGATTAGCCAAACCCAAGAATGTAGGGAAATTTAAGAAATTCGTAGAACTTCTGAAATAGCTTAATATAACAATTCCTTTCACAGAAGCTATAACTCAAATGCCCTCCTATGCCAAATTCCTCAAGGAAATCTTATCTAACAAGAAAAAGCTAGAAGATAACGAAACAGTAACGCTTACAGCAGAATGTAGCACGATTATCCAGAACAAGATGCCTCCTAAGCTGAAAGACCCTGGAAGTTTCTCTATACCATGCCATATAGGTAAGTTCGTCATAGACAAAGCCCTATGTGATCTAGGAACTAGTATTAGCGTTATGCCTTTATCCATATGCAACAAACTGGAAATGGGTGAACTAAGACCGACAAAGATGTCCATTCAATTAGCGGATCGCTCCGTAAAATACCTAGTAGGAATCTTAGAAAATGTTCTTGTACGAATAGGCCAATTCTACATCCCTACAGATTTCATAATCATGGACATTAGAGAAGACGAAAGCACACCTATCATCTTAGGAAGACCATTCCTAGCCACCGCCGGAGCTATCATAGATGTAAAAAAGGGCAAATTAACCTTTGAAGTAGGTGAAGAGAAAGTCGAATTTATTCTAACACAATTCTTACAAGTGCCCGCCATAGATGACACATGTTATCTGGTGGACATCGTGGACGAATGCGTAAGAGAAATTGAATGGGAACCAATACCTTGTTCCGAAACCATGAAGATTCCCACACCTCTTATATTCGAAGATAACAAATGGTGTCCTGAATACCGAGACGACAATCTAAGTGAATGCTTAGCTCTGACACCTGATCACATGCCTTGTCCAAGAAAACCGGCATTGGATCTTAAGCCATTACCTAAGACCCTCAGATATGAATTCCTTGACACCGAGTTAAAACAACCTATAATTGTCAACGCGGACTTAGGACAACAAGAAACAGACAAACTATTACAAGTCCTAAGAAAATATCCCTCCGCCTTAGGATACAACATTACAGATCTCAAAGGAATAAGTCCTTCCATTTGCATGCATCGTATTATGCTGGAAAATGATTGCAAATCTTCTAGAGAACATCAACGAAGAATTAACCCAATTTGGAGCATCGTAGTTAAAGATGAAGTTAAAAAACTTTTGAACGCAAGAATCATATACCCAATATCCGATAGTCAATGGGTAAGCCCAGTCCACTGTGTACCAAAGAAAGGTGGTATAACAATAACAACAAACAAAGCAGGCGAAGCTGTAGCGGAATGTACTATAAGCGGAGCTAGAATGTGTATTGACTATAGGAAGCTAAATAAGGCCACTCGCAAGGACCATTTCCCTCTACCATTCATTGATCAAATGCTTGAACGATTAGCTAAGCACTCACATTACTGTTATCTAGACGGTTACTCCGAATTCTTTCAAATCCCTATTCACCCCGATGACCAAGAGAAAACAACATTCACATGTCCTTATGGAACTTTCGCCTACCGACGAATGTCGTTTGGATTATGCAATGCTCCCGCCATGTTTCAGAGATGCATGATGGCAATCTTTGCTGATTTCATAGACAACATTATGGAGGTCTTTATGGATGACTTCTCTGTATATGGAGAGAGTTTTGAAGATTGTCTGGTAAATTTGGAGAAAGTTTTGGAGAGATGCGTAAAAGTTAACCTCGTTCTGAATTGGGAAAAGTGCCACTTTATGGTCAAACAAGGAATCGTACTAGGACACGCTGTGTCCGAAAAGGGGATTGAAGTCGATAAAGCTAAGATCGAAGTCATAGAAAACTTGCTACCCCCTAAAACAGTGAGAGAAATACGCAGTTTCTTAGGACACGCCGGTTTCTACCGATGATTCATAAAAGATTTCTCGCAAATATCAAAACCTCTAAACACCCTCCTCATGAAAGACGTTGAATTTGATTTTGATGACAAATGCCTAAAAGCATTTAACCAACTAAAAACAGCTCTTGTATCCACACCAATCATGCAACCACCCGATTGGAGACTTCCATTTGAAATCATGCGTGATGCAAGCGATTACGCCGTAGGTGCAGTCCTGGGACAACGAAGAGATAAGAAGCTTCATGCGATATATTATGCTAGTAGAACCTTGGACCCTGCACATATGAATTACGCAACAACGGAAAAAGAACTTTTAGCCGTAGTCTTCGCACTAGACAAATTTCGCTCCTACCTAGTAGGCGCAAAGATAATCATCTATACAGACCACGCAGCTATTAGATATCTCTTAACCAAGAAAGACTCAAAGCCGAGACTTTTGAGATGGATTCTGCTTCTACAAGAATTCGATCTAGAAATTAAAGACAAAAAAGGTACCGAAAACGTAGTAGCCGACCATTTATCTCGAATGGAACAACTGACACTAAAAGAAGTACCTATTAATGATGACTTCCCGTATGACCGTTTGTTCGCTCAGATGGACTTAGGAGATGCCAGCAAAGAACCACCTGAATCAAATCCAAATCAACTGCTTTTAGGACTGGACACACAAGCTGCTAATAATGATGCACGAGAGAGCCAAGACGAAATAAATAATGCTATACAAGAAGCCGTGGTCTCTATCCGAACCAACCAAACCATACCATGGTATGCGGACATAGCAAATTACTTGGGTGCCAAAATCCTACCCCCTGATATGACTTATCAACAGAAGAAGAAATTCTTTCACGATTTGAAACATTACTTTTGGGATGAACCTTTACTATTCAAGAGGAGTGCCGACGGTATTTTCCGAAGATGCGTCTCGGAAAACAAAATCGAAAGCATTATTTCTCATTGTCATGACGCCCCTTATGGAGGTCATGCAAACACATCAAAGACATGTGCCAAAATTTTGCAGTCTGGCTTCTACTGGCCAAATTTGTGGAAAGATGTGCACATAGCCATCCTAAACTGCGACCGATTCCAATGCACCGGAAATATATCCAGACGCGATGAGATGCCTCAGACTGGCATTCTACAAGTTGAAGTCTTTGATGTATGGGGAATCGACTTCATGGGACCATTTCCATCCTTATTCGGGAACAAATATATACTCGTGGCTGTAGATTACGTTTCGAAATGGATTGAAGCAATAGCTTCTCCAACAAATGATACTAGAGTCGTGATTAAACTCTTGAAAACCATTATATTCCCAAGGTTTGGTGTACCCAAACAAGTTATAAGCGACGGTGGCTCCCACTTCATATCATGAATCTTTGATAAACTCCTAACCAAATATGGGGTGAAGCACCGCGTCGTAACACCATACCACCCCCAAACAAGCGGACAGGTGGAAGTCTCAAATCGAGAAATAAAACAAATATTGGAAAAAACTGTTGCCACGTCAAGAAAGGATTGGTCGGCTAAGTTACCTGACGCATTATGGGCCTACAGGACGACATTCAAGACACCAATAGGTACAACACCCTTTAAACTAATATATGGAAAATCATGCCACCTGCCAGTGGAAATTGAACACAAAGCTTACTGGGCAATTAAAACTTTAAACCTAAGTTACACTGCGGCAAGAGAGAAAAGGATCCTCAACATAAATGAATTAGAAGAACTAAGATTAGACGCATATGAAAATGCAAGGATCTACAAGGAACGGACGAAAAAATGCCACGACAAACGAATCTCAAGGAAAGAATTCAATGAAGGAGATATAGTTCTCCTATTCAACTCTCGTCTGAAACTTTTCCCTGGAAAACTCCGTTCACGATGGTATGGACCATTCGAAGTAACCAAAATTTTCCCCAGTGGTGCCATAGAGATTAAAGGAAAATCCATGAATCCATTATTAGTAAATGGCCAACTCCTAAAGCATTATTACAGCGTCGAAAATAAGGATTACAACGCGAGCTTAACGCTATTAGAGCTACAACACGAATTTGGAAACTGATTGACGTCTAACAACATTGTCAAGCTAACGACATTAAACAAGCGTTGTGTGGGAGGCAACCCACAATTTTTCATTTTTTATTTATTATTATTTATTATCTATCAAATATCTTTATCTTTTATTTCTATTTCAGCAATTTGATTTTTACTTTCCGTTTTTTTTCCTTTTCTTTCTTTCTTTCTCCCACAACATATTTTACTTATTTGCATTTTTCTTTTACAAATTTTAGTACCGACTCACAGGAACCTACAAGCTAAAATTCATGGATACTATCATTTTTGCCTCAGAGACTCAGCAGAGACGATATGAGATTCTGGCTCAGCGCCAGATGAGTATGACCACGTATGTGCATGATCCCACCTTGACAGCCTTAGGAATCAGGGAAAGTGTCTACTTCATGTTTAACCAGATAGGATGGGAGGGGTTCCTAGCCCATAAACACCCTACACACCAACGCCTCACCTTGGAGTTCTTGAGCACCCTCATCTATAAACCCACACAAGGCTTAGGGTGTAGTAGAGGTCAGATGTCCTTTAGATTGTTCGGTTTCACCCACCAGTTTACAGTTTGCAGTCTAGCTGAGCTGCTAGGATTCCCTAGTTCTTTAGACGCCCACATGGAAACCCAGGCGGATGACTACCTCAACTTTGAGCTTAATCACTTTTGGAGAGACATCACGGGCCAATATCCTGAGGACTCCGACCACCTTGATACCACCGAGATTCATAACCCTGCGATTAGGTATTTCCATCATATTTTAGCTTTCACATTTTTTAGAAAACCTATTAATCAACTCTCGGTTTCTAGGGATGAGTTGTTCATCATTTACTGTTCTTTTCAGTCTAGACCAGTCATTGGCGCATCATTTATGATCGCCAACATGTCAGCTATAGCTCAGTGTACCCATGGCCCCATCTGTGTCGGCGGGCTAGTCACTATGATAGCCGAGGCCCTATCCCTACGGTCATCTCTGTCGCACCTTACACCGTACACCAGATATTATACCATGGACATCCCTTTTTGCTTTAACATTTCTTTGATTGGTAACCTCATCCCACCTCACTTTCAGCTGCTTGTCCAACGTAACCCTGTCTATTACTTCAAATTGCCTAGCCCCGAGCATACCAGTGTCTATACCAAGACTAATTGGCTATATCCCCTAGAGAAGACAGACGAACACGACCCTGAGAGGGAGGAGAGCGACCCATCCACACCCACAGGTTACCACGATTATACACCCTTGGATTACCCTACACTACCCCTTGTTACTACAGCTGATGACATACCCATGCCTGATCATGCACATGCGATCAAGACTCTGCAGACAGATGTTACCACACTCTGAGGCGAGCTCGACACTGTTAAAGATAATGTCAGAACACTTCGGCGTGACTTCTTTCATTTAATGGACGTCTTCACGGAGCAGTTTGATCACATTTATCAACATCTGCACGCTTCTGCACCACCTCCCGGAGGCCCTCATGCTTGATAGTTTTTCTGTACCGCCCCAGTGAGGACACTGTTTGTTCTTAGTATGGGGGGGTTTTTCATCACTATTATTATTATTCTCAAAACTCATTATGGTTTTATTATTTTCGAATAATTTGTTACTTTTCGGTCCTAAAATTTTATTTATTTATTCATCTATTCATTTCATATCCATTTTATTTATTTTTATTTTAAATTATTTATTTATTTACAAAGTATGTATTCATTTTTATACTATGCAATTTCCATTATTATTTTCATTTGTTTCTAATTTCTATTATTATTTTCATGTGTTTTTTATTTCTGTTACCATCTTTATTTGCTTATTGACCATATCATTCTTCCAATTATACAATATGCTACTATATCCCTTACGATATACTTCTCAAAATTAAAATTAATTAATTAATTTAGTGGAGCACGCGTTCAAAGAAGTCAAAGAGACCAACATCACCTCACCCTGACGAACGTCAGTATGCATGTGACGAATGTCAGGGACTGTCTTTGACTCTGACGAGCGTCAGAGAATACGTGACGGACGGCAGGCATTGTCCCCCACGCTTTTCAAAACCGTGACCATTGAACAGCATTGATGCACGAAAAATTTGTTTTAAAATCCCACCACCCCATTTACTCCACTCACCCATAACTTCCATAACCTCCCAATTTCAAAATTCTACCATAAACACCATTAAATTTCTTAATCCACAAAACCATCTATATAAACCCTCCCCTTCCATCCTTAGTTTCATCACTACCACTCCCTTTCCATCTCTCTACCACAAATACATTTTTTTTCTATCAAGTTCAACACTCATGGCCAACCAACCCGAACCCGACATGCGACATCTCGTGCTCCGACAAGGAGAAGCTGGTGAGATCCAAAAAGAGAGGTACATAAAATTCCATCATCGAGGGCTAACATCCACACGGTTCGTCGACAACAATTTCTTGCAAGAATTAGGCTTGCAACCTCATATGGAAGGCTTGCTGAATAAAGATGGCCTAAGCTTTATTAGCACGATGAACACACCAACTTACGAAGCTCTCACGTTGGAATTCTTGAGTTCCTACGCATATCACACTCGAGACAATGCATACGCACACCTAACGGGAGCCGCTCATTTTCGGATGTTCAACCGAGAGTACCAACTCAACCATGAGATTTTGAGTGACATATTTCATTTTCCCCGAGGGAATAATGTGCAATATCGCATCCCCCCAGAATTGGATTGGAATGGAAGTGCATACGCACTATGGGAGAGAATAATCGGCGAACCAAACGTCACACCCGAAGCACGGTACGCCTCTCACATCCACAACCCGAACATCCGCTTCTTACACCGTGTTATGGCGAACACCATTTTCGAAAGGGAAAACAACAACAAGGTAAATACTAAAGAATTGTATGCTCTTCACTGTACCTTTTCGCAAAAACTCCGTCTTAATCCCGTTACTTTAATGATGTCCCACATTCAACACCTCGTTGCAAGAGACGAGACAACACCTTTTTGCATCGGAGGCATCGTCACCTCCATCGCAGTTCACCTGAACTGGGGGGAAAGGATCCAATGCCTACCTCCGCTGCCAGCTGTTTATATGGACATTGATAACTGTAGAGCTGGCCGCCTGATCAAAGTACGAGAAGCTGGAGGGTACTATCTAATGGTTAAGAATGCAAGGGTTCATAGTGTGATCATGCCAAATCATAATCGTACTTACTCGGGTAATCCGAATTACTGGCTTTACAACCTGAACGCCCCAGAACCCGGAGAAAATGTGCAAGGAAATCAAGGTCAGGCTAACAACGCTGCCGCTGAAGAAATCGAAGAAGAATTAGAGCAGCAAGAGCCCCAACCCCAGCAAGCCAACAATCCTGCCACCATCGATGCAATATATGCCGCAATAATGCAACAAAACCAGTTGTCCACTCAACGCCACCAGAGCCTCGAGACGCGCCAAATCGAGATGATGAGTCTCATGCAACAAATGCAGAGAGACCAAAATGACTACGCTCGCAGGCACGATCAAAGTATGCTGGAATTCACCACCGGAATAACGGCAGATATGCAAGCCTTAACACTCCGTGTTGACAACTTGCATAATATCATATCCCAGAGAGATGGCGGCGAATCTTCCAGACATGGTGGGCAAGCACGTCGAAGAGCGAGGACACGTGGCCGATACCAAAGACAAGAGGAGGAAGAATGATTATCCAGTTTCCATTTCCCCTTTCCCGCTTCTATCAATACATTGAGGACAATGTATGTTTCAAGTATGGGGGAGGAAGTATTTCCCTTTTCCTAGTAATTTTTATTTTCTTTGTAATTTCCCTTCTGTTATCTTTAATTCAATAAAAAAAATTTAAAATTTTTTTTGAAGTCATTTATTGCAGCAATCTGTGTTGTTCTTTTAGACTCCCCTTTCTTTTTGAGCCCATAAATTTTTTTTGTCTCACTCGACAAAGTAAATAGACTGCAAAATCTTTAATCATCAGAAATTAGGGCGAGATTAAGCGGAATTTCTACCGTCTAAACACTCTACAACCCCAGAGTATGATAGATCAGTTCAAGTACCTGTTGTTTCCAACACCCTGAGTTTAGTCTTTATAGTAAGCTTGAGTAGTTTACATTAGCAGTCAGCACCATCTTAAACACAAACTACGCAGGAAGTCGATGAATATAAGTGGATGATAGAATATTTCAGCAAAATGTTGCAAGGAAACACACTGATTAAATTGGATGGTCCTCACCCGATCGTCTAATCCAAAGGATGTAAACCTTACAAAGTAACATGAAAATTCATTTGATGGATGGTTCAGGAGCATCTGGTACTGAACTCGGTAGGGCAGATTACGGTCTGATCCCCCGCATCCAACATTTGAATTAAAGGTTGCCACATTACTGTGCCAGAAACCTCTAAAAGTCTAAAAGGATCATAACCACTAACCAATTGTTCTGCTATGTGCGTGTGAAGATAAAGGGCTTAATGTGATTGCGCTAGAATGAAAGGGGAAAAACAAGACAAATACTCGAGGTAGGCTATGATAGGACCTGTAACTAGTTTACGTAAAATGGGACTGTCTAGCATCGTCGACGTAGTAATGGAGCACGAATCAAACCACTGATTTTCTGACAAAAACACAACGCAGCTATATATTATTTGATCCGAGTCATAACCATGTTTAGAAAAACATCGTACTTAGCATTTTCTTGAGGACAAGCAAAGTTTAAGTATGGGGGAGTTTGATGACACACAAATATGTGATATTTCTGGCTTGATATACACCAAATATTTCTCATACTTTAGTTTAAATTAAATTATTTTATAAGTATTATGCAGGTATTTTTCTATTTTTGCAGATATGCATTAAGCCGAACACTTTTGAAGAAATGAAGAAAAAAAGGGTGCAAAAAAGTAGTAAAAAGGCCTAAGGAGAAGAAACCAGCCCAAAAGCCCATTACACATGTGAGCACGTGGCCCACAAGTAAGAAAGCCCTGACGACCGTCAAGGGGACGTGACGAACATCATGCGCCATGAAGACCAAGTGACGATGGTCACTCAAGTGTGATGAACGTCACAGCCCATTACTCCACTTTCTCCTCATCCAACGGACAGAAGCGCGTTCAAGGGTTAATCCAACGAGTTCCTACATTTTCTCACCCACTCAGTCAAAGGAGCAACGAACGTGACAATTGAATGGCCTATTGTTGTACCCCAAAATTTGCCCTCCCATATTCTTCAAGAAATTGCCAAGTCAAGCTGCAAAATTCCCCAAGGGTTGCACAGTGCAAAGGTCTCCTATACAGTCAAGATTAGGGTTTTGAGTCTGATCAAGAAAATGAAGTTTTCAAAGGTCCAATCAAGTCTCACATGCTTACAAATATGGTCAAGCATCCTCATATCAAGTTTCAAGGCATTCAGCTCAAAATTGCACAGTCAAAACCCTAAATTGCACTACAGTCAACTGTAGGGGCAAAATGGTCATTTGGCAGTCAAAAGTTCAAATTTTTGGTCAACATATCATTTTGAAGCCACAAACATCATTTGATCAATGCTTGATCATGATTCTCAAAATTTGGCTCAAAAATCATCAAGATGCAAAAGTTTCCTTATTTGGACAGTTGAAAAAGTCAACTGAAATTGACCAGGGCATAACTTTCACATGGATTATCAGAAAAATTCCATCCAAAGCTCATTTTGAAGAGCAAGACATTTCCTACAACGCATCTTCATACTTCAAGTCCAAGAAATGCTCTCACAAAAAGTTATCAATTTCAACATTATAGGTCATTTTCAAAAGTCAACAAAAAGGGACTTTAAGTCAAAGGCCATAACTTGAGATTGGTAAATCAAAATGACATGGGACCAAAGGCATTGGTTATAGGACTCAAAGACCTTTCCAAAATGTCCAAGAACATGAGAAAAGCTTAAAAATTGAGAAGTTATGCCTTGTGGAAGTTGGGAAATTTTTGGATATTTTGAAAAGTCAACATTGATTCAAATGACCTAAAATTGCTAATGGGCCCATTTTTCTTCCATGATTCATCATCCATGACATGTGCACGACCACTTGGCCCAAAGGGAAGTATTTTCTCATTTTTTATTTATTTATTTGAATTTCTATTTATATTAATTCATTTAAATTAAAATAAATACATGAAAAATGCTAACCTAAGTTTTTTCAATCTTTTTGTGCACATTATATCATCAATATTTCGTGCATATGCAAATTAGGAAAGATTTGGATTGATTGGCATGATTGAGAACAAAGAACACTTGAAAAAGATTGAAAAAAGATCCTTAAGAAATCAAATATTCAAAACCATGATTACAAGAGATTTGATTGAATTTTTTAACCTAATACATTCACTACATAAGCATAAACCTAAACCTAATCATGGAAGACACGCATCAGCTCAGAAGAGGCCATTGCAAACTTGAATTTTTCTCTAAAGAACTCAAAACTGAAATCATTGTTACAGGTCGATTCAAAGCATAAGATTTGTTTCAATAACTTCCTCAAGGTCTCCTGGACGATTCCCAATCAAGAAGACTCATCAGAACCTCAAGGATTGGTAATATGCACACAAACTGTATCAAGAAAATTCCATAATCGTATATCACATTCCATGCATTATTTGTGAAATTTATTCATTGATTCATGTTCATTATGATGTTTTGAAGCTAACCATGTAGTCTAATTTCGTTTTCGTGCCATATTTGGAGATTTGCCATTGATAACTTTTAGGGTTTGTAGAACTGTAAATTAGGGGTTTTCAGGTGCTGTAAAATTGGCCCTCCAGACCAAGACCATTGGATTCAGCATGTTCAGACGCAGAGGAAACACCCATCGCGCCCAATTTATGAATGTCTGAGACCTATTCGCTATTTTCTCAAAACGTGTCTAAGAGAACGTGGGAAAAACCGTGGCCAATGCGTTCATGTTTTCAGAAAAATAAAAAAGGCCACGAAGAAGACGATCACGTGGGAGGCATTGATTGGAGCGTTTGAATATTTCGCGCGCTACCCACTAACTTCCTTATTTTCTCTTATAATACTTGTTGTTTGTTTATTAATCAAATGCGTGAACTGGCACAGATGGCAAGCAAGTCTACTGGCAAAGCATATGACCTGGGTTCGAGCCCCAGGTCTGTATAATTCCCCATATTATTTTGCTATATATATTCACATGCAATTTCCAGGTTGGAGCACACCATACATCCTCCAGATCTATCCACCCACGCGTCCATCAGAATCAAATCAAGGGCATGGATCTCAAGAACACGCTACGCCCTAGTCAACGCCTCAGCACACTACTCAAAAAGGTCAAATGGACCCAGGGTTTTTGGGCCAGATTATTCAAAATCATACCTCCAATTTGGGATTTCCACCCCCCTGGTTTGCAATTCTCTACATTTTCTTATATTTTATTTTCAATTGTTATCTTATTTTCTTTATTGTTTTAATTTAATTAATTATTTTTTTACAAAATACAAAAACCTCATAAAAATCAGAAAAGATGAAAAAATATAATAAGTATTTTATTTTAATTATTTTCATAAACAAATTGTATGTAAATAAATCTAGTTTTAATTTAGGTTGCAATTTTAATCCTTTTCATAATAAAAATATAAAAAATGTAGAAATAGGTTTAATAATTGTTTTATTCCTTTTAATTTTTCTTTCTCATAATAATATATTTATTTATTTTATTTATTTTTATGATCAAATTTGCATGTAAATTAATTAGGGCTTAAATTAGGTTAAAGTTTCATATTTTCTTAATAAATTAAAATAATTAGAATTAGGGTTTGCATCTCATTTAAATTTTAATTAATTCTTTCTTTTTCTATTAAATCTTAAAATACATAAAAATACCAACAAAAAAACAAAAACAATTTCTTTCTTAATTAATTAATTCATGTAATTCTGATGTTTTGCAAAAGGGTCCAACGCCCATGTTCTTAATTTTGTTTAATTTCGCACATTTATTGTATTTTGCTTAAATAATTATGTACCTCTCCTGAAGCCTTGTAATTACTTCTCGCACTTTCAATTTATTTATTCTTTCCGTCAAATCGGGTCCTGGTTAATTTTGGCGATGTGGACCCGCGCCTTTTGTAATAGCTTAGAATTTACTTTCCCGCAAATATTTTAACTGTTAAACAAAACATGCAAGAATGAATGGACCTAAATAAAATCAAGCGTAGAACACCGATAACATGACAAGACAAATATCTGAATCCAACACACAAATCGCACACACCACCCCTAGGGTACGCCTCACTGTTGCCTTGCCTTCGAAAGGTGATCGTCGAGTAGAGGATGTCTTAGTAAGTCCTCATGATCCGGGAACCTGGCATGAGGGTAGCTTCTAAGGTGTCTTCCCATTGCTCTGGTGATCACCATGTCCCGAACCTCGAATTGACCCGAACACCTCCAACGGTGGTGCTACCTACCTCTCAATGGTGGGATGGTACTACTTTAAAGGACATTTACACAGACGAATTCCTTAGGGTAGGTAGGTTCTCTAGATACTTGCTCTAATTTCAAAACAAATCAAAAAATACTTTTCACACCGACACCTTTTCAAAAAGCTTTCGAAAGCAATTTTTCAAACACTCTTGAGGACCGATACAAGAGTCGAACTGGAATTTTCAAAGAAACTTTTTAAAACCCACAGTTGAAAAGCAAACAAACCATTTTTGAAAACACAAGTGAGCAAGTATCTAAGAGCCCATGGATAACCATGGATAGAAAGGGTGCTAACACCTTCCCTTTCTATAATCTACCTCCCGAACCGAGAGCAATCTCTATAAGGAATTTTTCTGTGCTTTTGTCCTTTCCATTTGGAGAAAATAAAAGACGGTGGCGACTCTTGCTTCCGCGACATTTCGCGAACCAGCGTTAAACAGTCAGTTCCAGATCCACTGATCACAGAACTGGCGACTCTGCTGGGGACCCTTTATAAAGTGAGGTGTACCTTAGGACTAAGATCACTTGTGTTTTCAATTGTCTGAATTGCTTGCTTTAAATTGTGGGACTGTCTTGGGAGTTTTATAGATCCTAACCCGGATCTGGGGATACCTTCTTAGAAAGTAGCAACAAGGCTGTGAGGGAACTGTGCGGGGTATACCGACATGGTTGAAGCAGTCTTCTACGTTGATGTGGCACTTTGGTGTGTACCGGTAACCCTTGAGTTCAGTCAAGGAGAGTACGGGGCCTCCGTGTGGTGTCGTGAAGCATCAACAGACCTTAGGAACCTTAATTGAACTATCTTGGCCTCTTTAGGGTAGTGAGATAACTGACTTTGGTGCAGTCCGAGGTTGGTTGATACTCGATACTACACTCAATTGGGGGTTGCTTTCTTGGAATATTTCGGTCGCCAGTTCAGTGGCTAAATCGAAACGATGAACAATGAAAGCAATCCCGTGATATTGGGAACCTTAGAACCAGGTTACTTTGATTAGGACAGGTTGAACCCACCAACTTCAAGAGGGTAATACCCAGACCCCATGCTGGCCTGAACTCTAAGGGCTTTCTCTTGTGTGACTTGTGTGCCTTCGTACTTGACTACTTGCATGCTTGTTATCTGACACAAGAACTACTTGCAGGTTTTGTTTATAGTCCTTAACTGGGACTCATAACAGGGTTTACTGAGTGTTTTGCAGGTTTTATTTAGTCCTTAATTAGGACTCATGACAGGTTTTACTTAGGTTTCTTGCAGGTTTCTGTTTATAGTCCTTAATGAGGGCTCATAACAGGGTTTATCCATATTACCCCATGCATCATAACATCATACCATTGCATACATCCTAACTCATTTCAAGGATCTCAAGGGCTTGTGATGCAGGTCATGGTGAATCAACTATCCCAGCAAGGGGCAAAGAGGATTTATTTTCCTCTAGCCAAGGTTGTCAGGGGCTATGACCCACTTGATATGGTGAGCTCTGACTCTTGAAGAAGGTTCCCCTAGCCAAGGTTGTCAGGGGCTATGACCCATTTGATATGGTGAGCCTTTGACCCTGGAAGAAGGACTCTCAACAATCCAAAGTTCCTTTAATCAAGCTACCGGATCCAAATGCTAACAAATTTTCTTGTTTACCCCGCGAGGTCCTTGAAAACATTGCATGCATGTCATACACATCATTACATAACAGGTATCCTTGTTGCAGGTTACTTACCCTTCCCGCTGTTTATTTCAGCAATGGCTTCCCAACAAGATAACCAGGACCTTCTTGCTCAAGAGACTCGGTTCGAGGAAATCCTCCTGAATCTATCCAAGGGGAAGGAAGAGCTAAGGACACTTCTCATGGAGACCTTTGTCAGAAACAGTGCTGAGGATGAAGGGTTGAAACACCTGCAAGCTGAGATGGATGTAATGAAAACCCAAATGCTGGGGCAGAGGAATGCCATTCAAGGTTTAGCTCAAAGACAAGATGAGCTCCGGTTTCTCGTCAACCAACTGCTTCAGGGTAACCAACTGGGGCAAACATCTAAGGGTAAAGAGCCAGTCATCGTTCGACCATCTTTGAGACAAAGAGGCAAGGAGAAAGTTCCTCATATGGCTCAAGTATCACCAGTTCAGTATCAACCTCACCAGCTTCAGCCAGACAAGCCAAAAAGGCAATTCACCAAGCTCAACGTGTCGCTGCATCAAGCCTTACAACAACTGCTGAGGTTGAACTTGGTAACTCTAAAGGATCCTCCTAAGAATCCCAACAGGACACTTCCAAGGTATGACCCCAATGCCCACTACACTTATCATTCTGACAGTCCGGGGCATGCCACATAGGATTGTTGGACTCTGAAAAATAAAATCCAGGACCTGATTGAGGAAGGAGCTGTGGAATTCACCCAAGATGGCCAGGCTGAGTTCTTCTACTACCCCTGCAAGACTCACCATTTGAAGTGACAAATCCTGAGACTGGAAAACCTTTGTTCATTCGAATGTTCAAGTTGCAATTTCCGTTTGTTCAAACATTTATTCATGTTAAACATTGTTATTCCATTAATGCATCGCTTATGTCTATTTTGAATCAATATATTCGTATTCACTAAATGCAAATTATTTTCATATTTTTTTTCTGATGTCAACTCTTGGTTAATAATGCTAAGCCTCTTGAGGGAGGATGACGAAAACGATACCATGATCATTACAGTATGCTTTTGAACGGACCCCGCTGATGAGGTACAGGCATTGTTTCAATCCCTAAACACTGGAGTTATAAGGATGATAATCCCTCGTCAACCCATCTGAGCCAAAGAAGTAGGAGTTTTTTTCTTTTCGAAATTTAAAACCCTTAATCATAACCTGGGGCAGGGTAGTCTCTCAGTTGATCCAGGTGTATAACGAATGGCACCAAAGAGATCCTCACAAAACAAAGAAAGACAGTGATGGTTCCGAACAATCAACAAAGAAAGGCAGTCATTATCTTTCAAAATAAGAACCCATTAAGTCAAAACCTATGAAGGAGACTTACAAAACTGGGGCATCCCGCTGACTGTAAATCAAAAAGGAAACAATTCAGGCAAAAGAAGATAGGGATAACAAAATCAAGGAAGAGAAAGAGGTCCTATAAACCCTCAATAAAAAAAAGGGGAAATGACTGTCCATTCAACAAAAACTATCTGAACCATCACTGGAGCATCAAAGCAAAGACTCAAACAAGGTCTAACGCACGATCAGCTGAGTTTAGGTTTGGAGGACTTCACGAAGAGAGGGTGGGTACAACTAATTTGAGCCTTTATCCTTTGTTTCTTAAACCGTGAACCAGGCCATGTTATAACCCTTAAAAGTCCTAGCTGAAGCATGGGTTAGTTCGAAAGCATACTGTTACGAAAGGTATCCTGACTCCTTAAGGCTACGGTAAATACGGAGTTGACATCACGTTGTACAAACATTCACTTGTTTTATGGAAAAAAAATGCATTTTCAAAAATCTTCAAGACAGACATAGGCTTTGCATTTTTAACACAACTTTGTTTGCATATGACTTTTTGTTTGAACAGCAGAAGTTCGCACGACGAATGCCCAATGAACAGAAGTACTTCCAATCAAGGGGCATGACATGACTATTGTCCATTATTTGGGGCAGTCCAATCAAGATTCGGAGAATCCCTCAAAGGTCAAATAGCCTGGGGCAAGTCTCCGCCTGAGTCACTTGGGGCATTCCAACAACGAGTCTTGCCTGATCAAATACCTTCTGGTGACATGACAAAACACTTCTAACAGGGGAAACTCCCTACTTCCTGAGAACGGACATAGTCGAAAAAATACTACACACAATCAAAGACCCGCTAGGTTGACACACCTAGGCAAAAATAAGGGCTTCCTGACGAACCAAAAGGGTTCGGGAAAAAATAAGGGATGAAAATGAAAGATCTGTACACCCGGCAAGTCGAAAACCTGAAAAGGCGGCTTGGGCAAAAATGGGTATCCCGGTGGACTGAAAACCCGAAAGGGCGGTCCAGGCAAAAATTAGGGATCAAAGCGTACGACTATGTCCTGTCATCTTGTCACCTGCCTACCAGAAGAAGGTTTGACCCTCAACAATTATCAGCATCCCACATGTGCCTCCCCCATAGAAACAGGGGCAATAACGGGTGGTCTAAGCAATCTGATTGTTTCCGTCCTCCAAGGTATCAGGGTAGACTCAGATAAAGAACATAACCAAACATCTTAATCCCCCAGAGAATAAGTCAGCAGCCAATACACCCTTCTCCAAGCAGAGTTATCAAGTCTCAAGGAAATTGAGTATCCTCCCGTAGATCTCAATACTTCCCCAGCAGCAATACAAGCATCCCCGGCAGTCTTGGTCTAAAGATTGTTCCCCGGCGGTATATCAATAGTCAAAAGAGTCACTTCCCCAGCATATCAAAACTTACCCAGGAGAGTCCAATCTGATTCCCCAGGAAAGTTGGAATTTATCTCCCCAAGCAATAAGCTTATCCCCAGTAGATTCTGGAAGCTTATCCCCCCGCAAAACACGAACGCGTCGCCCGACTTTATTTAAAGAGTTATTTCCTTAACAGGATATAACTGGGTTATCCTCAGCCAAAAGCCACGGAAAGAGCGTCGTCGACGAAGTCTTCTTACCCCAGCAAAGTCCATCAACACTTCCAACAGCAAAAATATCCCCAGCAAGTAACTATCAACATTCAACAAAGTATCTCTCTCCCCATAGAGTATCATTCCCCAGCATGGTCGCTAGAATATCTTTTCTCCCCGCAGAATCTTCCATTTGCCAAGTTTATTCCGCAACGGAGTCATATTCTCCTACCGGTATTCTTGCAATCATTATCCCCAGCGGAGGCAAAAGCTATTCTTCAACATCAGCCCAGGAGTGACTTCCCGGCATCCGTCAAGGATTTACTTGCCTAGACGAAAACATACGTTCATAAAACATCACATACATCATTATAGCATGCATAGACGCATTATGTCATACAAATCTCATTTATATTGAGAACATCATTGCTTGATCCATATCATGCATTGCATATGACTGACCTTTACCTTTCAGGAAAGATGCAGTTGAAATTCTCAATCAAGTTTCAAGACCTAGACCGGTTCAGTTAATCAACTCAAAAGATTTCTTATCCAGTCCAAGGCCTTCTCTAGTCCAGCCAAATCGACTCTCAACAGATTTTTCTGATAAAGACTCAGTAGAAGTTATTTCAGATGTTTCCCTCTCCGACGGTGAGTGTGAGGTGATAGTCTCCTATGGTTCCCTCTCCGACGGCGAGTGAGGTGGTAAGTCCTTTTCAGATGTTTCCCTCTCCGACGGTGAGTGTGAGGTGATAGTCTCCTATGGTTCCCTCTCCGACGGCGAGTGAGGTGGTAAGTCCTTTTCAGATGTTTCCCTCTCCGACGGTGAGTGTGAGGTGATAGTCTCCTATGGTTCCCTCTCCGACGGCGAGTGAGGTGGTAAGTCCTTTTCAGATGTTTCCCTCTCCGATGGTGAGTGTGAGGTGATAGTTTCTTATGGTTCCCTCTCCAACGGCGAGTGAGGTGGTAAGTCCTTTTCAGATGTTTCCCTCTCCGACGATGAGTGTGAGGTGATAGTCTCCTATGGTTCCCTCTCCGACGGTGAGTGTGAGGTGGTAAGTCCTTTTCAGATGTTTCCCTCTCCGACGGTGAGTGTGAGGTGATAGTCTCCTATGGTTCCCTCTCCGACGGCGAGTGAAGTGGTAAGTCCTTTTCAGATGTTTCCCTCTCCGACGGTGAGTGTGAGGTGATAGTCTCCTATGGTTCCCTCTCCGACGGCGAGTGAGGTGGTAAGTCCATTTCAGATGTTTCCCTCTCCGACGGTGAGTGTGAGGTGATAGTCTCCTATGGTTCCCTCTCCGACGGTGAGTGTGAGGTGGTAAGTCATTTTCAGATGTTTCCCTCTCCGACGGTGAGTGTGAGGTGATAGTCTCCTATGGTTCCCTCTCCGACGGCGAGTGAGGTGGTAAGTCCTTTTCAGATGTTTCCCTCTCCGACGGTGAGTGTGAGGTGATAGTCTCCTATGGTTCCCTCTCCGACGGCGAGTGAGGTGGTAAGTCCTTTTCAGATGTTTCCCTCTCCGACGGTGAGTGTGAGGTGATAGTCTCCTATGGTTCCCTCTCCGACGGCGAGTGAGGTGGTAAGTCCTTTTCAGATGTTTCCCTCTCCGACGGTGAGTGTGAGGTGATAGTCTCCTATGGTTCCCTCTCCGACGGCGAGTGAGGTGGTAAGTCCTTTTCAGATGTTTCCCTCTCCGACGATGAGTGTGAGGTGATAATCTCCTATGATTCCCTCTCCGACGGTGAGTGAGGTGACAATTCCTTTTCCTACGGTTCCCTCTCCGATGGCGAGTGAGGTGATTCCTTTTCAAGATTATAATGGCCTATGGTTCTCGTCCCGATCCTGCGAAGATGGTATTTCCCACCAAGATTTTCTCAACGAGCGTTGTTGAAGTTAAAATCAACCAAGGTTCTCTTACCATTCAGGCTGAGGTAGTAACCATCCCTGGTTCATTCATCATCTTTTGGAAGCTCCAGACTCTGCTCCTGTAACTAGGCAGGACATATCTATGCCAAGCATCTGAAAACCAGTTCTTGCAACGTGTCAGGTACTCCTTTTTCTTTTGCAGGTATGCAGGTTCTCGCTAAGGAATCTCTTACGCGATCAACATCCAGAGGGCATCTATAAGCCCATCACCCTATTCATCAACCTCCAAATGGCATCTATAAGCCCATTCCCAATCAACACTGCTACTATGTGAGCGCAAATTTCTGGGCATTCTAGTGTTCAATCATCTTCTACCCTCGGATTACGAAAGGCACGTCCGCCAATCTGCATCCTCAGGTCTAAGAAGATTGAACAGGGGCAACTGTTGTACCCCAAAATTTGCCCTCCCATATTCTTCAAGAAATTGCCAAGTCAAGCTGCAAAATTCCCCAAGGGTTGCACAGTGCAAAGGTCTCCTATACAGTCAAGATTAGGGTTTTGAGTCTGATCAAGAAAATGAAGTTTTCAAAGGTCCAATCAAGTCTCACATGCTTACAAATATGGTCAAGCATCCTCATATCAAGTTTCAAGGCATTCAGCTCAAAATTGCACAGTCAAAACCCTAAATTGCACTACAGTCAACTGTAGGGGCAAAATGGTCATTTGGCAGTCAAAAGTTCAAATTTTTGGTCAACATATCATTTTGAAGCCACAAACATCATTTGATCAATGCTTGATCATGATTCTCAAAATTTGGCTCAAAAATCATCAAGATGCAAAAGTTTCCTTATTTGGACAGCTGAAAAAGTCAACTGAAATTGACCAGGGCATAACTTTCACATGGATTATCAGAAAAATTCCATCCAAAGCTCATTTTGAAGCGAAAGACATTTCCTACAACTCATATTCATACTTCAAGTCCAAGAAATGCTCTCACAAAAAGTTATCAATTTCAACATTATAGGTCATTTTCAAAAGTCAACAAAAAGGGACTTTAAGTCAAAGGCCATAACTTGAGATTGGTAAATCAAAATGACATGGGACCAATGGCATTGGTTAGAGGACTCAAAGACCTTTCCAAAATGTCCAAGAAAATGAGAAAAGCTTTAAAATTGAGCAAGTTATGCCTTGTGGAAGTTGGGAAATTTTTGGATATTTTGAAAAGTCAACATTGATTCAAATGACCTAAAATTGCTAATGGGCCCATTTTTCTTCCATGATTCATCATCCATGACATGTGCACGACCACTTGGCCCAAAGGGAAGTATTTTCTCATTTTTTATTTATTTATTTGAATTTCTATTTATATTAATTCATTTAAATTAAAATAAATACATGAAAAATGCTAACCTAAGTTTTTTCAATCTTTTTGTGCACATTATATCATCAATATTTCGTGCATATGCAAATTAGGAAAGATTTGGATTGATTGGCATGATTGAGAACAAAGAACACTTGAAAAAGATTGAAAAAAGATCCTTAAGAAATCAAATATTCAAAACCATGATTACAAGAGATTTGATTGAATTTTTTAACCTAATACATTCACTACATAAGCATAAACCTAAACCTAATCATGGAAGACACGCAGCAGCTCAGAAGAGGCCATTGCAAACTTGAATTTTTCTCTAAAGAACTCAAAACTGAAATCATTGTTACAGGTCGATTCAAAGCATAAGATTTGTTTCAATAACTTCCTCAAGGTCTCCTGGACGATTCCCAATCAAGAAGACTCATCAGAACCTCAAGGATTGGTAATATGCACACAAACTGTATCAAGAAAATTCCATAATCGTATATCACATTCCATGCATTATTTGTGAAATTTATTCATTGATTCATGTTCATTATGATGTTTTGAAGCTAACCATGTAGTCTAATTTCGTTTTCGTGCCATATTTGGAGATTTGCCATTGATAACTTTTAGGGTTTGTAGAACTGTAAATTAGGGGTTTTCAGGTGCTGTAAAATTGGCCCTCCAGACCAAGACCATTGGATTCAGCATGTTCAGACGCATAGGAAACACCCATCGCGCCCAATTTATGAATGCCTGAGACCTATTCGCTATTTTCTCAAAACGTGTCTAAGAGAACGTGGGAAAAACCGTGGCCAATGCGTTCATGTTTTCAGAAAAATAAAAAAGGCCACGAAGAAGACGATCACGTGGGAGGCATTGATTGGAGCGTTTGAATATTTCGCGCGCTACCCACTAACTTCCTTATTTTCTCTTATAATACTTGTTGTTTGTTTATTAATCAAATGCGTGAACTAGCACAGATGGCAAGCAAGTCTACTGGCAAAGCATATGACCTGGGTTCGAGCCCCAGGTCTGTATAATTCCCCATATTATTTTGCTATATATATTCACATGCAATTTCCAGGTTGGAGCACACCATACATCCTCCAGATCAATCCACCCACGCGTCCATCAGAATCAAATCAAGGGCATGGATCTCAAGAACACGCTACGCCCTAGTCAACGCCTCAGCATACTACTCAAAAAGGTCAAATGGACCCAGGGTTTTTGGGCCAGATTATTCAAAATCATACCTCCAATTTGGGATTTCCACCCCCCTGGTTTGCAATTCTCTACATTTTCTTATATTTTATTTTCAATTGTTATCTTATTTTCTTTATTGTTTTAATTTAATTAATTATTTTTTTACATAATACAAAAACCTCATAAAAATCAGAAAAGATGAAAAAATATAATAAGTATTTTATTTTAATTATTTTCATAAACAAATTCTATGTAAATAAATCTAGTTTTAATTTAGGTTGCAATTTTAATCCTTTTCATAATAAAAATATAAAAAATGTAGAAATAGGTTTAATAATTGTTTTATTCCTTTTAATTTTTCTTTCTCATAATAATATATTTATTTATTTTATTTATTTTTATGATCAAATTTGCATGTAAATTAATTAGGGCTTAAATTAGGTTAAAGTTTCATATTTTCTTAATAAATTAAAATAATTAGAATTAGGGTTTGCATCTCATTTAAATTTTAATTAATTCTTTCTTTTTCTATTAAATCTTAAAATACATAAAAATACCAAAAAAAAAACAAAAACAATTTCTTTCTTAATTAATTAATTCATGTAATTCTGATGTTTTGCAAAAGGGTCCAACGCCGATGTTCTTAATTTTGTTTAATTTCGCACATTTATTGTATTTTGCTTAAATAATTATGTACCTCTCCCGAAGCCTTGTAATTACTTCTCGCACTTTCAATTTATTTATTCTTTCCGTCAAATCGGGTCCTGGTTAATTTTGGCGATGTGGACCCGCGCCTTTTGTAATAGCTTAGAATTTACTTTCCCGCAAATATTTTAACTGTTAAACAAAGCATGCAAGAATGAATGGACCTAAATAAAATCAAGCGTAGAACACCGATAACATGACAAGACAAATATCTGAATCCAACACACAAATCACACACACCACCCTTAGGGTACGCCTCACTGTTGCCTTGCCTTCGAAAGGTGATCGTCGAGTAGAGGATGTCTTAGTAAGTCCTCATGATCCGGGAACCTGGCATGAGGGTAGCTTCTAAGGTGTCTTCCCATTGCTCTGGTGATCACCATGTCCCGAACCTCGAATTGACCCGAACACCTCCAACAGTGGTGCTACCTACCTCTCAATGGTGGGATGGTACTACTTTAAAGGACATTTACACAGACGAATTCCTTAGGGTAGGTAGGTTCTCTAGATACTTGCTCTAATTTCAAAACAAATCAAAAAATACTTTTCACACCGACACCTTTTCAAAAAGCTTTCGAAAGCAATTTTTCAAACACTCTTGAGGACCGATACAAGAGTCGAACTGGAATTTTCAAAGAAACTTTTTAAAACCCACAGTTGAAAAGCAAACAAACCATTTTTGAAAACACAAGTGAGCAAGTATCTAAGAGCCCATGGATAACCATGGATAGAAAGGGTGCTAACACCTTCCCTTTCTATAATCTACCTCCCGAACCGAGAGCAATCTCTATAAGGAATTTTTATGTGCTTTTGTCCTTTCCATTTGGAGAAAATAAAAGACGGTGGCGACTCTTGCTTCCGCGACATTTCGCGAACCAGCGTTAAACAGTCAGTTCCAGATCCACCGATCACACCTATTATTTCTCAAAGAAGAAAGTAAATTGTTCCTATATTTTCGAGAGTAACGGATCAAGCAAGCACTATAAATAGAGCCTGAGACCACAGTAGAAAGGGTTCTTCTTTTTTTTGGCAAGAAAGTTTAGAGATTTTATTGAGCGAATATTATTTTTAGCAGAATATTATTTTCAGCAGCATTCTTTTCAGCATTATTTCTTTTCCCAGTTATTTCTTTCCAGCATTATTCTTTTCAGTTTTATTTTCTTCTCTACGGTTAAATATATCCTCCGATCGAAGCAAAGCCTACAATTTGTGCAGGAGTGGTTATGTCTTCAGAGTTATCGCCAGTTTTATGTTTACAAATTCTTATTGCTTATTAATTGATATAATTATGTTTATTTGTGTTTGTCCTTTAAATTATTCTGCGATTTGGTTTAATATTATGTCAGGCTAGAAATCCTATATCGGTATGTAAAGTCAATCAACCGAGGGAACGAGTAACTTTGTCGGGATTATTTTTTTACTACGAAACTTTCTTTTCTGGCCTAAGTTACTATTTTTCAAATCATTAAATTGTTTTGTTATGGAAGTAAAAAACAGATAGAGGTTAGGGTCAACAAAGCGGAAGTTTGAGATCTTTTAACTGGACAGTAGTAATTAGGCATTGGCTTAAAATACAGCGGAAGCACTTTAAAGTTAATTAAGATTTTGTTTATTTTCCAAAAAGTGTTTTTAACTCCTGCGGGATGGCGGAAGCGTATGTTAGGACTTAACTGCATAGCCTAGATCAACAAAACGACAGTGTGAGACGAGGGTTTTTAAACTAGATAGGTTTTACTGAAAACTGTTTTGATAAAGACGCCCGACAGGTCGCTTGTTCCCGAGGTACGACTGTTGCATACTGGTAATTAAGCTCGTTGATTATTGAAATACAACTTAATTTAGTATTTAGTTTCCCCTACAACCCAAATCAAATATTCATTAGCTTTAGATTTATAAAGTAACAATAGAAGACGGTAGATCGATTCATCAGTCTCTGGGGTTTGATATCTTTTAAAACTACTCGACAAGACTGTGCACTTGCAGTCCGAATCATTGGATACATAAGCACAAATCCCAAGATCCGTGCAAGCACAAAAAGTTGGGCCCATTTGACAAAAAAATGCAATTTTGGACACTTTTGACTTTTGGCAATTTTGCAAAAAGGGTCAACTTGGACAATGCATAACTCTTTCAATTTTGACCCTAGAGATGTGTTCTTGGACTTTTTAGAAAGATTAAGATGTCATCCAGGCAACCCTTTTGGTCTCATCTCAATTGAGTCTTCCATGTTAATGTATGAAGCTTTGACCCAAAAGGTGTTTTTGTTGACTTTTCAAAATGACCTATAATGTTCAAATTCATATCTTCTTGTGAGTGCATATTTTAAACTTGGTAGCTGAAGATGAATTGTAGGGCATTACATCCTATTCAAAATGAGCTTTGGATGGGTCATTTTTGATAAAGTATGAGAAATTTATGCTTGGTCAAAGTTGAGTTGACTTTTCCTAGAAAACCCTAATTTGGTAACTTTTGGGTTTTGATGAATTGTGAGCAATCCTCAAGGAATCATGATCAAACCTTGATCAAATGACGAATAACACTTTAAAATGAGTATGTTGACCAAAAATCTTGAAGTTTGACTGTATGTGGGACACAATTGACTTTTGCCCTAACACAGTCGATTTTCAGGCCTTTGAGCAATTGACTGAGCAAACATCCTTTGCAAGGCTTGAAACTTGACATGGATGATCTTGAGAATATATTAGGACAATGGTGAAAATTTGGGATCCTTTGTACTCAAGCATCTTGATGCAAACTAAAACCCTAATTTGGGGTAGACTGCCTTAGAAGAGGGTTTGTCTGGTCAACTCTTGGACTTCCTTGAGCAATTTGAGGACCTTACTTGAAATGTATTGGGAAACATGGGAGGGAAAATTTTGGGGTACAACAGATGCATATACAATGATATCAAGGATTTTAAAGTTTCAAATTTGTTTTATACAAAAACGAAACACACATTATATTAATAAATTAAAGCTTGAGTACATCCATGCCTCTTTGGGCAAAACAATATAAAAACTCTAAGATAATAAGGTTGTACGCACCCATTTTGGTGTGATGTAGGCATTCAGAGTTTGCTCCTCATGAAGTTGTTTGGTGAGCTCAAGATTCTTCTTCTCGCTAGCGTAGAACTGGGCCTCGAAAGTGTCTCGCTCCCCCTTGAGTTGTATCCAATCTCTTTGTAAGTCTTCAAGAGAGGTGGGCATGTCAGGATGCAGGATAGTGTATGGAACACCTCCTTCCATAACAGGCTCAATGATTACCAGGAGAATGGAGGGATAAGGCATCATAAGACTTTGAGCATGAGCTCATACCCATTTGAGGTAAGGCTCAAGAGGGATGAAATTCTTGTGCCCCAATGTCTTACTATATACCTTGTTCAACATCCTAAAAGCTCGGATAAACCTCTGGTGGTGACCTTGATTGTCACTTTCGTAGTCGAATACTAACCCTTGAATCAACATCTCACGTGGACCACCCCTTCGGGCATACCCAAACTATCTTAGAGCCAAACATGGGTTATAGGTGATACCTCCCCTAATGCCAAGTAAGGGGACATTAGGGAACTCTCCACAATGGTCGAAGATGATGACATTCTCTATGGATCGGGAACACCAATGAATGTCTGAATGTTTGAGCATCATCAATCTTTGTGACCACCTTGAACCTTGCTCGTTATTCAATACAAATTAGGGAAGATGCGAAATAAACCATCTTTCAAAAAGAGTAGTACAACACATAAGGATACCTCTTTTCCTTATAGAGCGAGTGTGAAAAGAATGTACGATGTCCCCTAGCAAAGTAGGCATCGGGTTGGGGGATATGAAGATTTTTACGGCATTCACATCTATGAGTTGGTCAGGATTTGGAAACAAAATCATCCCATAGATTTGGAGAGCTACAATTTCTTCAAAGGCTTGCAAGTCCAAGGAGTTCCAACAATTCTGGGCTTTCTCAAATAAGAACTTGGCTAAGAAACCTTTGACACCACTCCTTGTTTCCCAATTGGTTGTGACATCAGATGGTTGCAAGTGTAGAGCTTGAGCAATATCTTCTGGATTTGGATCTCTTTCCGTACCGTTGAAAGTTAGTTAAATGAGAATGAGAATCCTCAAGAGTTGGGAGAATTCTTCTAAAGTTGGCACAAGTTTATAATTGGGAAATGTGAATCAATGGTGTAAAGGATCAAAGAGTTGAAAGATCACCTTCATCATGTCTTCATCAGTGTTAGAGGTGACCAAGTTTAGTAGGCGACCATGTCTTTTGGTGAATGGAAAATTTTCAGGAAACCTTAAAGCTAGCTCTTTAAGTTATGGAGGGATCCTTACAAGATTAACTTGAATGATTTTCCTGCGAATAGAATCCATATCCTACAAAACAGAACAAAAATAAATCCCAAGATCCTTGAAATAGTTAGTGAGTATGAGTATGATGTTATGATGTTTATGATGTTATGTACAAGTGTGTATATACAAACAAAGCAAACAAATCCTTAGGTTTAGGCTTTTATGGAGTCTTATAGGTAAGTATCCTCTTGAAGTTTAGTTGGCTCAAACCTGTCCTAGCAATAGTAACCAGGTTCTAAGGAGCTTAATATCACTGGTTTGTTTCCTTGCTCATTGTTTCAGCACAAGCCTCTTTAATGGCAACCGAAATATCCCAAAAAATCAAACCTCAATGAGTGTAGTATCGAGTATCTACCAACTTCGGACTGCACCAAAGCCGGTCATCTCACTACGTCCTAATGGCCAAGTTGGTCAAGTAAAGGTTCTAAAAGTTCATTAGTGCTTTATGACATCCCTCAAAGGCCCCATATTCTCCTTGACTAACTCAAGGGCTACCGGTACCCACAAATATGTTGCACTAACATAGCTATTGTTTAGACCTTGTCGGTATACCCCGTACAGTTTCCACAATGTATTGCTACTTACCTATTAAGGTGTCCCAAATCTGGGTAGATGATTCAAACCCAAACAAAGAACCATAATGTAAAGCATACAAGTCAAACAATGAAAGCAAGTAAATGTGATCTAACCCTAAGGTAACTCCACTTTTAGAATAGTCCCCAGCAGAGTCGTCAGTTCTGTGATACGGTGGGATAATTGACTTGGGTGTTTTGTGTTTGATTGCAAATGTTGCGGTTAGCAAGAATCGCCACCGACTTTTCTTTTATCCAAAAGGAAAGGTGAAAAAGCACAGGAAAGACCTTTGAGATTATTTCTTGAGTTCGGGGGGTAGATTATGAAAAGGGAAGGTATTAGCACCCTTTTCATTCATGGTTTTCCATGGACTCTTAGTTACTTGCTAGATCACTTGCTTTTGTTTGAAATTGTGCTTTGTTTGGTTTTTGAAAGTATTTTGTAAAGAGGCTATTGTTTAGGAAAACTTTGTAATGATTCTCGTTCGTAAGAATGTATACAAAGAGGTTGATCTTTTGAAAATGTTTTAAAGTTTGTAAGATGTTTTTGAAAGTGTTGGTGTTTGTTTTGAAAGTAGCAAGGATGTTTTGTTTTGAAATGGAGCAAGTAATTAGGAGCATTCTACCTACTCAAAAGTCTTTCATGTTCATTTCCTCTTTCCTTTGACATTGTTATCTTACCATTGATTTGGTAAGTAACCCTATCTTAGGATGTAAACGGGACGGGCGTGGGTCATCGTATAACCATGATGAGCAATGTTGCAAGGTATCTTAGCATTCTTTTTTAGGGACTAAGATCATTTGAAAGGCAACATAGATAGCGTCATCGAGGGACTATGATCTTATATTTTGCTTGTTTTTGCTAAGATACCTCACATGTGTAATATGGCTATTTTGTAAGGCAACCAAGTGGATTTTACCCTAAGGGTGCTTGTGTGCAAGTATGTTGTTTTTCATGCTTGGTTTTGTCTTTGATTAGGGTTTTCTAATTTATTAGTTTCAGTCTTTCCATACAAACCCTAATTACTAGCATTTGTATATAAAGCGATAAATTGTGGAATATAAAATTACTACGCTATTACAATACTTGTGGGAGAGGGTGTACAAATTACAAATTGGGATTGCTAGAAAATAAACCTAATTATCTATTACAACCATATTGAATTTGGATAAATAATGTATAAAAATGAGTAAATATACAAGAATGTAAAATGGAAAGAAAATGGACTTTTATTTGGATTTTTAGTGAAAAAGGGTTTTGTTTTAACCTAATTAACTAAAAGAAAAATAATTAAGTACATTAGTAAAAAGTAAAATCTATATTTACTAGGAAAAGAATTCAAATAAAACCCCAATCTATTAATTGATTAAAAAAGAAATTAAGTTTATAAGAAGAATATTTTTTAGTATTTTTGTCTTAAAAATGATTTATAATATTATAAAATATTTTTGATCTTTTTTTTTTTGTTTTAAAATAATATATTTTAAGAAAATAACTAAAACCCTAGTTTTTTAATTAAATTTACAAACCAATTAGTAAAATAAATAAAGTGTGATTAAATAAAATAATTTTTTATGCAAAAAATAAATAAACTATATCAAAATATAAATCTAATGTTTTTATATTTTTTTGATTTTTTTTAGTATTTGATAAAATATTTAAGAAAAAAAATGAATAAAATAAAATAAAATGGGTCAGGGTGTGAATAGCCAGCAAGGGGGTCAGAAGGAAAAAAAAACATAAGGCCCAAGGGGATGAGACCCAGCGCTACCAAAACAGTTAGAATATGTGAAAAAAATATGAAAAAAATCCCAAAAGGGTACCAGTAGGGCTCGAACTTAGGTCCTTATAGTCACAAGCGCACGCTTCTACCACTGGGGTGGATATACATCCGTTCATATAAACAAAACAACAAATTTATGAGAGAAATCAAGTCCATGTCCTGAACTTCATCTTCAACCTCATGCCCAGCCAGAGTACCTGTATCTTGTTCATCTCTCATCCATTTGCAAAAATGTAAACATGAATCTTGTAGCAAATTTCCTCACGATTTCAGAAATGGAAAGCAATAAAATTATAGATCAAAGACAATCATGAATTTTAATGGCCCTAATCTGAACCCTAAATATTTCAGAAACTTCAATCTTAAAATTCTCTAAGCTCAAGCAATATAAATGAAAACTATGGACATGGTTAGCTTCAGGGCAATGATATCTACATTTTTCATTCATAAATAAACCATTAATGATGCTTGTATGAAAATTTCAAAGTTGAGATAACTGACCTTGCAAGAGGGTATCGTGTTTTGAGTTTGAGTAGCTTTTAGTGAGTTCCAATGATTGGATTAGCTTCCTCAAGTTCCCAGGAAGCTAATGATATGCTTAGCTTGAGTTGAAAGTGCTTGAGGAGTTCTGGAGAAGTCAAGGTGCAAGGTGTTATTTTTGAAAATGGTGGATGATGATGGAGGTGTTACAATGGTGTTGCAAGTGTTGGAATTGTTTGTGTATGTTATTTAGAAGCTTTTGAAAGTAAAAGGCCAAGAAACGCACGAGCAAATTCGGAGATTGGATTTAAAACTCAGAAATTGCAAGTTTTGAGGTCTTTTTGGTGATTCTGTGTTCTTGGTGTTTTCAGGGCTCAAGTATGTGTGGTATTTGTGGAAAATAACTTGCGTATGTATAAGAAAAAGGTCTTGAGTGTCTTGGAGAGTCAAAAGTACAAGTTACAAGCTAATTGCTATGTTACTTGATTTTCAAGAAAAGTGGGAAAACATGTTTCAAGAGGAACTACAAGCATGGGCTGAGTGATTGTAAGTGTCTAGATAGGCTTCTCTTGAGTTATGGGACTTGTATGATCAGAAGAAAGCAATTGCAAGGCTCAAGAGCAAGTTTTGTGCAAAAAGCTACTTTATCAAAATGGAATTGTGCACTTTCTTCCCAAAATGGATATAAAGCATGGCCTTGCATTGAATGCTTGAATTGAGACCTCTAACAGCTGTGCAAGCAATTAATTAAGGAGTGCCTAACAAGTTTGAGACCTTCAAAGTAGAGGTTATGCGGCATAAGTTTGAATTTTGAATCTTGTTCATCACAAAATGACTTGTAATTAAAGTGTGAAAACCCTAACTTCATCTCTTCGATTCTCCCTACTCAAAAATGATCTCAAGGAGTTCTTTGACATTTTGTAAATCTTATAATGTTCTCTACAACCCCTCTTTGAATCACTTTTGAAAATTACCCTTGGAACTATATGAAAAAGTGCCATGAAGTTAGGTCAATATCCTGACCAAATTAAGGCAAAATTTCACTAAGTGTTTTGTTTCATGACCATGTGTTCTTAAAATTATAACTTGAGATCCAAGAACTTTTGGAAGGAGTTGTGTAAAGAAATATTGTATATTTCATGGAGATCTACAACTTTCATGTTGAAAGTTTCTTTTGAATCATCTTGCACCATGGTGAAAATTTTGCTTAAAGTTGTGAAAAAATAAGAAATTTTCAACACTTAGAAAAATTTCTAAGTTTAGAAATTTTAACTTTTCAAAATGAAATCTTGAGTTTATTATTTCTTGATGAATAAGTTTCATATTTTGACATGCTTTGATGAATTGTGATCTTTGACATTTGATTTTAACCAAAAAGTCAAAGTTTGACTTTTCAGTATACAGTTGACTTTTGATCAGTTGACTGGAAATTCATCTGTCAATCCATTGGACTTGAGCAATGTTTTGAGCCATGTAATTAGGTAAAAATTATTCAATTGGAATCTTGAGATCATGCCTTAAATCAAATGATCTTTTTCTAGGTCAACAATCAGAAATTTCCCTTTCCCAATCAAAACCCTAATTTTGACCATTTTGCCTTTCTGAAGATTTGATCAAATTTCTTGAGGAATTATGGTCAAAACTTGATCAAATGATACATATGAGCTTAAAATGTTGATTTGGATAAAAACTATGAAGTTTGACTGTAAATTGGTCATAGTTGACTTTTTCCCCAATATAGCTGATTTCTAGGTCAACTGCTCAATTGACTAAGCAAAAGTGTGATCCAAAGCTTGAAACTTGACATGAGTAATCTTGAGGGTCCATAATGATCCATGAAAGTCATATGGGGAATTTGAAGTTCAAATATCATTGTGCAATCTCAAACCCTAATTTTGGTCATAAGTGCTTAAGGAGGTGTCTTAAGCCGATCAACCCTAGTGCAGTTTTGAGCCAAAGGAGATCTTGTGAGCACATTCTTGATAAATGAGAGGGAAAATTTTGGGGTACAACAAACAGGTAGATTCCTCGATCAATTCTTATAACTCAAATTATTGAAATGGTCTATGATTTTCATTGATGCTTACTAATGGTTTAATTTTGATCAATCGATGCATTTGTTTTTTATTTCAAAAAATATCAAAACTCTCTGGTTTTTCTCAAATAGAATGAGCTACACTTTAAATAAATTTTTCACAAGGGTAGCATTAGAATCGTCTTGATGAGACTAAGTGAATGGCACCGGTCTGAGCTTCTAATTTTACAGATTGAAGGACTGTAAATCATGTGTTTTTGTTTGACTTTTCAACAATCTAAAGTTGAAGATGATGACATGGATGTTTTCAACTAATCAGAGCCTTATGCGTGTTTTTTCAAATCTGTTTTTAAATAATTGATCTAGTGTGTTATTCACTAATGACCATTACATGTACAACGCACCAGATCTCTTGAATTTGATTACTAACATGTTTTAACAATGATAAGATGGTCCACATTTTTTTAGTTTATTTTTTATTTTTTATTTTTGTTTTTAATTGTTTTAAACTTCAAAACTTCATAAAAAATTCATTTCAACTTCTAAAATTGTGAAAAAATTATCAAAAATACTTTTGATTTTTCTCTTTATGACTTTTATTTTTCACAATTTTATTTTGTGATTTGGTATTTTTTTTAATGATTTTTCACTTTATTTGACTTGTTTAAATTGTTTAAAAATACTTTTTTTGATTTTTAAATTCAGGAAAAATTATGAAAGGATCTAATGACTTGACAAATATTGGTGACCTCGTTTTATTTTTAATTTTTTATTTTACTATTTTTCACAACTTTTGGTTTGTTTTGCTTATTTCTTTAAATTTTAAAAAGAGTTTTTGACTTTAAAAAGTTCTGAAAAATTTTGTCAAAACTTATTGACTCATGTTTGACTTCTGATATTTTTTTTAGGATTTTTATTTGTTGTTTTGATACATGTTGTGCATTTTACCAATTATTTCCTTTTTAAATCATTTAAATTTATTTATATTAAAAAAAAATTTATTGGTCTTGATTTGGAGACACTTGGGTGTTATTTTGGGACAAGTTCCTCAACCTCATTGGATCTTGGGTGTTGATAGATTGAAAAATCAAATCCACCAAAATGGATGAATGATGTTGGTGATATTTGAAACTCTAATTTCATATGATACATCACATTCCCTCTTCATCTTATCTCTTTTTTGTTTTTACTTGTGCTACATATTTTTAGAGAATGATCTACATGCTATTTCTCTAACATGTTGATACATAAATTGCTATTGATCAACCTTAAAATAGATGTGACTTCTTCATAAGTCCACTTACGATTGCTTAATATAGAGCTAAATTTGTCCCGATTTAAAAATGGTCATTTGTGGCCCAACCCTATGTTTGCAAGCCCAAGTAGGTTTAATTTGAGACCTTGAATCCAATAACTTTAAAGTTCACTGTTAGGAGGCTTTGATTTTATCAATCCTCTAATGAATTTCATGAAATTTGTCCTAAGTGAATCATTTGAACATCGTTTATCATATTTGGTTACTTTGAGAATTTGAAATGAATGATATACCGGACAAAAAGCAAATGATACTTGTTATTGAGAAGCTTTGATTTTATCAATCTTCTAATGAGTTTTCAAATGCAAGCTCCAAGATGGTTATTCAACTAACCTTTTGTGATTGGCCTCTAACGTCTAATTCACTAACAATTAACTTTACTTTATGCCTTTATTTTGTGCCTTTATTTTCATTTACCATTTATTTTAGCATTTACATTTCATGCTATATTCCTTTTGCTCACTTGAGCATTTATCTTTATGTTATTTTATCTTTGCTCACTTGAGCATTTATCTTTATGTCATTTCATTTTTGCTCACTTGAGCTTTCTTTTCTTTTGAAAACACTTAATAATCAACTTGAACAATAAAAATCCTTAAGGTTACTTGGACTACTTGGTTAATATCCTTGGCATTGTGGAGTTGTAGATCTCTCAGACTTAGGATTAGAAGCTTTGATACTTGGGGACCCTGTTGCTCTGTTTTATTTTGTCTGAAGTTCGTGGGGTTTACTCTGAGGCATTGGGTTGATTTTCTTTGTGTGTAGGTTATTCTGATTATATGCTTTATATGTGATTAAGAATTCATCTATATACAGTCGTTACTCTGTCCAATTTTTATGAATACTTAATTCATCTAAAGCTTGGTACTTCTCAAAGGTTTAGTATTTTTGCTTTCTTGGCTTCAGTCCAAAGGATGAGAATTCTACATTGAATTCTTATGTAAAGTGTTGGCTTCTTGGTTGGTTAGAATGTTCTTTTCCTTATCTTTTACCTTATGCTTTAGGATAGTCCCTTCATCTCCTCCCATCTTCTTTAATTTCAAAAATATTATCCCTCCTTTTCAAAACTCTTCTTGTTTTCTGACTTGAACCACTTTCGTAATAAACTTGGACTTAGGTCCATACATTTTGAAAATCTTTTCTTAAATAAAACATTAATCAATTTAACCATACTTTGACATCTTTTTTTGAAAGACTAAAATTCAATTAACCTCATTCAAACAATTTTGCCACTTTGGCTTTTTACTTTAAATCTTTCTCTCAAAAAATTAGACTCTTGTCGATTCTTGTAGTGATGCGAGCTACTATACTTCTACGATATGTAGTAAAGTGAGATATTTTCCACTTGGGTGTTGAGTGAGGCTTTGTTGATTTTAAAACCCAAGCCATATCCTCCACTTTGAGATGATACAAATTTTCCTTTCTCATAGTCGTGGGTAGTAAGTATGTTTTCCACTAGAATATAATGATGATGTCTCTTCTCTTAAAATTAACCAACACACATGTGTTTTAAATTTTTTGAGGTGAACTACGAGTACCCTGATCCCCTATTGCATGGAAGGTGGTGCATAGGCACTAAAGGTTTGCAACCGCGGCAGGTGCAAAATTATAAAAATTACTCCTTTTCTCATCTCCGCCGTCTTATTTTTGTATACACCTTTTATAGCCAAAATACACAGATTTTAAAATAGGTTCCTGTGGAGTACCATAGGTGTTTAGGATTCTAATACCTTCCCTTTTAATAACCAACCCTCGTACCTAGATTCCCTTCCCCTCTTTTTTGGTTTTATTCGCTCTTTTCCCATTTCCTTTGAAAACAATAAAGCATAATGACGATTTTTATTTGATCTGTGCGAGTTAAATAAATCTAATGGCTTAGTCTCAACATTTCTACCGCTACAATATGGCAATAGATACTCCTGCTAGTGGTTATGTTACTACTTCTATTATGTGTTCAAAGTGCCCTATGGCCATTTATGGTAAGAGTTTTGTGATGGATTTGGTGTGTCTTCCTTTACGCTAAATCAATGTTATTCTTGGGATGAACTAGTTGGAGTTTAACTATGTTCACATCAATTATTATAATAAGACTCTGAGGTTCCCTAAGTTCGGTGATAATGTATAGTTGATGTTGTTGTCAGCTAATAAAGTAGAGGAACTCTTGGAAGATGAAGCTTTGATGTTTGCAATGTTTGTGTTGCTGTAAGTTGAGAATGAATTGTAAGTATGGATTTACCGGTTGTCTGTGAGTTTCCACAAGTGTTTCTAGAGGACATTAATGATTTTCCTCTGAAACGTGAAGTGGAGTTTTCTATAGATCTGGTGCCAGGTACAAGTCCAGTGTCAATGACTCCTTATATAATGTTAGTTTCAGAGCTGAGTAAGTTGAAGAAACAACTAGAAGAGATGCTTGAAAAGAAGTTCGTTCGACCGTGTGTTTCACCGTGGAGTGTGCATGTGTTGTTGGTAAAGAAGAAAGATGGAAGTATGAGATTATGTGTAGATTATAGACAGTTGAATAAATTGACGATTAAGAATAAGTTTCCGCTTCTAAGGATTGATTATTTGATGAATCAATTGGTGGATTCTTGTGTTTTCAACAAGACTGATTTGAGATCGGGTTATCATCAGATTCGTGTCAAACCAGATGATATTCTGAAGGCTTCTTTTCGAACAAGGTATGATCATTATTAGTACACTATGATGTGTTTGGTGTATCTAATTTTCCAGGTGTTTTCATGCAGTATATGAATCGAACATTTCATTCATATTTGGATAAGTTTTTCGGGGTTTTCAATTATGATATTCTAATTTATTCCAAATTCAAAGAAGAACATGTTGAGCATTTGATAATTGTGTTGCAAGTGTTGAAGGAGAAGAAGTTATATGCTAAGCTATCAAAGTGTCAATTTTGGCTAAAGGAAGTAAGTTTCCTTTGTCATGTGATTTCTAATGGTGGAATTGTTGTGGATCCTTCTAAAGTTGATACAGTGTTTCAATGGGAGACTCTGAAGTTTGTGGCTGAGATTCGAAGTTTCCTTGTTTTATCACATTATTATTGAAGGTTCATTGAAGGATTTTCTAAGTTGGTGTTACGTTAACTGAGTTGACTCGAAAGGGTCAAGCTTATGTATGGGATGTTGTGTGCGAAGAAATTTTCAGAATTGAAAAAGAAGTTGGCGACTACTCAGGTATTAATTTTGTCTAATCTAAGTGATTCTTTTGTTGTATATTATGATGTGTCCAAGATGAGTCTTGGTAGTGTGCTAATGCAGAATGGATAGGTTTTTGCTTAAGCTTCTAGAAAATTGAAGGTTCATGAAAGGAATTATCGTACTCGTGACTTAGAACTAGAAGCTATGGTGTTTAAGTTGAAGATTTGGAGACATTATCTTTTTGGCTCTAAATTTGAAGCATTTAGCAATCACAAGAGTCTGAAGCACTTATTTGATCAGAAAGAGTTGAACATGAGGCAAAGAAGATGGCTTGAATTGTTGAAGGATTATGGCTTTGATTTGAATTACCATCTTGGTAAAGTAAATGTGATGGTTGATGCATTGAGTAGAAATTTTTTGCATATGTCAATGCTTATGGTTAGAGAGTTAGAAATGATCGGACAATTTATAGATATGAGCTTGGTATGTAAAGAGACTCCCAATAGTGTGAAGTTAGGAATGTTGAAACTGACTAGTGATACATTAGAAGAAATCCAAGAAGGTCAGAAATATGATTTGAAGTTGGTTAACCAGTTGACCTTGATTAACCAAGGTAGTGAAGATGAGTTCAGAATTGATGATAATGGTGTGATAAGGTTCGGGAATAGAGTGTGTGTTCCAGATGTCCCAGAACTTAAGAGAAGTATCCATGAAGAACGGCATCGAAGCAGGTTAAGTATTCATCCTGGTGCCACGAAGATGTATTAAGACTTGAAGAAGTTATTTTGGTGTCCTGGTATGAAGAATGAGATCGTTAAGTTTGTTTATGCTTGCTTGACTTATCAGAATTCAAAGATTTAACATCAGAAGCCTATGGGTCATATGCAACCTTTGAGTATTCCAAAGTGGAAATAGGACAATGTATCTATGGACTTTGTGTCGGGTTTTCCGGTTGCTGATAAGGGCAATGATTCAATTTGGGTGATAATGGATAGGTTGACTAAGTCGGCTCATTTCTTACCGATGAAGATTAATCATTCTATAGAGAAGCTAGTTAGATTGTATATTGACGAGATTATGAAGTTGCATGGAATACCTTCAAGTATCGTATCAGATAGAGATCTGAGTTTTACATCGAAATTATGGGAAGGTCTACAAAATGCTTTTGGTACTAAGTTGAAGTTGAGTTCTACATATCATCTGCAGACGGATGGTCATACAGATAGGACTATTCAGTCTTTGGAAGATTTGTTGAGGGCTTGTGTGTTAGAACAAGGATGGTCTTGGGATATCCACTTGCCATTGATTGAGTGTACATACAATAATAGTTTTCATGTGAGTATTGGTATGGCACCATATGAAGCATTATATAGTAGGAGGTGTAGCAATCTATTATGTTGGTATGAGTCAGGCGATAGAGTTGTGCTCAAACCTGAGATCGTGCAGAAGACGGTTGAAAATATTAAGATGATTTAGGAGAGAATGAAAGCTTCTCAGAATCTTCAGAAGAGTTATCATGACAAGAAGAGGAAGGAAATCAAATTCCAAAAGGATGGTCGTGTATTCTTTAGAGTTACTCCAGTGACTGGTGTTGGTAGAACTTTGAAGTCAAGGAAGCTTACGCAGCGTTTTATTGGTCCATATCAGATTTCAGAGAAGATATGTGAGGTGGCCTATTGGATCACTTTATCATCGTCACTCGCGAATATACATGATGTGTTTCACGTGTCTAAATTGAGGAAGTATATACCGGATCTTTCGCATGTGATTCAAATGGATGATTTATAGGTGATAGATAACCTTACTGTTTAAGAATTACCATTGCGAATAGAAGATAGGGAAATTAAGCAATTGCAAGGAAATGAAATATCCTTAGTGAAGGTACTGTGGGATGGACCAGCCGATGAAAGTTAGACTTGGTAACGCGATGATCAGATGAAAGAGTCTTATCTAATGTTGTTTATGTTAGGTAATTTTCGAGGGCTAAAATCTTTTAAGTGGGGGATAGTTTTAACACCCCAAATTCTAGATTAATTATTTACTTAATTAATTTTCCATGAATATATGACTCATTGTGAAGTATTTGATATATATGATGTTTTGGTGTTTTTATGTGAGTCCGTGTGATGATTTGTGATGTTTCGATGAATATGAGGTGTACTATGATGTTGAGATGAATCTGGTGTTAATATGATGATTTATGTTGTATGTGATGGGGTAGTGGTGAATTAAGAGATGATAGAGTATTTTAGTAAATTTGGATAATTAGTTTTAATTGTTTAAAACTATTATTAATTAAATAAATAAAATAGTGGTGTAGAGAAAATAAGGGCAAGATGGTCATTTGGGAAGAATAAGTGAGGACAATAGTGGAAGACCATATTAGGGGTCCAAAGGTTTAGTTTGGTATAAGGAAGGTTTGGGAATTTGAACGATCATTCTGTGCGATCGTGAGAATCGGAAGAATGTTGTGGAGAAAGAAAGCTAGGGCACAGAGTGGCAAAGCGAATTTGTAGAACTCGAAGAGGAATCGAAAGCTAGCAATAATCTTAAGGTAAGGGGTTTTATCATCTTTATTATAATCAATCTAAGGTTTAGATAATTATAGGTTTTTGTTAGGGGTTTTGGGATTGATGATATTCTTATGATGTTTAGTGATGAATTGATGAAATTATGATTCTTTCTTGTAAAGAATTGATGCATATAATGTATACCATGATGTGTTGTGGTTACATGATGGAACTATGAGTATTTGTGGTGAATTGAGACCAGTAATGTGAAGGAATCACATGAAATTGGGACTTGTGTAGTGCTAGAATCACAATAGGAAAACTTTGTCCGTGCAGTAGCGTTGGGCGGTGGTATTATAGCGCTGAGCAGTGGTATTGTAGCACCAAGCGATGTAGCTTCGCTCCAGCAGCGTCGGGCGATGAAGCAGCGATGGGAATGGGGTAAAAACATAGCCCCTGGATTTTGTATGGTATATGGAGCATTGCTCCATCATCGTCGGGCAACACTAAGGCCAGGAGGGCAGCGTTGGGCGAGCATGATGTAGTGCCGAGTGGTGGAGACCAAAAATGGGAAGTTGTGTTGTCGCTGCCACGTAATCGGGCGAGCATCTGGTGATGATAAGCAGTAGCATTTTAAAAGTGTCATAACTTGAGTTTCAGGACTCCTATTGACGTGTTGTTCGAAGCATTATAAAGCTAATGCGATGAACTATACCTTGGTGGAATAAAATAGGACATAGGTAGTGTTTGTCCAGTACATAGGCTTTGGTGAATAATATGATTCGATAATTGTTTTATTATGACGTGTGTCTATGTGATGAATTGTTCATGCTATGTGTGATACGGTTGGAGAACTGACTTGAAGGTTTGCGTTTGATCGCAAATGTAGCGTATAGCAAGAGTCGCCACCGACTTTTCTTTTATCCAACAAGGAAAGGTAAAAAAGCACAGGAAAGACCTTTAGAGATGTTTTCTTGAGTTCGGGGAGTAAATTATGAAAGGGGAAGGTGTTAGCACCCCTTTAATCCATGGTTTTCCATGGGCTCTTAGTTACTTGCTAGATAACTTGCTTTTGTTTGAAATTATGCTTTGTGTGGTTTTTGAAAGTATTTTGTAAAGACGCCATCGTTTAGGCAAACTTTGTAATGATTCTCGTTCGTAAGAATGTATACAAAGTGTTGATCATTTGAAAATGTTTTCAAGTTTGAAAGATGTGGTTTTGAAAGTGATTTGAAAAGGTGTCTTTGTAATGATTCTCGTCTCTATAAGAACTCATACAAAGTATTGTCTTTTGAAAATGTTTCAAAGTGAGAGTGTTGGTGTATAGAATATTTTTGTTGTGAGCAAGCAACCAACTAGGAGCGAATCTACCTACTCAAAAGGTCTTAGGTGTTCTTTTCTTCCTCCTTTAAATGTTGCTATCTTTACCATTGTTTTGATAAGAATCCCCATCATTGGATGCGAAGAGACGGGCACGGAACATTTTTTATAGTCATAAAAGGAAACTTATGGGACGTTTTAGCAATGTCGTTTTAGGGACTAGATCGTTTACCGAAGGAAACATCGGGGGTCATCGAGGGACTATGATCTTTTATTGAGAGTCTTTGCTAAAACACCCATATTCGAGGGACATGACTATTTTTCTGATAGGCAACAAGGTGGGATTACCCTAAGGGTGCTAGTGTGCAAGTGTGTTTGATTGCATACATTTTGTCTTGTATTTAAGAGTTATCTATTTGTTGATTTTATCTTGCCATACATTCTAATTACTAGCAATATATGAAAGCAAAAATAAAATGTAGAAAATAAAATCCTAAGCTATTACATCTTGAGGGGGATGGGGGTTCAATTTGAAAATAGGGATGAAATAAATGTATAATCATTACAACCATATCGAACTAATGGGCAGTAATGAAAAATATATGCATAAACAGTATAGAAAATGGGAGAAACTGCTTTTTGAACCATTATGTGTCGACACATGCTGTTATGCATCGACACATAACTTTTCCTTGCTCCTGTAAAGAAAAATCAGCTCAGTATGAGTCGACACATAATGGGATGTGTCGACTCATACACCTTCTTTATGTAGACACGTACGCATTTTGTATCGATTCATGGACTTTTCAACCTTCTATTTTAGGACCTGTGATCAGTATGAGTCGATGCATGGGGTTTATGTGTCGATTCATACCCTGTTTTTTACTAGGATGAGTCGACACATGTGTGTATGTGTCGATACATACTGTGTTTTTCTGCCTTAAACATTGTTTTATTGTCCATACATGGCAGTTTAAAACATATGATGATAAATATAAATAGCAAGCAAACAGTTAGCTAAAATGGGGCAACGATTACTACATCTTATCTTCAAGAATAAATCGTTAATGATGTATGAAAAAATATCAAGTCAAGAAGACTTACCTGGAAACTACACTTGGTGTTTGAAATCTGAATACTTTTCAAGATGTTGTGAGGGCTCCAATGAATCTCCGGGAAGCTTGTTCCAAACTATTGAAACCCAGTCAAGGCTTGTTCCAAACTATTGAAACCCAGCCAAGTTGTACAATATTGTTTTTATGTTTGGATGGTGAGGATAATGGCACTAACATAAACTATTTTAGTGTTTTTACACTCTCTATGTGCTAAGGTGTTTGGTTTATGGGAGAGTTTGTAAAATGGATTGAAGTTCTGTTTTGAATGAGATCAGAGCCGGTTTCTTTCTGAATGAGTCAAAGTTACAAAGAACACTATTTTTCTGTTCAAAACTCTCTCTCCTCTCTGAAAATTCCAACCCCTATGTCTTATGAAATAGTTCCTTTTATAGACCCTTGACTGAGGTTTAGGGGGGAAATAAAATAAGTCATTTTGAATTATTCTTTTATCCTACCGTTTTGATACTTTATTCACACAATTTTCTTTTGCCATTTTGGTGCAATTTTGGGGTTGTTGTGATGCAGGTTGTTGCAGACTGCATAGAGCAGTTTTGGACTATATAGGACAACATATGCAGATTTGTGGTGCAGCATAGCACAAGGTTTTTTGCAGGACAACAATGGAGTAGGCTTTTGGGGTGTTGGGACAATGCAGCATATCATGCTTTATTCAACTTGGGCAGCAAAATTTGTAGTATGAAACAAATTTGGTCTTGTGGAGTATTTTATGCATATTGTATCAAGGACAAAACATTGTGACAAGGTTTTGAGTCAAAGGAAAAAGTCCAAGCAATACCAAGTTTAGGGTTTGTAAACTTGAAAAAAAATGTCACTTTGTAATAACTTGAATTATTTGCCTCATTTTAAATCATTTGGAATTGTAGTAAAAAATTTCATGAAGCAAATGAAATTAACAAGTATAGAAAATACTTAGAAAAATTTCAAAGTCTTGCAAAAGTTGGAATTTTGATTCTCTTGATTTCTTTGATGATCAAATTTCACCTTTTGGACGTCTTGACACAATGTGATTTTTGGGACTCAAATTTGGTCAAAAAGTCAAAGTTTGATTTTTCAGTGTGCTTTTGACCATTTTGCCCTTGTGAATGATTTTCTTGGAAAATTTGTAATTCAAGGCTTGAAATTGGATGGAAGCAAACCTGGTTCCAGGGTGATCTTTTTTTTGAGAAATTTCTTGAGAAATGAGAGCGAAAATTTTGAGGTACAACAGCTGCCCCTGTTCAATCTTCTTAAACCTGAAGAGTTAGATTGGCAGATCCTCCATCCGTAACTCGAATGTGGAAGATGATTGGACACTAGAGTGCCCAGAAATTTGAACTCAATGATGAAAATGGGAATGGGCTTATAGATTCCATTTGGAGGAATGATGGAGATTTGTCGGAGATGGTTTTAAATATGCCATCCAGAAAAGATCAGTTGTATAAGAGATTCCTTGGCGAGAATTCATGTACCTGCTGTTGATGAGGACTTCGCCGGGGAATGTTGATTTATGTCCTGGGAAGTAGAGTCTAAGAGCTTAGGTTGTCCATTACTCTGCTAGGGAATTAACTCTTGATCGAGGAGGTGAAAGTAGAACGCATATCTGGTTAGGGTCCAGGCTGTACAGCGACTTATTGGGGGAATGTGAAATTGATCATATCTGGATGGGTCTGGGCCTTATAGTGTTGTAAACTGTTGTTAAGAGATAAGAGAGAAGGAATCTGAATAGTAGGGTTGCTTCGAAATGAAAGCCTGGATAGTAGGGTTATTTCGAAATGAAAGCCTGGATAGTAGGGCTATGAGAAGGAACCTGGATAGTAGGGTTAGTTCAAGATGAAAGCCTAGATAGTAGGGCTTATGGGAAGGAACCTGGATAGTACGGTTGGTTCAAGATGAAAGCTTGGATCTGAATGAGTGTCAGGATGGCCTCCGTGTCTGGTGCGTATCTGAACTGTATCTGAAAGCTGAATCTGAATGAGTATCAGAATGACATCCGTATTTGGAGCGTATCTGAACTGTATCTGAAAGCTGAATCTGAATGAGTATCAGGATGACATCTGTGTCTAGAGTGTATCTGAACTATATCAAAAGCTGTCTTTGAATGAGTATCAGGATGGCATCTGTGTCGGGAGCGTATCTGAACTGTATCAAAAGTTGTCTTTGAATGAGTATTAGGATGGCAGCCGTGTCTAGAGCGTATCTAAGCTGTATCAAAAGTTGAATCTGAATGAGTATCAGGATGGCATCCGTGTCTGGAGTGTATCTGAACTGTATCAAAAGTTGAATCTGAATGAGTATCATGATGGCATCCGTGTCTGGAGCGTATCTGAACTGTATCAAAAGCTGTCTTTGAATGAGTATCAGGATGGCATCCGTGTCTGGAGCGTATCTGAATTGTATCAAAAGTTGAATCTGAAGAACCCGTACTGGATTGCTTCAGTTGGTCGTCTAGATAATTGTCCTGGATTGTCTTAGGTATCAATTTCTGACTTTTGTAATTTGTTAATGATAGTCATTGATTAATCTTATCCTGAAAAGGGTAAAAACATTAGCCGTATACAATGTCATGATGTATGAAATGCATGGTACAATGAGATTGTGATATATGCATTCGTGTTATCGATGATATATGGATGCGATGTATGCGTATGTGAACTAGTCTGTTGCACTGTTGTTGGATTGGGGAAAATAAATCCCTGACTGCTGTTGGGAATGTAGAGTGTAAGTCTTCATGTTTGTGAAGTTGAAGTGTTGATGAGTTTCCGCTTAGAGAAATAAACTTTGTTGTAAGGGAAACGCCATGTATTGCTTGTAAAATCCTGTTGGGACATCCTGAGAAATCGAACGACTTTAACTGGGGATTGATAATTGGAAGCTTTGTTCCGCTGGGGATTAAATTGTACACTGGGAGATTTATGGAAATAAATTAGAGAGATTTCCCTGCCTCTTAAGGCCATCAGTGATTGTCTTTCTATTTTGTTTATTTGTAAATAGTAATTATGTTCAAATGCATATGTTCAAAAATAAATCATTGGACGTTTTTGTAAACAAAACAATAGAGTAAAGAAAAACATATAGTTTTGCACTTTCAAAGGGATATCTTTGTATTTGACTTTGAGTAAGTTTTTTTGTACAATGAGACAAACATTCTAGTAAGATAATGCAGTCGTAAAAGATGAAAATTTTGACACAAAGAAAAGATAGCTATGTGCAATAATCCCACAGGGTTCCCATTCGGCTATAGCCTCCATATCTCTGAGCATCTTGTCTATTTGTTACCTCGTCCGAAGATGATTGAATTGATCAGAACCTCTGAGTTTGAATGTGGAAGCCAAAGGTTGTCCGTACGGTGATCCAATGGGACATAGTCATTCGCTTTAATTCCCTAACTTTTTCCTTGATCGCCCTTTCGGGTTTTCAGTCCACCGGGATACCCTTTTTTGCCCAAGCCGCCCTTTTGGGTTTTCAGCTTGTCGGGTGTACAGTTTTTTTTTGTTTTATCCCTAATTTTTGCCCGAACCTTTTTGGTTCGTCGGGATGCCCCTTTTTTTCCTAGGTGTGTCAATATAGCGGGTCTCTTATGCGTAGTATCTTTTGACTATGTCTGCGTTTGCAGGGTGCGGCAGGTCATCGCCATCCATGGTAGTCAAGATCATTGCTCCAGCAGAGAATATGTTTTTGATTACAAATGGTCCTTCGTATGTAGGAGTCCATTTTCCCCTAGGATCACCTTGCGGTAGTGTGATACGTTTAATCACCAGATCTCCAACTTGATACACTTGGCATCTGACCTTTTTGTTGAAAGCCTTGATCATCCATTTTTGATACATTTGACCATGGCAAATAGTAGTAAGCCTTTTCTCATCAATCAAGTTTAGTTGATCAAGTCGAGTCTGGATCCAATCTTCTTCATTCAGCCATGCATCCTTCATAATTCTTAGAGAGGGGATATGGACCTCAATAGGCAAGACAGCTTCCATGCCGTATACCAGAGAGTATGGTGTTGCCTCAGTCGATGTGCACGATGTGGTATGATACCCGTGGAGAGAGAATGGTAGCATCTCATGCCAGTCTTTGTATGTGACTGTCATTTTCTATATGATGTTTTTAATGTTCTTATTCGCGGCTTCGACAACACCATTCATCTTTGGCCGGTAAGGGGAATAATTGTGATGCTGGATCTTGAACTACTCGCACAAAGCGGTGATCATAATATTGTTCAAGTTCTACCATTGCCCGTAATTATCCTCTCCGGGATACCGTATTGGCAGATGAGATTCTGCTTGATGAACCGGGCGACAACATTCTTGGTGACGAAAGCGAAAGAAGCTGCCTCCACCCACTTTGTGAAATAGTAAATGGACACTAGGATGAAGCGGTGTCCATTGGAGGTTGTTGGCCTGATTTCCCCAATCATATCAATCCCTCACATAGCAAAGGACCAAGGAGCCGTTAAGACATTCACAGGAACTGGGGGTACGTGCACCTTGTCAGCATAAATCTGACACTTGTGGCAAGTTCGAGAAAGTTGATAGCAATTTGCTTCCATGGTAGACCAATAATAGCCTGCCCGTAGGATTTTCTTTGCCATCGTATGCCCACTGGAATGGGTGCCAAAAGTGCCTTCATGTGATTCAGCCATGATCCTTTCAGCTTCAACCTTATCTATGCATCGAAGTAACACAGAGTCATGATTGCGTTTGTAAAGAATACCATTACTAAGGCAGAATTTAGCAGAGAATCTCCTTAAGAACTTCTTATCGTTTACTGAAGCTCCTTCTGGATATTCTTGGATTTTGAGATACCTCTTGACTTCGTGAAACCAAGGCTGGCCACTACTTCTTCAGTATTAATCTCGTGACAGTGAGCTGGTTCATCCCTTCGTTCAATGGTTATCTGGGGAGCCTCATTATCCCATTTAAGTTTAAACATAGATGACATCATGGATAATGCGTCTACTAGCTGATTTTCTTTTTGCGGGAAGTGCTCGAAGGTAATCTTCTCAAAATGTGGGAGCAATGTCAAAACATGTTCTTTGTAAGGGATAAGGGTAGGGTGTTTGGTGTCCCATTCCCCTTTGATCTGGCTAATGACCAAAGCTGAAATCTTCGAATACATTCAAAAATTTGATCCCTAAATATATGGCAGCCTTGAGACCAAAGACGCACGCTTCGTATTCCGCCATGTTATTTCTACAATTGATGCAAAGTCTGGCAGTAAAGGCAATATGACACCCTTCTGGAGATATGAGTACAACACTGATACCATTTCCAAGTGCGTTGGATGCCCCATCAAAGAACAAGGTCCATCTGGATCCTTGTTCAGGTCCGTCATATGGCCTGAATTCTTCACAGTTATTTACCGTCATGATGTCTTCATCTGGAAATTCGAACTTCATGGATTGGTAGTCTTCTACAGCTTGGTGAGAAAGGTGATCATCTAATACACTGCCCTTTATTGCTTTCTGGGTAGTATATTGTATGTCATATTCTGTCAGGATCATCTGCCATCTCGCTATTCTCCCGGAGAGAGAAGGTTTCTCGAAGATGTATTTTATCGGATCCATTTTAGATATCAACAAAGTAGTATCAATCAACATATATTGTCTTAGCCAGCAAGCAGCCCATGCCAGAGCGCAACAAGTTTTCTTAAGCAATGAATATCTGGTTTCGTAGTCGGTAAACATTTTTCTCAGGTAATAAATAGCATGCTCTTTTTGGCCAGACTCGTCATGCTGCCCCAATACACACCCCATTGAGTTTTCTAAAATAGTCAAATACATGATTAATGGTCTCCCCTCGACTGATGGCATCAACACAGGAGTCTCTTGTATGTAATCTTTGATTTTGTCAAAAGCAACTTGGCACTCATCATTCCATTTGACTACTTGATCTTTCTTCAACAATTTGAAGATTGGTTCACAAGTAGCTGTCAGGTGAGAGATGAATCTGGAAATGTAGTTCAAATGCCCCAAGAATCCTCTGACTTCCTTTTCAGTATGAGGAGCAGGCATCTCTTGTATTGCTTTTACCTTGGCAGGATCTACTTCAATACCTTTATTTCTGACGATAAAGTCTAGGAGTTTACCAGACCGTACCCCAAATGTGCATTTGTTTGGATTCAACCTCAGTTTATACTTCTTCAGTCTCTCAAACAGTTTTTGTAAGTGATCAAAATTCTCTTCTTCTGTTTGAGATCTGGATATCATGTCTTCCACATAGACCTCTATTTCGTGATGTATCATGTCGTGGAATAGAGCTACCATGGCACGCTGATAGGTTGCCCCAGCATTCTTCAGTCCGAATGGCATCACCTTGTAGCAGAATGTCCCCCACTGTGTGACAAATGTTGTTTTCTCGATGTCCTCAGGCGCCATTTTGATTTGGTTGTAGCCTGAGAAACCGTCCATGAAGGAAAACACTTTGTGTTGTGCCGTATTGTCAACTAAAATATCAATGTGGGGGAGTGGAAAATCATCCTTAGGGCTTGCCCTATTCAAATCTCGGTAGTCCACACACATTCGTATTTTGCCGTCTTTTTTGGGCACGAGAACCACATTGGCAACCCATTGGGGATAAGAGGTGACAGCCAAGAATCCAGCGTTGAATTGCTTCATGACTTCTGCTTTAATCTTTTCTGACATATCAGGCCTCATGCGGCGAACCTTTTTCTTTACTGGTGGACAATCCACTCTTGTAGGCAGACGATGCACCACAATATCTACATCAAGTCCTGGCATGTCTTTATACGACCAGGCAAAAACTTCGACATAATTGTGTAACAACTGAATCAGACGCTCCTTGATACTGGGTTCCAGATTGGCACCCACCTTGACCTCTTTTTTATCTTCTTTGGTACCTAGGTTGATTGTATCCACGGGTTCTTCGTGAGGCTGAATGGTTCTCTCTTCTTATTGTAGTACTCTGACAAGTTCTCCTGGTACTTCACAATCTACGTCACCTTCATCTTCGGCTTAGTAGATTAGATTCTCAGAGTCACTAAAGGCCATAGCAGTATTGTTACCCATGGGATCCCGAATGGATGCATACCTGCATTGTGAGTGTGAGTGTGTGTAAAGGTATAACTATCTTTGAAAGAAATAAAAAATGAAAAAATAAAAACAATGAGCATAAAAGTTTGTATGCGAAAACGTCCATGATTCATTGATGTCATATGAAAATGAGATAATAACCCTTACAAATGGACCATTGTGCCTCGGGTAAGACACAAGGTTTTAAGAGTGCGAATTATTTTAATATTACAGATCCAACAAAATGTAAAGACAAATTACTGTGGGATAAAAGTGATCGGGTCAAAATCTCTAGCCTCCCAATTGCTGAGCCCCCCATTGAAAGTTGGGAATATCCAGTCCTCCAAGTCACAGCTATCTTCATCATCTTCTACAGCGTTGACCTCGCGGTTGCTGATCTTCAGGGGTGGTCCTCCGGCACGAGCGCGGCGTACAGCCTTTTGAGCACTTTAAGTGAAACCCAGGATAAACTTGTCAGACTTATATGGGATATCTGGGAGTTGTCCCCAGATAGTGCAACCACCTTCTTCTACCACTACTTTGGCATCCTTCAGAGATGACATCCGGAGCGGAGGCCTTGTGATCTTGGGAACAGCCTTGGTTACTGCCACATCTTGCGGGACCTCTTCAAAGTGTTGAAATGGAGTTTCAATAGATTCACCATCTAATTCCACATATCTGAAGGAATTGAGATGGCTGATCATATACTCTTCTTTTTCATGAACGGTGATAATCTTCCCTTGAATCGGATATTTCATCATTTGGTGCAACGTAGAAGTGACAGCTCCAGCATTGTGAATCCATGGTCAGCCTAGCAAGCAGGAATATGAGGGACGGATATCCATTACATAAAAAGTTGAATCAAAATTTTGTGTTCCAACTTTTATGGGAATGTCTACCTCCCTATATACCATCATTTTCGAGCCTTCAAAAGCCCTTACTACTATGTTACTTGGCTTCAATGTCAATCCCTCACAGTTAAGCCTATCAAGAGCTTTTTTAGGCAATACATTCAGAGATGAGCCAGTGTCTACCAAAACATGAGCCAGGGTTGTGCCCCTACATTCAACTGAGACATGCAATGCCCCATTATGCTTTCTTCCTCTCGGTATTAAATCAGCATCCGAAAAGCCTAGACCATTATCTGCAGTCAAGCTGGCTACGCAGTCTTGGAATTGATTGGCAGATGTCTCTTGGGGTACATGGGCAGTTTTCAGGAATTTTACCAAGGCTTTTGCATGCGCCTCGGAACATAGTAGTAATGCCAGCATTGAAATTTTAGAAGGAGTCTTCCCCAGTTGTTCAACTACATCGTAGTCGCTTCTTTTAATGATCTTCAGAATCTCCTCCGTCTCTTTCCGGGAGGTCTCAGGGATAGCCAATGACTGAGACTTCGTCTGGACAGGCTCAATCAGAATACTTTTACCTCGAGTTTCTATTAACTCGGTAGCAGGAGTGTCAGTAGGAGTGATAACAGGGGTTGTAACAGCTTTGTCGATTGGAGTATTGGTGGAGATGATTGTAGGACCGGGAACAACTTTTGGGGGAGCAACAGCAGGAATGACTACGAGTCAAGAAACTTCTTTTGGGGGAGCAATTTATGGAGAGAATATCCTTCCGCTTCGAGTAATCTTGTTAGTTCATGCAATATTACTAATGTCGGAGTTGACTTTCTCGGAGCTTGAATCTTTGGCGGCTGGCGAGTCCTGCTTGATACCATGTTAGTAGACGTCCCCTCTATAATTCCATGTTATGGTTTTGTCTGATGAATATGAGACTGGTCCAGACATTGTAATTATTAAAGGAGTTGCTTTTGGAACTGATGTAATTCTAACGGGTCTTTTGGTGGAGACCCTGGATGAATTAGCCGAAATGGTAATGATAGAAACATCTTCAAAAGGAACAGGTGTGTGATACGGCGGGTGAACTGACTTGGGATTTACGTTTGTTTTCGCACTTGTTCGGTTTAGCAAGAGTTGCCATCGACTTTTTATTTTATCCTAAGGAAAGGTCAAAAAGCACAGGAAAGACCTTTGAGATATTTTCGTGGGTTCGGGGGGTAGATTATGAAAAGGGAAGGTGCTAGCACCCTTTTCATCCATGGTTATCCATGGGCTCTTAGTTACTTGTTTTAGATCACTTGCCTTTGCTTTTCAATTGTTTGAAATGGTGCTTTGTGTGTGTGGTTTTGAAAATGTTTTGAAAAAAGATGCCTTGTCTAGGCAACCTTTATAATGATCCTTGTTTGAATATATACAAAGGTGTGTGTCTTTTTGAAAAGATAATTCAATGTTTTGAAAGTTGTTTTGAAATTGTTTTTGAATTTGTGTTTGTGAAGTGTGTTTGAAAAATGGCAAGGATGTTTTGCAAGATTTTTGATCAAGTAACTAAGAGTTGGTCTACCCTATTTTACTCAAAGATTTTTCTTATGTTTTTGACCCTTTTAACAGTGTTGTTTCACCATTGTGTTTGATGAACAACCTTGCGTTAGGATGTTAAACGGGACAGGCGCGGGTCATCGTATGAAATCATTGAAGGAAACTTGTGAGACGCTCTAGCAATTTTGTAAGGGGCGAGATCGTTTTATCAAAGGCAACATCGAGGGTCATCGAGGGACTATGATCTTTGTTTATCGAAGGGACATTTGCTAGAGTGTCTCATACTCGAGGGACATGATTGCATTTTCCGAGGCAACAAGCGAGGTTACCCTAGAGGTGCAAGTGTGAATGGTGTATTGATTTTCATACATTTATCTTGTATTAGGTTATCTAGCGGTTGATTTTGAATCTTCGCATACAAACCCTAATTACTATACAGTATATGGAAAGCGATAAATTGCGGGAATTTAAAGTCTAAGTTATTACAAATAAGTATTCGGGGATGGGGGTACAAATGTTTACAAATGGGGATGAGTCTTATCAGAATAGTAATGTCCAAATATCATTTACAACCAAATTGAATCGTCGCATTCTCAATGCAAAAATATAACAAGGTATAAGAATCAAAGAGGATTAAAAGTATTGTGAGGTGTATGTGGTTATTTACAAATGATTAAATAAAATATTAACCTAATGCAAATTAAGTATTATTATTTTTATGTTTTTTTTGTTAGTTATATATAAACAAAAAGTTTTTAAAGAAAGAATATTTTAACTTGAAAAAATCTAATATTTATATATTTTAAGTTTTAGAGGTAATGAAAATTATTAATGAAATTTTATACAAAAAGGTAATATATTATTTAATAAAAAGAATTAGGAATTTAGGTTATAGAAAAAAAGAAAATAAGGTGATAATAAAAAAAAATATTGGTTTGTAAACATAAAAAGGTTAAGTGGGCCTTTGAGTTTGTATCTTGGTCAAAATAAAGAAAAAGGGGCAGCATTGGGCTAAAGAGGGGGGTGCAGCGCCAATTTGTTTGGGCTTAAGGGTTTAGTGGGGGCGTCTAGGCCCAATGGCAATGTACAACATTTTTTTTGTTAGGGTTTGGTTTGCATCTTCAAAATTAGGTTTATAGTTTGAAACGACGTCGCTCTCCTCCCATCTTCTTCGCCTCTTCATCGTTCTCAACCAGAGCTTCTGCATATCCTTTCCAACCCTCAGGCCACCAGAATGCCACCTCCAATCTCTCCTCTCCGTGGTTACACAGGGCGACGATTAAAGGTATTAATTTTCTTCTTAACACGTTTTAGGGTTTTTGGATTCGTGCATGTCATTAATCTTTGATTGTTTATGTTTGTGTGAGGTGTAAAATAGTAAGAAGGGGAATTAATACCTTGGGGTTTTGTTTTTGGAGTGGAGGCGGAAGGTTGGACGGTGGCACTCTCAGGTGGCCGGAGGAGGGAGCGTGATGGTGATTCTAGCTTTTCTGGTACCTCGTATCTTTACTTCTTGAATTGTTTTGTGATGACTTTGTTCTGAAAACCCTATTCCACTAGCTTCTGAATCTCTTCCTTTCTTGGGTATCCTATTTATTTGATGATGGACATGTTCTGAACTTTTACTTATTGTTGTTGCTTGTTGATTCTGTGATGAAACTCTGTTCTGAGAATACTTGTTGTTGTTGTTGTGGACTTGGCTTATGATTTTTGTGATGAACTTTGATTCTGAGAATGCTTATTTGCTTATGAGTTTTTCCCTTCTTCTTCTGATTTTCTTGATTCTGATGATGAGCTTATTTCTGAAGATTGTTTGCTTCTGAGTTTTTCTCTTCCTCTTCTGATTGTCAAATCTGAAACTTGCTTGTTGTTCTGATTTGGCTATGTTGATTATGATGATGGACTCTTGTTCTGAGAATGTTATTGTTGTTGTGATATTTGGTTTGGATTTGTTGACTCTGTGATGAACTTTGTTTTGAGAGTGTTTGTTTGCTTCTGACTTTTCCTCTTCTTCTTCTGATTTTGTTGGTTCTGATGATGAGTTTAGTTATGAGATGCTTCTTTGCTTCTGACTTTCTTCCTCTCTTGGGCTTTGTTGGCTGATGGTTTTGCCTATGATGAACCCTGTTCTGAGGCGCTTGTTTATGTTTCTGGTTTTTTGCTTGCTGGAAGGTTTTAGCAGGTTTGAAGTTTCTGTAGGTTTTGATAACTTGCAGTTTGCTTTAGGCAGGTTTGAGGCTTCCTGTTGGTTTTATTTGTCTTTACAGGTTTGAGTTTGCTTGTTTTGGTACAGGCAGGCTTGAGCTTTTCTTTGATAACTTGCAGTTTTCTTTAGGCAGGTTTGAGGCTTGCTTCTGTCTGGTACAGTCAGGCTTTGTTTGTCTAGTACAGGTAGGCTGTTTGAAGGTTTCAACAGGTTCAAAATTATGCAGGCTTGGAGGAAACAAGCCTCAAGGCTTGTTGTTCCTTAGGCTTGTATTTCTTGTTTGGAGGTTTTTGATGCAGGTTAAAAGGTTTGCTTCTGGTTTTGGTAAGGAAGGCAGACTTGAGTTTTGCTTGCCTTTACAGGTTTTGCAAGTGTGAAAACTTGCAGTTATGCAGGTTATCCTGCTTGCAGTTTGAAACAGGTTCGGAGTTATGCAGGCTTGTGCTTCTGCAAGTTTGTGTTTTTCTCCGTGTTCTATATGTGCTCTCCTTTGATTTGTTAGAAAATGTTATATTTATTTATCCTCTAAGCCTGCCAAAAACTGCAAACCTGCTTCACTCTCTCTTTTCTCTCTCCATAAAAGCATATTTAATTGCTTAAAGTACTTTTATATTTCTGAAAAGATTGTTGGCTAGGGAAATGATGAAAAGTTTTGACAAGCTACTTGCTTGCATCTTGGTTTTCCTCTGCATTCTGTACTTCCATATTTTCTGCATTGACAGTTTTAATAGCCTGTTGACAGCTTGTGTGACAGTTTCTTGACAGCTTAGTTCGCTTTTATGCAACTTGGTTTGCTTTGTTTGACATTGCAATTTGATTTACAGTCTGTGTAACTTAGTTTGCTTTGTTTGACATTGCAACTTGTTTGTTCAGTTTGAACTTGTGCAGCTTTGTGTACTTTGTATGCAACCTTGTGCCTTCTATTTAATTGATTTATATGCTTGCAAGATAACTTTACTTTCCTCTTTGTGAACCAAGAATAGAAATCTTCTTGTGATTTGCAAAGAGGATGAGCAAAATATGATGAAACCAAAACAATCTGATTCTGACCAACAATCTTTAATGATGAGTTTTTTTTATTTATCTGTTCAAAACTGCTTTTCAAATTAACTGTACTGACTTCTTTTTTGTCTTTGCAGGTAAATATCAGTTTAGATAAGGGAAGTAGCAGTAGAAGATAGAAGACTTCAAGAGATTTAGATTTATTTTCTTTTTCAATTATTGTAATAAATATCATTGTAAATATTGTAAATAAATTTACAGTATCCAAATAACATTTGTAACAACAATTGAAAATGAATAAAAAATATTTTGTCAGATAATTCTTTATTTCTTCTGCACTTGTTTATTTAATTATTTAAATTTCTTTAATTAAAATAATTGGAAATGCATCCCAATAATTGTAACTCAGATAAAATAAATAATCAACAAATGTTGCAGTCTCACAACCTTGCATTAACCAACAATACGCCCGACATTCCAATTAATCACATGCTTTGCACAGTTAAACAAACAAACATCCATATACCTTTCACTTCACTGATCAAACTAAAGCTTCAAACTTTCAATCAGAAACCTCAGCTTCTATCCCAGATGTTTAGGCTTTGAGAAACAAACAGAAATCTTGAACAAGCGTCAAAAATGTGACAGTCAATTGAAATACCGTGGATTCAAATTCTTCTGAGAATGCGTGTGCAAACCCTAATTTTGGATTTACTGTCAAAGAAACGTTTGCTTGATCAAACCCTGAGCCAAACTCAACCAAATCAAAAGAAACCCTAATAATCTGTTTGACTGATTCAAAATCAATGGGAACCCTAATTTTGGATAGACTGATAAGAAAAGTCTGTTTGACCGATTCTTGAGCCAATCTGGAAAATCAGGGAAAACCCGAAGCTGTGATTTCTTGTGAAAAAGGGAGGGAACATTTTGGGGTACAACAAGGTGGAACATAAGTCTTCTCGAATAAAATATCTTTGTTATCTATTAGGCACTGAACACCTGCTTTCAACAAAGGACAGTTGGTGTGTGAGGACAAACAGAAATGGAAAACTTCATCACAGCCCGGGAACACACCGGCATTCAACAAGTTCACTTTAATAGTTAGAAGTGGGGTCATAAGTTCATCAACTGGAGTAACAAACATTTCTTCTTCAATGTCATTGGTATTATGGTCATGTTTGGGCATAAGGGCAGAAATAACATTTGGTTTTTCGGGCGTATCGAATACAATCTCTTTTGCTTCAATGAGGTCTTGTATTTTGTTCTTTAGAGCCAAACAGTTATTAATGTCATGGTCGGGACTCTCAGAGTGATATGCACAGCAAGCATTAGGATGATAGTGAGGAGATGTTGTGTTAGGGTTCTTTGGAGCTTCTTTCAAGGTCACCAAATTGGATCTTAGTATATGCGCTAATAGCTGAGATGGGGTCATGTTAATTCTGGTGAATTGTATGACTGGCCTTTCCATCCTTGGTTGGTTATTTCTTTACTGATTAGGCGTCGGTTCAGGAATCATAACAGCCCCCACCATTGGTCGATGTTCGGCCATATCTTAATTTCTCTGAGGGTAAACAACAACCACTTCTTTCTTTCCGATGAATGGCTTTCTTACAGCTGCGGAAGAGGATGCATCTTTTTGGATCTTTCCATTATTTATCCCGGCTTCTACTCTTTCTTCGGTCAATATCAATTCAGTAAAACCGGATGATGAACTCCCAATTAGATGATTGAAGAAGGGACCATACAAGGTGCCCAAGAACATATCTACCAATTCTCTCTCAGGTAGAGGGGGTTCAACTCTTCTGGCTAAATCTCTCCATTTTTGCGCACAGTCCTTGAAACCTTCATTGGAAACCATGGCCATACTCTGGAGTTGAGTACGGGTAGGTGCAATATCAGCATTTTATTGGTATTGTTTGTAGAAGACTGCAGCAAGATCTTCCCAGTTGTGAACGTTGTCTCTTTCTAGTTGGTAAAACCAGTCAAGTTGAGTTCCAGATAGACTGTCTTGGAAGAAGTGTATCCATAAGTCTTTGTCAGTGGTATGGGGCTGGATTTTCCTTACATATGACTGGAGATGCATTTTAGGGCATGAGACTCCATCATACTTTCCGAACACAGGTACTTTGAATTTCGGAGGAATGATAATACCCGATACTAACCCCAATTCCTCAAAGTCCAAACCAGGCACTTTTTGGATTTCCATCGCACTCAACCGCTCTTCGAGATGTTTATACTTGTCATCAGCTGGAGGGTATTGTTCTTCAAAATAATCTTCTTCTTCCTCTTCCTCTTCTGATTCTGACGGGACAACTGTTTCCTTTCCTTTCCCATCTTGATTGTCTCTTTCACCGGATGTCGTTGCAAAATCTATGGTTCTTTTTGTCTGCCCATGAAATCTTCTTACCATGTTTAGGACTTCGGTTACCTTCTTTGTCTTCTTTTTCTTCTCCTCAGCTAGCAAACTCTTCAACTCTTCTTGTCCTTTGGCTAGGGTCAAGAGCAACCGTTGAAACTGTGTATTCTGACCTTGGAGGTCCTTCACTGTTTGCTCGAGATCCATCTTACTGAAATGAACAGTAGAGAGATGAGGAGACTTGTTGCAAAAGACTTGCTTATGTTATGATGAATGGTATATGCATATGTAACGATTTCAAGGATTTCAAAGATTCAAATTTGTTTTATACAAAAAGGAAACACACGTTATATTAATAAGTTAAAGCTTGGAGTACATCAATGCCCCTTGGGTAAAATAATAGAAAAACTCTAAGACAAAAAGGTAGTTTGCATCTTCTTGGGTGCGATGTAGGCATTCAGAGTCTGCTCCTCATGAAGTAGTCTAGTGAGTTCCAAAACCTTCTTCTCACTTGCGTAGAATTGGGCTTCGAAAGTATCTTGCTCCCCCTTGAGTTGTATCCAATCCCTTTGTAGGTCTTCAAGATAGGTGGGCATATTAGGATGTAGGATAGTGTATGGAACATCTCCCTCCATAACAGGCTCAATGATTACCGGGAGAATGGAGGGGTAAGGCATCATAAGACTCTGAGCACGAGTTCGTACCCATTTGAGGTAAGGCTCAAGAGGGATGGAATTCTTGGGCCCCAAAGTCTTGCTATCCACCTTGTTTAACATCCTCCAAGCTCGGATAAATCTATGGTGAAGACCTTGATCGTTGTTGTCATAGTCAAATACCAAACCTTGAATCAGCATCTCGTACGGGCCATCCCTTCGGGCATAACCAAATTGTCTTAAGGCTAAGCATGGGTTGTAGGTGATACCTCCCCTAATGCCAAGTAAAGGGACATTAGGGAACTCTCCACAACGATCGACAATGATAACATTCTCTTTCGATCGGGAGCACCAATGAATGTCCAAATGTTTGAGCGTCATCAACCTTTGTGACTACCTTGAACCTTGCTCATTTTTTAATACAGATTGGGGAAGATGCGAAATAAACCATCTTGCCAAGAGAGGAGTGAAACACATAAGTACACATATTTTCCTCATTGTGCGAGTGTGAAAAGAGTGTAGGATATCTCCTAGAAAAGTAGGCACCGGGTTGCGAGATATAATGATTTTGACGGCATTCACATTTATGAGTTGGTCAGGATTTGGAAACAAAACCATCCCATAGATGAGGATAGCCATAATTTCCTAGAAGGCTTGCAAATCCAAAGAGTTCCAATAGTTTTGGGCTTTCTCAAACAATAACTTTGCTAGGAAACCCTTGACACCACTCCTTGTTTCCTAATAAGTTCTGACATAGATGAGTGCAAGTGTAAAGCTTGAGCGATCTCTTCTGGCTTTGGGTCTCTTTCTGTACCATTGAATGGTAGTTGATTGAGAATGGGAATCCTCAAAAGTCAGGAGAATTCTTCCAAAGTAGGCACATGTTGATAGTCAGGAAATTTGAAGCAATGGTGTAAGGGATCAAAGAACAGAAAGAGCACCTTCATCATGTCCTCATCAGTGTTAGAGGTGACAAAGTTGAGTAGGCGACCATGTCTCTCGGTGAATGGATAATTTTCCAGAATCCTTGAAGCTAACTCCTTAAGTTGTGGAGGAATCCTTACAAGGTTGACTTGAATAGTTTTCCTGTGAAGAGAATCCATATCCTACAAAACAGAACAAAGATAAATCCCAAGATCCTTGAAATGGTTAGTGAATGTGTTATGATGTTATGATGTTCATGATGTTATGTATAAGTATGTATATACAAACAAAGAAAACAAGTCCTTAGGTTTAGGCTTGCGTGGAGTCTCATAGGTAAGTACCCTCTTGAAGTTTTAGTTGGCTCAAACAAGTCCTAGTAATAGTAGCCGGGTTCTAAGGAGCTCAATATCACTGGTTTGTTTCGTTGGTCATTGTTTCAGCGCAAGCCTCTTTAATGGCGACCGAAATATCCCAAGAAACCAAACCTCAATGAGTGTAGTATCTAGTATCTACCAACTTCAGACTGTACGAAAGTCGGTCATCTCACTACGTCCTAAAGGCCAAGTTGGTCAAGTAAAGGTTCTAAAAGTTCATTAGTGCTTCATGACATCACTCAGCAGCCCCGTATTCTCTTTGATTAACTCAAAGGCTACCAGTACCCACAAATATGTCACACTAATGTAGTTATTTCTTAGACCATTTCGGTATACCCCGCACAGTTTCCACAATGTATTGCTACTTACCTATAATGTATCCCAAATTTAGGTAAAGGATTCAAACCTAAATAAAGAACCATAATGTAAAGCATACAAGTCAAACAATGTAAGCAAATAAAGGTGATTTATCCCTAAGGTAACCCAACTTTTAGAATTTTCCCCAGCAGAGTCGCCAGTTCTGTGATACGGTGGGAGAACTGACTTGAAGGTTTGTGTTTGATCGTAAATGTAGCAGATAGCAAGAGTCGCCACTGACTTTTCTTTTATCCAACAAGGAAAGGTAAAAAAAGCATAGGAAAGACCTTTAGATATGTTTTCTTGAGTTCGGGGGGTAAATTATGAAAGGGGAAGGTGTTAGAACCCCTTTCATCCATGGTTTTCCATGGGCTCTTAGTTACTTGCTAGATCACTTGCTTTTGTTTGAAATTATGCTTTGTGTAGTTTTTGAAAGTATTTTGTAAAGACGCCATCGTTTAGGCAAACTTTGTAATGATTCTCGTTTGTAAGAATGTATACAAAGTGTTGATCTTCTGAAAATGTTTTCAAGTTTGAAAGATGGGTTTTTGAAAGTGATTATGAAAAGGTGTCTTTGTAATGATTTTCGTCTCTATAAGAATGCATACAAAGTGTTGTCTTTTGAAAATGTTTCAAAGTGAGAGTGTTGGTGTATAGAATGTTTTTGTTGTGTGCAAGCAAGCAACTAGGAGCGAATCTACCTACTCAAAAGGTCTTAGGTGTTATTTTCCTCCTCCTTTAGATGTTGCTATCTTTACCATTGTTTTGGTAAGAAGCCCCATCGTTGGATGCGAAGGGACGGGCACGGGACGCTTTGTATAATCATAGAAGGAAACTTATGGGACGTTTTAGCAATATCGTTTTAGGGACTAGATCGTTTATCGAAGGCAACATTGGGGGTCATCGAGGGACTACGATCTTTTATCGAGGATCTTTGATAAAACGCCCATATTCGAGGGACATGACTATTTTTCCGATAGGTAACAAGGTGGGATTACCTTAAGGGTTCTAGTGTGCAAGTGTGTTTGATTGCATATATTTTGTCTTGTATTTAAGAGTTATCTATTTGTTGATTTTATCTCGCCATACATTCTAATTACTAGCAATATATGAAAGCAAAAATAAAATGCAGAAAATAAAATCCTAAGCAATTTTATCTTGAGGGGGATGGGGGTTCAATTTGCAAGTAGGGATGAAATAAATGTCTAATTATTACAACCACGTCGAACTAATGGGCAGTAATGAAAAATATATGCATAAACAGTATAGGAAATGGGAGAAACTGCTTTTTGAACCATTATGTGTCGACACATGCTGTTATGCATCGACACAAAACTTTTCCTTGCTCCTGTAAAGAAAAAGCAGCTCAGTATGAGTCGACACATAATGGGATGTGTAGAGTCATACACCTTCTTTGTCTCGACGCATACGCATTTTGTATCGATTCATGGACTTTTCAACCTTCTGTTTTAGGACCTGGGATCAATATGATTTGATGCATGGGGTTTATGTGTCGATTCATACCCTGTTTTCTACTAGGATGAGTCGACACGTGTGTGTATGTGTCGATACATACTGCATTTTTCTGCCTTAAACATTTTTTTATTGTCCATACATGGCAGTTTACAACATATGATTGATAAATATAAACAGCAAGCAAACGGTTAGCTAAAATGGGTCAACGATTACTACATCTTATCTTCAAGAATAAATCATTAATGATGTATGAAAAAATACCAAGTCAAGAAGACTTACCTGGAAACTACACTTGGTGTTTGAAATATGAATACCTTTCAAGATGTTGTGAGGGCTCCAATGAATCTCTAGGTAGCTTGTTCCAAACTATTGAAACCCAGTCAAGGCTTGTTCCAAACTGTTGAAACCCGGCCAAGTTGTACAGTATTGTTTTTATGTTTGGATGGTGAGGATAATGGCACTAACATAAACTGTTTTAGTGTTTTTACACTCTCTATGTGCTAAGGTGTTTGGTTTATGGGAGAGTTTATAAAATGGATTGAAGTTCTATTTTGAATGAGATTAGAGCTGGTTTCTTTCTGAATGAGTCAAAGTTACAAAGAACACTATTTTTCTGTTCAAAACTCTCTCCTCTCCAAAAATTCCAACCCCTATGTCTTATGAAATAGTTCCTTTTGTAGACCCTTGACTGAGGTTTAGGGGGGAAATAAAATAAGTCATTTTGAATTGTTCTTTTGCCTACTATTTTGATACTTTATTCACACAATTTTATTTTTCCATTTTGGTGCAATTTTGGGGTTGTTGTGATGCAGGTTGGTGCAGACTACATAGAGCAGTTTTGGACTGTATAGGACAGCATATGCAGATTTATGGTGCAGCATAGCACAAGGTTTTTTGCAGGACAGCAATGGAGCATGCTTTTGGGGTGTTGGGACAATGCAGCATATCATGCTTTGTTCAACTTGGGCAGCAGAATTTGTAGTATGAAACAAATTTGGTCTTGTGGAGTATTTTATGCATATTGTATCAAGGACAAAACATTGTGACAAGGTTTTGAGTCAAAGGGAAAAGTCCAAGCAATACCAAGTTTAGGGTTTGTAAACTTGCAAAAAGATTTCACTTTGTAATAACTTGAATTATTTGCCTCATTTTAAATTATTGGAATTGTAGTAAAAAAATGTCATGAAGTAAATGAAATTAACAAGTATAGAAAATACTTAGAAAAATTTCAAAGTCTTGCAAAAGTTGGATTTTTGATTCTCTTGATTTCTTTGATGATCAAATTTCACCTTTTGGACGTCTTGACACAATGTGATTTTTGAGACTCAAATTTGGTCAAAAAGTCAAAGTTTCATTTTTCAGTGTGCTTTTGACCATTTTGCCCTTGTGAATGATTTTCTTGGAAAATTTGTAATTCAAGGCTTGAAATTGGATGGAAGCAAACCTGGTTCCAGGGTGATCTTTTTTTGAGAAATTTATTGAGAAATGAGAGGGAAAATTTTGAGGTACAACAGCTGCCCCAGTTCAATCTTCTTAAACCTGAAGAGTTAGATTGGCGGATCCTCCATTCATGACTCGAAGGTGGAAGATGATTGGACACTAGAGTGCCCAAAAATTTGAACTCAGTGATGAAAATGGGAATGGGCTTATAGATGCCATTTGGAGGAATGATGGAGATTTGTCGGAGATGGTTTTAAATATGCCATCCAGAAAAGATCAGTTGTATAAGAGATTCCTTGGCGAGAATTCCTGTACCTGCTGTTGATGAGGACTTCGCCGGGGAATGTTGATTTATGTCCTGGGAAGTAGAGTCTAAGAGCTTCGGTTGTCCATTACTCTGCTAGGGAATTAACTCTTGATCGAGGAGGTGAAAGTAGAATGCATATCTGGTTAGGGTCCAGGTTGTACAACGACTTACTGGGGGAATGTGAAATCGATCGTATCTGGACGGGTCTGGGCCTTACAGTGTTGTAAACTGTTGTCTGGAGATAAGAGAGAAGGAATCTGGATAGTAGGGTTATTTGTATGAAGATGTGACACCCTTTTTGCTGCATTACTCTGATCTATTTATCTATTTAATTGTGAATATTTCCTTGGGGTTTAGAAGGGTATTACACAAGACACCTTAATGAAGGAGACATCACTGAACTCAATAAGGAAATATCAAATTCATGTCTTGTCTTTGAACTTGAACCAAAGATGAGCCATATTATTAAAGAAAAGAGGATCTTGAAATATATCATTGTGTTATACCCCAAAATTTGCCCTCATTTTCCTTTTAAATTTTCTTCTAGGGTTTTTCAACTGTTCAAGGCTTCTTAGACTTCCAAACATGTCAATTAATTAATCAAGGGTTCAAGTTTGCAAATGCTCAAAGTGTCTCTTGTCCTTTAGTATTGAGCTAGGGTTTTAAATCTTAAAGATGTGACGCCTGTTGAGATCAAGGTTTATGTTTCAATGGTGATGCAATGTTAAGGCCTGTATTTGAGTTTACCTCGAATTAAGGGTTTTGATTCATGACGGGACGAATTGGGGTCGTGATGATTCAAACTCTGGTTTTCATTCAGCGCTCACTAAGGAAGTTTCAATTAGGATTTAATTGCATGATCTGACAAATTTGTTTTGCTATGAGAAATGTGAGCCTTATTCAAGTCTCTAAGGCTTATATTCCAAGTTCGTTTGTCGTGAGCAGTGCAAGGATATTGAGTCTCTCATTTCACCAGACAAAATTCTTGGTTTCTTCTTTCAGATTTTTCTTTCAAACGCATTACGTTTTTGTTTAAATTTATTCTTCAACACATCACAATTTTATTCTTTTTTTTTTAAATATAACATTTCCTATTTACATTTTTATTATTTTTTCCTAATCTTACAAACTCCATCATATTCATTTTTCAAAAAACATCATATTTTTTACATTTTTATTCTTCTTTCAACATTACAAATCACATCATATTTATCTTTCAAAGCATTACATTTTTATCTTTATCTCTTTCATGTTATTTTTCACACATCACATTTCTTTCAAAATTACAATTACATCACATTATTCTTTTTAACACATTACTTTTTATTTCAAAGTTACAACTTGCATCACATTATTCTTTTTCAACATATTACATTTTTTTACTCTCTTTCAACACTACAAATTCTTTCACATTTATTCAACATATTACACTACTTATTTACATCTAAATTCTTTCAACATCACATTATTTATTTATTTTCTTTCAAACATTCAATTTCCAAAATTCCAAAATATTCATCATTTATTCAAATTTCAAATCTATTTACAAGTCCAAAACAATTTCAAAGAAATTACAAATATTTACAAGTTCAATTACATTTTTAAAGGCATATTACACTTTTTCCTATTTTTTCTATTCTATTACAAAATCAAAATATTTCTTCATCTTCAAGTGTCTTCAAACTTCCTCCTTGATCTTGCCATTTTCATCTTGTACATGAAACCAAAAAGACAAAATTGTTAGCAAACATAAACATGGAAATAAGCGGTGAATTGAAAAATGTTTTAAACTCATCATTAGGGTTGGTTTATGGAATCAGAAAAAAGGTGTTTTTCAGCCATGTTTTTGTGCCAAAACAGCCTCATATAAAATAGATTTAATCATGGGCCTATAATCATTGCAAATCACAACTTAACTTGGTTCACAATGAATAAATTTAAAGAGGGGGAAAACAGAATCACATTTCCAGCCTAATAGATAAAGATTCAAAGAAATCAGAATTCAAGCACAAAGACCTCAAAACATTGTCCTATCATTGGCCTAAAGATATCATTACAAATCACAAACCCAAGTTTGGTTCACAAACAAGACAAAACATAATTGTACAAGCCTCACAACTCAGAACTCTATCATTGGCTAGGAGTATGACTTTTGCAAATCACAAATCACAAAGTTTGGTTCACAAAAGATAGAGAAGAAATCAAGGAAAATCAGAATTAACATCATGTTTTCACGCAAGGGATTCAAAAGTCAGAATTCAAAGGCCTCACATTTTGTGTTATTCCAATGAAAGAAATAACATCTTTAATGTAAAATCACAGGCCAATCAATTGTACTGCAAAATCTCAAAGACAATGCTTTTGTTCACAGAAAATAAAAGTTATCAAAGCCACAAGCAATCAGTACAACAAAAGCAAGTAATCAGTACAAAGTCTATACAAAGTCAGCAGCAACCATCATGAAAAAGCCAAACAAGTACAGCTTCAAGCAAGCAAAGTCAGCATAGTAAAAGTACCACAGAGTTCAGAAAACCAGAAAAAGTGACAAGTCTATTATCTCAAAAATAGTCTCAAGGCCAAACTGGACACACAAACTCGCAGTATAAGTAACAAAACAACTGAGTTCACAAGGGGACATAAATCAATAACCCAAAAAATCCTTGTTACATAAACAACAACATAGTTCACAAAGATACAGAGGTCGAGTCCCAAAACAACAACATTGCCTTCTCTATCAAAAAATTCTTTTTCATAAAAAATAGACAGAGGTCGAACCCCCAATAACAAACAGTAACACCATATACAAAACAGAACCACCACAAAACCAACAAGAACGAACACCCCTCAAAAGCATACACAAAAATATATAGAAGCACAAAACGAGCCACAAACCCTAACCCAAAATTTTCACATCATTTTCGCAAAACCATACCCTTCATAATTTAAACAAGAATAATAAAGAGGAAAGATCTCACTGAAACAACATCAAAAAGCAAATCGAAGCGATTAGGGTTTCGATCATCCATTTTCATATCTATGCAAAAACATGCATGATTTGCAAAAACGAGTTGGAGATTAGTAATCAGGAGGATAAGAAGAATCAAACGATGTAAGAAATTTCACGGTCGAAGCAATCTCCTCCATGGGAGTCGCCGCCGTCCATCGCCGCTAGGGCAATTTCCGACGAACCCCTTAGATAAAAAAAAATAGAGAAAGACCAAAGGGAAGAATAAAGTTATTTGTCACTGTCTAAAACAAATTTTCGTTTTTGTTTGTTTTAATTTTGTTTGTTTTGTTTTGTAGGTGGGCCAAAAACAAAAAGGAACTTTAGCAGGCCCAATTCTTTCTCTTCAGCGCGCACCCCCCCCCCCCCCCCCCCCCCCGTTTTCTCTTGTCCACGACCCCATTGGGTCTCCACCAAACAGCAAGCCCATCCCAAATTCCCTATTTACTCATGTACACCTCCTTTCTCACTTGTACTGCAGATTAAAGTTCAGCTGGGCCATGTGTGATACGGTGGGAGAACTGACTTTGAGTTTTGTGTTTGCAAATGTTGCGATTTAGCAAGAGTCGCCACCGACTTTTCTTTTATCCAAAAGGAAAGGTGAAAAAGCACAGGAAATACCTTTAGAGATGTTTTCTTGAGTTCGGGGGGTAGATTATGAAAAGCGAAAGTATTAGCACCCTTTTCATCCGTAGTTATCTACGGGATCTTAGTTGCTCGCTAGACCACTTGCTTTTGTTTGAATGTGCTTGTGGTGTGGGTTTTGAAAGTATTTTGAAAATGTCTTTGTAATGGTTCTCGTTTCTATAAGAATGCGTACAAAGTGTTTGTTTCGAAAATAGTTCAAAGATGTGTTTGTGGAATGTGTTTTTGAAAGTGATTTTGAAAAGGTGTTTTCTTTGTAATGGCTCTTGTTTCTATAAGAACGCGTACAAAGTGTTTGTCTTTTGAAAATGTTTCAAGATGAAAGTGTTGCTGTAAAAAATGTTTTTGTTGTGAGAAAGCGAGCAACTAAGAGAAAATCTACCTACTCAAAAGGTCTTAGATTTTCTTTTCCTCTTCTTTTAGACGTTGCTATCTTACCATTGTTTTGGTAAGAAGCCCCATCGTTGGATGTGAAAGGACGGACGTTGTGACGTTTGTATAGTCATAGAAGGCAACTCATGGAACGTTTTAGCAATGTCGTTTTAGGGGCTAGATCGTTTATCGAAGGCAAAATCGAGGGTCATCGAGGGACTACAATCTTTTATCGAAGGTCTTATGCTAAAACGCCCATGTTCGAGGGACATGACCATTTTTTCGATAGGCAACAAAGCGGGATTACCCTAAGGGTGCGTGTGTGCAAAGTGTGTTTGATTGCATGCATTTAGTCTTGATTAGGTTGTCTATTTGTCAATTTCATGTCTTTCCATACACACCCTAATTACTAGCATTTATATTCGAAAGCGATAAATTCCAGAAATGTAAAATCCTACGCTATTACAATATTTTAGGGATGGGGGTACATATTTATGAATGGGGATTGCAAATAAAATAAAATCCTAAGTTACTATTTCAAACATATTGAAATTTACAATATATAAGAAAGGAAAAGGACTTATTTAGAAAATGGTTTTTTATCTTAATGAAAAAAAGAAATAAATTAAAGGAAAAAAATATTTTTATGCCTTTTTATATTGATGAAAAGGGTTTTAATGTTGAAAATGATAAGAAGGAAAATAAATGAGATGTAAGACCAGCGTGCTGCTACAAGCAAAACAAACGGAATCAGAAGTTCTGAAGCCAAGAAGGTTGTGACTCAGCAGGACACATCAGTGGGTGTCAGAAGTTCTGAGTTGGTAAACTCTGGGGTCCTGCAAGGAATGTTAGAGGGAAAACACAGAAATTCTGGGTGGTATGTGCTGAACTTCTGAGTGTTAGAATAATGAGAAAGTCTTAGAAATTCTATGCATGTTAAAACAATGAGTGGAAACATCATAAGTTCTGTATCGTGCTAAGCCAGTGAGTGAACATCAATTGTCCAATGCGTTATCAGCATGTAAGCATCAGAAGTTCAGTGTGTGTTAACAGTGAGAAAAATGATAGAAGTTTTGTATGTTTAAACTATGAGGAGAACTCAGAAGTTCTAGGTTACATTTTGACCCTTTTTTTATATTAATCAACACAACAATAACTTATTCATTTTTTAACAAACATCAAATCAGAAGAATGAAAGCACAACAGTTTATAGAAGTTTTGATCCTAATCCTGAGCTTAGCCTTAGTAAAGAAGTTTTGTCCCACATGTTTTTCTATTCATGCAATGATATAGAAAACATCAATATTATGATATTTACATGTTTAATGATATTCTGAATGAAAAAATGCAAAGTCAGAAAGACTTACCTTGAACCTAGAGCGTGTGTTTGGACTGCTGCCTTTAGAGGTTCTGAGGTCAACGAGAGCAATGGAAGAGAAGAATGCCAAGTTCTTTGATTCAAAGGGAAGAACGAAAGTTTGTTTTCTATTTGGGGTTTCTAGATTTTTGTAAAGGGGTTCCACAAATTTCTTTTCTATCTTTTGATGATTCCCTCTCTCCAAAATCCCACCAGCCCCTTGAACGCATGATGGAACATCTTATTTATAGGTGGATTTGTTGTGATTTTGGGGGGAAAAACAAATGGGATTTAAACCCTTTTGGTATACTGTTCCAATGCTTTTTAATCACAGTTTTAGTATGCTAATTTGATGCAAATATGGGGCTTGAGGAAGTGCAGGCATGGACTGGGTCAGCATCTGATTACAGGACTGTGATGTAGTAGGAAAGTAGGATATTTAAACGAGGTTTTGGGATTTGGTGATATTTTGATCACAGAAGATCAGAAACGTAACCTCCATGCGCTGAATAGTCACGTTCTGATGGAAGACTATGTTCTGAACCATGTTTGCAACTTCTAACTGCACTTGCGTTAAGGCTGAAGAGTCATGCTCTAATTGTAGACTATGTTCTGAACCATGTTTGCAACTTCTGACTGCATTTGCGTGGAGGCTGACTCAGAAGTTCTGGGGTATCACATTCTCTTAACACTTAGAAAATTTTCCCAAATGTTTAGAAATTTGATTTTTTTCAAAGTAATTTCTGACTTCTGATTTTGATGAACTAATTTCATGTCTTGATGAAATATAATTGTTGAAACTTTATTTTTGATTTAAAAGTCAAAGTTTGACCTTTTCAGTGTGCTTTTAACCATTTTGCCCTTGTGAGTGATTTTCCTAAAAAGGTGTAATTCAAAACTTGGAACTTGATAGAAGCAAACCTGAGAGTCTAGGATGACCCTTTGAGAAATGAGAGGGCAATTTTTGGGTACAACAGTTGTCCCTGTTCAATCTTCCTAAACTTGAGGATGTAGATTGGCTGGTCCGCCTTTCGTGATCTGAAGGTGGAAGATGATTGAACACTAGAGTGCCCAGAAATTTGCACTTGCATGAAGTAATACCGATCGGTGATGTCGGGAATGGGCTTACAGATGACATTTGGGAGGCGACAGGAAATCATAGGAGATGGGCTTAAAGATGCCATCCAAAAAAGATTGGTTGCATAAGGGATTTCTGGGTGAGAATTCCTGTACCTGCTGTCGAGGGGGGAACTTTTCCGGGGTATGTTGACTTATGCACTAGGGAGTAAAGCCTAGGAGCTTCGATTTTCTATTACTCTACTGGGGAATTATCTCCTGACTGAGGAGGTTAAAGTAGAACGTATACCTGGTCAGGGTCCAGGTTGTACAGTGACTCGCTGGGGAAATGTGAAATCGACTGTATCTTGTCAGGTCTAGGCCTTACAGTGTTGTAAACTGTTGTCTGGAGATAAGGGAGAAGGAACCTGGATAATAGGGTTACTTTGAAATGAAAGCCTGAGTAATAGGTCTTGTGAGAAGGAACCTGGGTAGTAGGGTTACTTCGAAATAAAATCCTGGATAGTAGGGCTTGTGGGAAGGAACCTGGGTAGTAGGGTTTCTTTGAAATGAAAGCCTGGATAGTACGGATTGTGGGAAGGAACTAGGGTAGTAGGGTTACTTCGAAATGAAAGCATGGATAGTAGGGCTTGTGGGAAGGAACCTGGGTAGTAGGGTTACTTCGAAATGAAAGCTTGGATAGTAGGGCTTGTGAGAAGGAACCTGGGTAGTAAGGTTACTTCGAAATGAAAGCCTGGATAGAAGGGCTTGTGAGAAGGAACATGGGTAGTAGGTTTACTTCAAAATGAAAGCCTGGATAGTAGGGCTTGTGAGAAGGAACCTGGGTAGTAGGGTTACTTCGAAATGAAAGCCTGGATAGTAGGGCTTGTGGGAAGGAACCTGGGTAGTAGGGTTACTTCGAAATGAAAGCCTTGATAGTAGGTCTTGTGAGAAGGAACCTGGGTAGTAGGGTTACTTCGAAATGAAAGGCTAGATAGTAGGGATTGTGAGAAGGAACTTGGGTAGTAAGGTTACTTCGAAATGAAATCCTGTATAATAGGGCTTGTGAGAAGGAACCTGGGTAGTAGGGTTACTTCGAAATGAAAGCCTGGATAGTAGGGCTTGTGAGAAGGAACCTGGGTAGTAGGGTTACTTCGAAATGAAAGCCTGGATAATGGGGCTTGTGGGAAGGAACCTGGGTAGTATGGTTACTTCGAAATGAAAGTCTGGATAGTAGGGCTTGTGAGAAGGAACCTGGGTAGTAAGGTTACTTCGAAATGAAAGCCTGGATAGAAGGGCTTCTGAGAAGGAACCTGGATAGTAGGTTTACTTCAAAATGAAAGCCTGGATAGTAGGGCTTGTGGGAAGGAACCTGGGTAGTAGGGTTACTTCGAAATGAAAGCCTGGATAGTAGGGCTTGTGGGAAGGAACCTGGGTAGTAGGGTTACTTCGAAATGAAAGCCTGGATAGTAGGGCTTTTGAGAAGGAACCTGGGTAGTAGGGTTACTTCGAAATGAAAGTCTGGATAGTAGGGCTTGTGAGAAGGAGCCTGGTGTGATACGATGGGAGAACTGACTTGAGTTTTGTATTCGCACTTGTTCGGTTGAACAAGAGTCGCCACCGACTTTTTATTTTATCCTAAAGGAAAGGTTTAAAAATCACAGGAAAAACCTTTTGAGATGTTTCGTGGGTCCGGGGGATAGATTATGAAAAGGGAAGGTATTAGCACCCTTTCCATCCATGGTTATCCATGGGCTCTTAGTTACTTGGTTTTAGATCACTTGCCTTGATTTTCGATTGCTTGAAATTGTGGTGTGTGTGTGTGTTTTTGAAAATGTTTTTGAAAGAGGTGCCTTGTTTTAGGCAACCATTATAATGACTCGTGTTTGAGTATATACAACGGTGTGTATCTTTTCGAAAAGATATTTCAAATGTTTTTGAAAGTTTGTTTTTGAAAGTGTTTGTGGAGTGTGGTTTGAAAAGGAGGCAAGTGTTTTTGCAAGTTGATCTCAAGTAACTAAGAGTTTTGTCTACCCCTATTGTACTCAAAGGTTTTCTCTATGTTTTCAATCCTTTTAACAATTTTGTTCCACCATTGAAATTGGTGGACAATCTTGCGTTTAGGACGTTTAACGGGACGGGCGCGGGTCATCGTATGGACCATGGATGCAATGGTGCCAAGTGTCTTTGGCAATTTGCTTGAAGGGACTATGATCATTCCGTTTTAGGCAACTTTCGAAAGCGTCATCGAGGGACTTATGATCATTTGAATTTGTTTTGCCAAAGAAACTCGACGTGCAAGCATGGCCCATTTTGGAAGGCAACATGTGGGATTACCCTAGGGGGTGCAAGTGTGATTGTGTATTGATTTCATGTATTTGTCTTGTATTAGGTTATCTAGCGTTTGATTTTATGTACATGCAAACTCTAGGTCTAACCATGGTATAATTCGAAAGCGGTAAATTGCAAGAATTTAAAGTCTACGCTATTACAAATAGTATCCGGGAGTGGGGGTACAAATTCACAAATGGGGATGAGACTTTAGGAATGTAGTGTCCAATAAATTACAACCAAATCGAATTGCGACCAAAATGTAATAAGTATTAAATGTATAGTAATGTATAGCAAATGCATCAAATGTAAAATATATTGTGTAAGTGTACGTGTATTTTATTTATAAGTGCGAGATGTGAATTTAAATGTATTATTAAGTGTATTTGATTTGATTTGTATCTTTATATATTCTTTGTTTAATATGTACAAAACAAAGTATTTTAAGAAAAGAAAAATATTAACTTAAAGAAAATTATGTATGGATTTATTTATGTACAAAGATAATATCTTGAAAAAAAAGAAAAGTATTTATCTTAAAAGAAAAATTATGTAACTATGTATTTATGTACAAATATTTGATTAAAAGAAAGGAAAATTGTCTTAAGTTTAAAAAAAACTTTTTATTTGAATTTTGATTTCTATACAAAAATTGATTATGTTATATAATAAAAAAAAAATTAAAAGTATTGTTTAAGGCTAAATTAAAATCAGCATAACAAGTAAATGGTATTTAAAAGAAGGTAATTTCAGTTTTAAAAGAATGGGCCTTAGACACGTTAGGAAGGGCAAAGGCCCAAGGGTCTCATAACATTTTTGCTTGGGGTTAACTGGATTCGTTTCATTTGGGATCAGCTTTAGGGTTTGTGAGAACGGCGCCGTCGTCGCTTTGCTTCGTCACTTCTTTGTCTCCTTCACCTCTCATGCCAAAAACTGAACCACTTCCTTCGCCCAAGGCCACCAACGCCACCATCCATCCTCCTCCTCATGCTCACTCGAACGGCGGTAAAAAAAATAAGGTACGATTTCGTTTGTGTCTCAAGGTTTTCGCTAGTTCCCTTTTGCATGTTTTAGTTTTTGTGATTATCGATTCTGATTAAGCTTCGTTATTGTGTATCAATGAGGTGTATGAAGGAAAAAAATGGGGAAATACTACCTTGACAGAGGAGGAGGCGGACGTGGAGGCGCTCCGGAGGCCGAGGCGAGGGGATGGTGATGACAGGCGTTTGAGCTAGTATGGGAACTCTGGTATTTCGTGTTTTCTTTCGGTTTGATGATGATAATGAAAACCTGGCTTTAACGTCTTTTTCCTCTTCTTCTCTTCTTCTGTTAACTTAGCTTACATGCTTATGTTCCCTTGAGATACCTGATTTTTCTCTTTATCTTTGTTGCCTTGAGTTGCCTTGAGTTGCCTTGAGTTTCCTGATGCTGTATGATTTGCCTATGAAGAAATTTTTCTGAGGCTTTGTGTTGCCTTTGAATGCTTTTTTTTCTTTTCTGGTTGGCTTGCTTGATACGTTTTAGTGATTGAGTTGTTGGCCCAATGATGAAGGTTTTCTGAGGGCCCTGTGGTTTGGTTATGATATTTGGATTTTTTAGGCTGAAAAGCTTCCAAGTTAGGCTTATGCTGGTGCAAGTTTTAGGCTTGGAAGGTTTTTGACAGGTTTTAGGACTTTTTGCTCTTTTGCTTGGATACAGGTTTGAGAGGCCTTGAAATGGCTATGACTTGATGTTATTTTTGGGTATACTGGCTGTTTTTAGATGCAGGGTCTTTGAACTTGACAATACAAGTTTTTGGCTTGACAGGGTTAAGGTTTTAGGCTTATGAGGTTTAAGCTTATGGCTTAGCAGGTTGTACTAGTTTAGACATTGCTGGCTTTAGTTGACAGTGGTTTATGTTTAAGCAGGTTGTTGGTTTGGAGCTGGAGGCTGGAAGGTTTTTGATAGGTTATGGGGTTTTTGTGTTTGCTTCAGACAGGTTATGGCCTGTGTGTACTGAGTTTTGACACAGGTTTTAGGCTGGACAGATCTGGGCTTTTAAAGGCTTTGATGCAGGTCTGATTTGTAATGAGCTTGGTTGTTTTTGTTTTTGTCTCAGCCGGGTGGAGGCTTGGGAACCATTACAGTTTTGTGAGGTTCTCCCTTTTGTTTATGTTGTATCTGCCTTCCCTTGGTACTGTGTTATTACAGTTTGTTTTATATCTTTTCTTGCCTAAAGCCTGAGCCCTGTAAGCCTCCTTCTTTCACTCTCTTCTTCTCTCTCCAGTACAGCTTTAAGCATTTTAAAATGTTTATGCTTGTACTTTTACTGAAAAGGTGACACTGGAAAATGATGATTTGACTGTGCTTGCTTGCAAAACTAGTTTTAGCCTGCATATTTTCTTTCTCTTTTCCATACTTTGTGCTGCATCTTGTACCTTTTGATACTTTGATATATTTCCATACTTTTGGACATTTTGACAGCTTTTGGCCTAGTTTGAATATGAACTCAGTTTGGGACTTTGTGGTTCAATTTGGATTTGGACTTTGTAGTGTTGTCTTGCTTTGAACTATGCAGTTTTTTGACAAACTTTGAACTTATGCATTTTTTTTTAATTCTGTGCATTCCAAGTTTAGCAAGCAAATATTCATCCCTCTTTGTGAACCGGGAGAAATCCCGTGATTTGCAGAGAGGGCTAACTGATTCCAGTCAGTTGCCCTTAATGATGAACCCAAACTTTAATTGTCTGCTTTTTAAATATTTATCTGCTTCTGACTTCTTTTTCTTTTCTTTGCAGATAAAAATTAAATGGAGAGGGGTAGCACCAAATGAAGAATGAAGAATTGAAGATTTAGAAAAAATTAGGATAGTCTTAATTACTGTAAAATCATTATTGTAAACAATTTGTAAACAAAAATAATTATACAGATAAATAAAAGCTTTTTTATCCAATTAATTCTTTTCTTCTTTTCAATTGTTTACTTTATTATTTATAATTCTTTAAATTAAAATAATTGAAAATAAATTCCAACTATTTAATCTTAGAATAATAAATAATTAAATAAACATTGTTTCAGCATTGATCAATTAATAAACTTGGTGCTTCCAACATCCCAAGCAAAGCACAGTCAATCACAACAACTGTCCAGACGTATTTTCCTTTTACTGACTTTAATCAAATCCTGCAAATTCAATCCAAATGTATCCTTTCACTGATTTAATCACACAATGCGAACTCAATCCAAATGTTTCAATCCACATCTCAGCATAACTTGAAAAGCACTGTAGAGTTAAACCTTTCTGAGGAACTGCTCATAAAAAATCCTAATTCCTGATCAAATGCCAAAGAAGCGTTCGCCTGATCAAAGTTGAGCCAAAATCAACCAAACCCTAAACAAACTGTTTGAATTGTTCCAGAGCCATGAAAACCAATGAAAAACCTTATTTTGTCTGACTGACGAGAAAAGTCTGTTTGACTGATTCTTATGCCAATCTGAAAAATCAGGAAACGCCCGAAGTTGTGATTTCTTGAGGAAAAATGCGAGGGAAAATTTTTTGGTACAACAGTTGCCCCTGTTCAATCTTCTTAGACCTGAAGAGTTAGATTGGCAAGTTTGTCTTTCGCGACTCGAGGGTAAAAGGAGATTGGACACTAGAGTGCCCAAAAAATTTGCACTCGGTGATGTGATGGTAGAGGTGAATGGGCTTAAAGATGTCATTTGGTGATGGGCTTAAAGATGCCATCTGATGACTGCTGATAGGAGTATGGGCTTATAGATGCCATCTGGAAATGGGCTTAAAGATGCCATTTAGAAATGTTTGTTGAGGAGAATGGGCTTATAGATGCCATCTGGAAATGATTGTTGAATTGTATGTCGCTGGTGAGTGGACGGGTATCAGAAAGGTGTCCCTGCTTTGGAACATCTCTGACCTGGTGATCTGAATAAGCAATAGATTGACATCCGTGTTGGGAAGAATCCATAAATTGTTTTCAAGAATTGAAGTTGAATAAGCAATAGAGCGGCATCCGTTGTTGGGAAGCGTCTGTGAACTGTTTTCAAAAGTTGAGAAGAAACTGAACAAGCGATAGATTAACATCCGGTGTTGGGAAGAATCCATAAACTGTTTTCAGAAGTCTTGAAGTGGAGAAGGAACCGGTGTAGGGTTTCCTGATGATGCATTCGTGTAAAACTGCATCTGGATGAATCTGGAACAAGTATCAGAATGTCGACGTGTCTGGGTCACATCTGAACTGTCTCTGAGTGAATCTGGAATAAGTATCAGAATGTCGCCGTGTCTGGGTCACATCTGAACTATTTCTAGAAAAGAATCTCGGAAGATGATGATCTTTGACTGATCCTTCCTGAAAAGGTAAAGAGTTAGTTGTATGCAATGTCATGATGCATGATGCAATGTATGTTACACCAATGAATGTGATGAATGCGCATGTAAGCTGATGAGATGTCTTGCTGAGGATAGATGAATCCTCGATGGCTGAAGACAAAGGAATCTTGACTGCTGCCGGGGAAAATAATTCTTTGGCTGCTGCTGATGAGAAGTCCTGGGACCATTGTTGGGGAAATCAGAAGCTTGGGTTGTATGACAATCTACTGGGGAATTCCTGTCTTGAGGAGATCTTCACCGGAGAATATTCGAATATTTTGCGAGATGCTGAGAATGAGAGTCTTCACTCTACTTGGGGATTGATAGTTGGAAGTTTAGCTCCGCTGGGGATATTGAACCTTGATCCTGAGGGGAATTAGATTCTGGAAGGTTCTCAGGCTGGGGATTGCAAGAATCTTCTGATTGCCGTAGGCGTTGATCTGGAATAAGTTACAGAATGTCGCCATCTCTGGGTCACATCTTAACTATATCTGAAAGCAGGCTTGGATAAGTTATAGAATGTCGCCAAAATCTTGGGTCACATCTTGAACTACATCTAGATCTTGATTTTTTTCGGGGTCAGAAATTGGGAGTATGCCAATCTTATGAGGTTTCAATGAAGAGAATCTTCATTCTTGAGAGAAACAGATCTTCAGTTGTCTGTTATCTTGTTGGTGGTTGCAATTTTCAGCAGGTGATGAAGAAATTTTTTGATGATTACTACTCCAAGATGGAGGAACCTTGATGATTACTACTTCAAGATGAAGGAACCTGGATGATTACTACTTCAAGATGAAGGAACCTGGATGATTACTACTTCAAGATGAAGGAACCTGGATGATTACTACTTCAAGATGAAGGAACCTTGATGATTACTACTTCAAGATGAAGGAACCTGGATGATTACTACTTCAAGATGAAGGAACCTTGATGATTACTACTTCAAGATGAAGGAACCTTGATGATTACTACTTCAAGATGAAGGAACCTTGATGATTACTACTTCAAGATGAAGGAACCTTGATGATTACTACTTCAAGATGAAGGAACCTTGATGATTACTACTTCAAGATGAAGGAACCTGGATGATTACTACTTCAAGATGAAGGAACCTGGATGATTACTACTTCAAGATGAAGGAACCTTGATGATTACTACTTCAAGATGAAGGAACCTTGATGATTACTACTTCAAGATGAAGGAACCTTGATGATTACTACTTCAAGATGAAGGAACCTTGATGATTACTACTTCAAGATGAAGGAACCTTGATGATTACTACTTCAAGATGAAGGAACCTGGATGATTACTACTTCAAGATGAAGGAACCTGGATGATTACTACTTCAAGATGAAGGAATCTGTCGATCAATCTGCATATGTTTAGAATGTTGTTGAAAGGAAAATTATGCTGGAGAATAAATCCTTGACAAATGTTGGGGAAATAAACCCATGACTGTAGGTCTGCTAGAGAGGTGTCATCACTGCCCCTAGTATCAGATGCATGTGATATTGCCAGGAACTTAGTCTGTTCGTAACCCTTGAGATTGACATTCGAATGCCCCAAGTGATGGCGACAGAGACCTGCCCCAGGTTAATCTGCAATTGAGAGATTTTTGTTGAAATCTTGACTGGACTGCCCCAGGTTAACTGAACTTTGAATGATCTGTTGAAACCTTGACTGGACTTCCCCAGGTTAATTGGATGATGACATGTCATGCCCCTTGTTGATAGGAGATTTGTAATGGAAGTGTCATCCTTTTTGAAGTGATTTTGACTCACTGAGAGAGTTTTCGTTCCTCCGAACATTCGCTGTATGAATTTCTTCGCTGTCAAACAAAAAGCCAAATGCAGACATTGATATTCAAACAATGCAAAGTTTATGTTTGTCTCGAAGTTTTGCAAAATGCGTTTTTTAGCAGAAAACTTTTTATAAGACAAGTCAACACAAGATTTAGAGCAAAGCCTTACAGGAGTCAGGATACCTTTTGAAACAATATGCTTTCGAACTAACCCATGCTTCAATTAGGACTTTTGAAGGGTTGTAACGTGGCTTGGTTCATGGTTTAAGAAACAAAGGATAAAGGCTAAAAGTATATTTGTACCCACCCGCTCTTCATGATGTTCTTCAACCCTAAGCTCAGTTAATTGTGCGTCGCACTCTGTTTTGAGTTTGGAACGACTTTTTGGGTGATGGTTCACCAGTTGAATTTTGGGAGACAGTCATCATCTCCTTTTTTCTTTGCAACATTCTTTATGTTGTTGAGGATTTGTAATGACCTCACTATTTTGATTTTGATTTGTTATCCCTAACTTTTGCCTGACTGTTCCCGTTTTTGAGATCACAGTCAGCGGGATGCCCCAGCTTTCTTGAGCTTCCTTTACAGACTTTGGCTCAGTGGGCTTTTCTCTTTTGAGAGATTGACTGCCTATGAGATAAGGAACCACCACTGTCTTTTGATTCCAGAGGAATGCTTTCTTTTTTTGACGTCGTTCGTTGTGTTTACGAACTGAGAGTTTGCGACTTCAATGCGCATTTTCTTGAATTAACTGAGAGACTACCCTGCCCCAGGTTTATATCAAAGGTTTTGATTGTTTAGAATAGAAAACTCCTACTTCTTTGGCTCGAAGGGGTTGACTAGGGATTATCTTCCTTATAACTCCAGTGTTTGGGAATTGAAAGAAATGCATGTACATCATCAGCAAGGTCTGTTCAAAAGCATACTGTATGAGATTATGGTATTGTTTCGTCATCCTCCCTCTAAAGGCTTGCAGCTTTTTATCAAGAGTCAAATATCATAAAGAAAGCATAAGAGTAGTGAAAACGAATGGATGAATTCAAGACAAACATATGCAATGCATTAATGAAATAGAGTTTAACATTAAAAGATAATTGTTTGAATAACGAAAGATTACAACTTTGAATATTCGAAATGAAACCAACACAATCTCAGTGAGCTGGCATGGGAGCAGTGATCATGTCAGAGTCCCTGGAGGGTCCAAACTTGATTTCCTTGGCATCAATCAAATCTTGAATCTGATTCTTCAAAGTCCAACAAATGTCGGTGTCATGCCCAGGGCTGTCAGAATGGTAGGCACAGCTCACACTCGAGTTGTACTTGGAAGAGGAAGTATCAGGATTTTGAGGAGGATCCTTTGGCGTGATTAACTTCAACTTAAGCAATTGTTGAAATGCTTGAGACAAAGGCATGTTGATGTCAGTATACTGCCTTTCTTGATATCTCATCCTACGCCTCTTGCCCCATTTTTGTTGAACGGTCGTGGGATCAGAGATCAGGATTGCCCCAGCATGTTGATCAAGACGACTCTTTTGACCAGTTAATGCATTGGACTCTTTCTTTCCGTTGTAGGGAATTATCTGAGTATATGAGGATGTAGTTCCTTGGATCTTTCCACTCTTGATGCCAGCTTCAACCCTTTCGCCGGTCAGTATCAGCTCGGTGAACCCAGCTGAGGAACTCCCAATTAAGTGATTAAAGAAAGGCCCTGTCAAAGTCCCCATGAAGATGTCAATCAGTTCCCTATCAGTTAAAGGAGGTTGCACCCTGCCGGCCAGATCTCTCCACCTCTGAGCATACCCTTTGAAGCTCTCATCAGAACCCATGGTCATGTTCTGCAATTGGACACGAGTAGGTGCAAGATCAGCATTGTACTGATAATGTTTGTAAAAAGCAATAGCCAAATCTCCCCAGGTGTGGATGCGGGAACTCTCCAATTGATAGAACCACTCGAGTTGAGTCCCTACCAGGCTTTCTTGGAAGAAATGGATCCAAAGCTTTGGATCAGCTGTGTATGGTTGAATCTTGCGGACATAAGATCTTAGATGCATCTGAGGGCAAGAGACTCCATCGTACAGAGCAAAGGTAGGGACTTTGAACTTTGGAGGGATGACCAATCCAGGAACCAAACCCAAGTCTCCTAAATCCAAGCCAGGTACTTGTTGAACCTCCATGGCATTGAGGCGATCCTCCAACTGTTTGTACTTGTCATCAGCGAGAGGATATTGTCCCTCGGAGTAGTCAGCTTCATCAATCCCCATATTGTGGTCTTCTTCCAGACTGACCCCATTGTCTTTGAGAAGGATAGCCTTCAGATCTTCTTACCCTTTCCCCATAGCCAGAAGAATTTGCTGGAATTGAGCATTTTGAGCCTGGAGATCTTTCACCGTTTGTTCCATATCCATCTTACTGAAATAAACAGTAAGAAGATAAGGAGACCTGTATGGGAGGAACCTGTTATGCAATGATATGTGTGATATACATGCAATGTTTTCAAGGATCTCTTGGGGTAAACACAAGAGAATGTTAGAAGTTGAACTTCGATCTTTGATTGGAGAACTTTGTACCGGTGGATGTCTTTCCACGAGAATCAAGCTCACCATGTCAAGTGGGTCATAGCCACTGATTCAAGTTGTCGCACTTGATCTTTGATTGGAGAACTTTGTATCGATGGATGTCTTTCCACGAGAATCAAGCTCACCATGTCAAGTGGGTTATAGCCACTGATTCAAGTTGTCGCACTTGATCTTTGATTGGAGAACTTTGTATCGGTGGATGTCTTTCCACGAGAATCAAGCTCACCATGTCAAGTGGGTCATAGCCACTGATTCAAGTTGTTGTACTTGATCTTTGACTGGCATTTGTTTAGAGGAGAAACCTCTTGCCCTTTGGTAGACGTCTGGTTCAACGTAACCCTGCATCAAAAGAACCCTCGAGATCCTTGAAAAGGTTAGTGAAAAATGATATGGTATGATGTCATGATGTTATGTACATGCATGCGAAAGCAAGTGAGTGTATATACAGGTAATCATATTCACACAAAGCAAACAAGTCCTCAGGTTTAGGCTTGCATGGGGTTCAGGTACTACCCTCTTGAAGTTAGTTTGCTCATCCTGTCCTAAAATAGAAACCGGGTTCTAACGAGCTAAATATCATTGGATTGTTTTCTGTGTTCATCGTTTCGGTTTAGCCACTTAACTGGCGACCAAAATATTCCAAGAAAACAACCCTCAATGAGTGTAGTATCGAGTATCTACCAACTTCGAACTGCACCAAAGTCGGTCATCTCACTACCCCTAAAAGGCTAAGATGGTCAATTAAGGTTCTAAGAGTTCGTTAGTGCTTCACGACATCACTCAGCGGCCCCGTACTCTCCTTGATTGAACTCAAGGGTTACCGGTACTCACAAATATGCCACACTAACATAGCTTACTGCTTCAACCATGTCGGTATACCCCGCACAGTTCCCTCACAGTTTTTTTGCTATTTACCTAAAAAGGTGCCCAAATCCGAGTGTAGGATTTACAACAAACCCAAACAAGGACCCAAAAGATAAATCAATCAAGGCAATCAAAGCAAGAATGTAAAGGTGATCTAAACCCTAAGGTAACCCCACTTTTGAATTTCTCCCCAGCAGAGTCGCCAGTTCTGTGATACGGTGGGAGAACTGACTTGAGTTTTGTATTCGCACTTGTTCGGTTGAGCAAGAGTCGCCACCGACTTTTTATTTTATCCTAAAGGAAAGGTTAAAAAAGCACAGGAAAAACCTTTTGAGATGTTTCGTGGGTCCGGGGGGTAGATTATGAAAAGGGAAGGTATTAGCACCCTTTCCATCCATGGTTATCCATGGGCTCTTAGTTACTTGGTTTTAGATCACTTGCCTTGATTTTCGATTGCTTGAAATTGTGGTGTGTGTGTGTGTTTTTGAAAATGTTTTTGAAAGAGATGCCTTGTTTTAGGCAACCATTGTAATGACTCGTGTTTGAGTATATACAACGGTGTGTATCTTTTCGAAAAGATATTTCAAATGTTTTTGAAAGTGTTTGTGGAGTGTGGTTTGAAAAGGAGGCAAGTGTTTTTGCAAGTTGATCTCAAGTAACTAAGAGTTTTGTCTACCCCTATTGTACTCAAAGGTTTTCTCTATGTTTTCAACCCTTTTAACAATTTTGTTCCACCATTGAAATTGGTGGACAATCTTGCGTTTAGGACGTTTAACGGGACGGGTGCGGGTCATCGTATGGACCATGGATGCAATGGTGCCAAGTGTCTTTGGCAATTTGCTTGAAGGGACTATGATCATTCCGTTTTAGGCAACTTTCGAAAGCGTCATCGAGGGACTTATGATCATTTGAATTTGTTTTGCCAAAGAAACTCGACGTGCAAGCATGGCCCATTTTTGGAAGGCAACATGTGGGATTACCCTAGGGGGTGCAAGTGTGATTGTGTATTGATTTCATGTATTTGTCTTGTATTAGGTTATCTAGCGTTTGATTTTATGTACATGCAAACCCTAGGTCTAACCATGGTATAATTCGAAAGCGGTAAATTGCAAGAATTTAAAGTCTACGCTATTACAAATAGTATCCGGGAGTGGGGGTACAAATTCACAAATGGGGATGAGACTTTAGGAATGTAGTGTCCAATAAATTACAACCAAATCGAATTGCGACCAAAATGTAATAAGTATTAAATGTATAGCAATGTATAGCAAATGCATCAAATGTAAAATGTATTGTGTAAGTGTACGTGTATTTTATTTATAAGTGTGAGATGTGAATTTAAATGTATTATTAAGTGTATTTAATTTGATTTGTATCTTTATATATTCTTTGTTTAATATGTACAAAACAAAGTATTTTAAGAAAAGAAAAATATTAACTTAAAGAAAATTATGTATGGATTTATTTATGTACAAAGGTAATATCTTGAAAAAAAAGAAAAGTATTTATCTTAAAAGAAAAATTATGTAACTATGTATTTATGTACAAATATTTGATTAAAAGAAAGGAAAATTGTCTTAAGTTTAAAGAAAACTTTTTATTTGAATTTTGATTTCTATACAAAAATTGATTATGTTATATAATTAAAAAAAATAAAAAGTATTGTTTAAGGCTAAATTAAAATCAGCATAACAAGTAAATGGTATTTAAAAGAAGGTAATTTCAGTTTTAAAAGAATGGGCCTTAGACACGTTAGGAAGGGCAAAGGCCCAAGGGTCTCATAACATTTTTGCTTGGGGTTAACTGGATTCGTTTCATTTGGGATCAGCTTTAGGGTTTGTGAGAACGGCGTCGTCGTCGCTTTGCTTCGTCACTTCTTTGTCTCCTTCACCTCTCAAGCCAAAAACTGAACCACTTCCTTCGCCCAAGGCCACCAACGCCACCATCCATCCTCCTACTCATGCTCACTCGAACGGCGGTAAAAAAAATAAGGTACGATTTCGTTTGTGTCTCAAGATTTTCGCTAGTTCCCTTTTGCATGTTTTAGTTTTTGTGATTATCGATTCTGATTAAGCTTCATTATTGTTTATCAATGAGGTGTATAAAGGGAAAAAAAATGGGGAAATACTACCTTGACGGAGGAGGAGGCGGACGTGGAGGCACTCCGGAGGCCGAGGCGAGGGGATGGTGATGACGGGCGTTTGAGCTAGTATGGGAACTCTGGTATTTCGTGTTTTCTTTCGGTTTGATGATGATAGTGAAAACCTGGCTTTAACGTCTTGTTCCTCTTCTCTTCTTCTGTTAACTTGGCTTACATGCTTATTTTCCCTTGAGATACCTGATTTTTCTCTTTGTCTTTGTTTCCTTGAGTTGCCTTGAGTTGCTTGATGCTGTATGATTTGCCTATGAAGAAATTTTTCTGAGGCTTTGTGTTGCCTTTGAATGCTTTTTTTTCTTTTCTGGTTGGCTTGCTTGATACCTTTTGGTGATTGAGTTGTTGGCCCAATGATGAAGGTTTTCTGAGGGCCCTGTGGTTTGGTTATGATATTTGGATTTTTTAGGCTGAAAAGCTTCCAAGTTAGGCTTATGCTGGTGCAAGTTTTAGGCTTGGAAGGTTTTTGACAGGTTTTAGAACTTTTTTCTCTTTTGCTTGGATACAGGTTTGGGAGGCCTTGAAATGGCTATGACTTGATGTTATTTTTGGGTATACTGGCTGTTTTTGGATGCAGGGTCTTTGAACTTGACAATACAGGTTTTTGGCTTGACAGGGTTAAGGTTTTAGGCTTATGAGGTTTAAGCTTATGGCTTAGCAGGTTTTACTGGTTTAGACATTGCTGGCTTTAGTTGACAGTGGTTTATGTTTAAGCAGGTTGTTGGTTTGGAGCTGGAGGCTGGAAGGTTTTTGACAGGTTATGGGGTTTTTGTGTTTGCTTCAGACAGGTTATGGCCTGTGTGTACTGAGTTTTGACACAGGTTTTAGGCTGGACAGATCTAGGCTTTTAAAGGGTTTGATGCAGGTCTGATTTGTAATGAGCTTGGTTGTTTTTGTTTTTGTCTCAGCCGGGTGGAGGCTTGGGAACCATTACATTTTTGTGAGGTTCTCCCTTTTGTTTATGTTGTATCTGCCTCCCCTTGGTACTGTGTTATTACAGTTTGTTTTATATCTTTTCTTGCCTAAAGCCTGAGCCCTGTAAGCCTCCTTCTTTCACTCTCTTCTTCTCTCTCCAGTACAGCTTTAAGCATTTTAAAATGTTTATGCTTGTACTTTTACTGAAAAGGTGACACTGGAAAATGATGATTTGACTGTGCTTGCTTGCAAAACTAGTTTTAGCCTACATATTTTCTTTCTCTTTTCCATACTTTGTGCTGCATCTTGTACCTTTTGATACTTTGATATCTTTCCATACTTTTGGACATTTTGACAGCTTTTGGCCTAGTTTGAATATGAACTCAGTTTGGGACTTTGTGGTTCAATTTGGATTTGGACTTTGTAGTGCTGTCTTGCTTTGAACTATGCAGTTTTTTGACAAACTTTGAACTTGTGAATTTTTTTTTTAATTCTGTGCATTCCAAGTTTAGCAAGCAAATATTCATCCCTCTTTGTGAACCGGGAGAAATCCCGTGATTTGCAGAGAGGGCTAACTGATTCCAGTCAGTTGCCCTTAATGATGAACCCAAACTTTAATTGTCTGCTTTTTAAATATTTATCTGCTTCTGACTTCTTTTTCTTTTCTTTGCAGATAAAAATTAAATGGAGAGGGGTAGCACCAAATGAAGAATGAAGAATTGAAGATTTAGAAAAAATTAGGATAGTCTTAATTACTGTAAAATCATTATTGTAAATAATTTGTAAACAAAAACAATTATCAGATAAATAAAAGCTTTTTTATCCAATTAATTCTTTTCCTCTTTTCAATTGTTTACTTTATTATTTATAATTCTTTAAATTAAAATAATTGAAAATAAATTCCAACTATTTAATCTTAGAATAATAAATAATTAAATAAACATTGTTTCAGCATTGATCAATTAATAAACTTGGTGCTTCCAACATCCCAAGCAAAGCACAGTCAATCACAACAACTGTCCAGACGTATTTTCCTTTTACTGACTTTAATCAAATCATGCAAATTCAATCCAAATGTATCCTTTCACTGATTTAATCGCACAATGCGAACTCAATCCAAATGTTTCAATCCACGTCTCAGCATAACTTGAAAAGCACTGTAGAGTTAAATCTTTCTGAGGAACTGCGCATAAAAAACCCTAATTCCTGATCAAATGCCAAAGAAGCGTTCGCCTGATCAAAGTTGAGCCAAAATCAACCAAACCCAAAACAAACTGTTTGAATTGTTCCAGAGCCATGAAAACCAATGAAAACCCTAATTTTGTCTGACTGACGAGAAAAGTCTGTTTGACAGATTCTTATGCCAATCTGAAAAATCAGGAAACGCCTGAAGCTGTGATTTCTTGAGGAAAAATGCGAGGGCAAATTTTGGGGTACAACACCTGGGTAGTAGGGTTACTTCGAAATGAAAGCCTGGATAGTGGGGTTGTAGGAAGGAACCTGGGTGGTAGGGTTACTTCGAAATGAAAGCATGGATAGTAGGTGTTGTACCCCAAAATTTTCCCTCCCATATTCTCCAAGATTTGTCAAGAGTCATCTTCAAATGGCTCAAGATTTCTCAAGGGTTGCACAGCCCAGATGCCTCATAAGCCAGTCAAAATCAGGGTTTTGGTTCTCTCAAGGAATTTGGGGTTTTCAATGGCTCAATCAAGTCCCATAGGCCCATATACATTGTCAAGCATCTACATGCCAAGTCTCAAGTCTCACAATGCCAGTTTGCACAGTCAAAAGCTTCATTTGCTTCACAATCAACTACAGGGGCAAAATGGTCATTTTTACAGTCAAAAGACAAAATTTTTGGTCAACATCTTATTTTGAGCACACAATCATCATTTGATCAAGTCTTGATCATGATTCCACAGGCATGGCTCAAAAATCATCAAGATGCCAAAAGTTACTATTTTTGGACAGCTGAAAAGTCAACTGAATCTTGACCAAGGCATGACTTTTTCATGGTTCATCAGAAAAATCCCATCCAATGCTCATTTTGAAGGGGATGACATTTCCTACAACTCATCTTCACATTCCAAGTCCAAGAAATGCTCTCACAAAAAGTTATCAATTTCTACATTATAGGTCAATTTCAAAAGTCAACAAAAAGGAACTTTAAGTCAAAGACCATAACTTGAGATTGGTAAATCCAAATGACATGGGACCAAAGGCATTGGTTAGAGGACTTCAAGACCTTTCCAAAATGTCCAAGAACATGTCCATATGATCAAAATTGAGCAAGATATGCATTGGAGAAGTTGGGAGATTTTCATGAATTTGCAAAAGTCAACTTTGCTCAAAACACATCATTTTTTCTAATGGGCCTCAGATTTCTTCTTGAAACTTTGTCCAAGGCCTATGCACGACCCATTGAGATTAAATTGAATTATTTTCTTATTTTTATTAATTATTTGGATTTTTAATTGATTATTAATTCATTTAATTCATTTAATTGTAGGAAAATATCAAGATAGGGTTTTGCAATCTTTTCATGAAGCAAATATGACCTACATGTGCTGGAGATTTCGTGTACACATCAAGGGGACAAAATCTCCCAATTTGGCAAGGTTTTTCAATCAAAAATATGCAAAAGATTTGATTGAAAATCAAATATTGAAAACATGAATTCCATGGATCTTTGGGCCAAGACTTGACCTAATTCCCTTCCATTACATATGCATAGCCAAACCCTAATGCCATACACGTGCAAATTGCAACAGAAACACCATAGCCAATATGGAAAAATCAAAGAAAACTTGAAATCTGTTTGCAATCTTCCAGGCCAGTTCAAGGCATTTTCTGGATTCTAATACATTGCATAGGTTCCCAGGAACGTGTAGGGATCAAAATCACGTGCTAGAACTCAAGGAATCGCCCATTACAGTCACACGGTTTACCACTTTTTTCCAATATCATAATCATTGATTCATGCATATTTAACATCTTTTTGTGATTGTTTTGTGTTCATAGGATTCATACGAAGCTAATGGTGTGATTTAATTGCATTGAGATGCCCTGAAACAGAAACTGCCATTGAAGGATTCTAGGGTTTCCAAGCTTTCGAATTAGGGCTTTACAGCACAAGGAAAATTAGGCCTCAAGAGACCTATGGTTGAAACCGTTTGGACATGACGAACACAATGGACATATCGCGCCATATTATATAGCCTTGAATTCTAATAGCTATTATTCCTCAAGCTACTTTGTGGGGGTTAAAAACCCCCGCTATCTCTTTATTCTTTTGCAGGAAAACGAAGAAGATGAAGGACGTGTTCCATCCTGATTAGTCCATTCAAACTTACGCGCGTTTTGTTGGTTTTCCAGCATGTTATTTATTTTCCATATATTATTTTCATTGTTTATCTTATTAACAAACGCGTTCAAGTGGCCTAGTGGAAGACGTGCTGGCATGCAACAATTGGGACCTGGGTTCGATTCCCAGGTCCACCCAAACATTGTTTCTATTTTTTCTAATGTGATTGCATGCAGGATTCCCAATGATGTCCACCATGTGCTTCCAACCAACAACGCGCCATGTGTCCACAATACCCAATCCAAAGGCCAAAAGGTGATGAAAACCATGCTCCTGGTCAACCCACACTCTAGGCAATTCCAAAAGTCCAAGCAGGCTTGCAGCTTAATGGGCCTCAGATTTCTAAACTCACCTCCAAAAAAAGGCCTGGCACCCCCTGGTTTCTATTTTCTCTTTTATTTTCTTTCTTTTTATTTTCTTTTTATTATAATAATAATTATTATTATTATTAACTAACAAATTTTTTTTTATAATAAATTCAGAAAACAAAAAAATAATAATATTTTTATTGATTAAATTTAATTAGTTATTATTTTGTAAATAAATGCAAATTAATTAATTTAGTCTTTTTGTTAATTAGGTTTAATTTTAATCTTTTTGAAATAAATAAAACAAACTTAGAATTAGGGTTTTTTCATTTGACTTTTAATTTCTTTTCTTTTTATTTTCATCAAAAACATAAAAAACATAAAAAATACTTTTTCTTTAATTAATTAATTAGTTATTAGGTTTAATATTTAATTAATTGCAAAAAGGACCAATTTCAATTCTTTTCTCAAAAAGGGTCAAAACCCTAAGGACGTTCCCGATTTAATTTCTTTCGCGCTTTAATTCCTTTTGATTATATTGATGTAATTGTTTCCGAGGATGTAATAGTGAATTAGGTTTTTACCGCTTTCTTTACTTTTCTCGCATTTATTTTCCAAACGGGTTTTGTTTTTGGCGATGTATAGACCCGCGCCTTGTAATAGCGTAGATTTACCTTTCCACACTTTATTTCCCGCAAATTATTAAACTGTTAATTATGCCTGCAAGACTTGTATGACAAATAAAATCAACACGTAGCTCACAATGGTGGATGTTCAAAGATAAATATAAACATGAAACCGGACACACATGCACATGCCACTCCTAGGGTACGCCTCACTCGGTTGCCTCGAGGTGGTCGTCAAGTAGAGGGTGTTTTAGAGGTCGCCCTCCTGTCTAAAGATCCAGTTGCTTTGAAACGGTTGCCTCGGATAAAAAGGATCTAGGACATTAGGGTTACCGCTAAGGCGTCCTACTATTGCTTCGGTGACCACACGTCCCTATAATCGAATTGACCCGTAACTCCAATGACGGTGCTACCTACTTCTCAATAGTGGGATAGTACTGTCTAAAGGACTCTTACACGGCCTAATTCCTTAGAGTAGGTAGATTTCTCCTGGGTACTTGCTCCTTTCAAAAACAAAACAAACTTTTCGCACTCACACTTTCAAAAAGTTTTCAAACAAATACTTCATACACTCTTGAGGAGATACAAGAGTTACCTAGAAGTTTTTCAAACTAAACTTTTTCAAACCCACAAACACTTGAAAAGCAAACAATTTTTGAAAACATAGAGCAAGTACCTAAGAGCCCGTGGATAACCACAGACAGAAAGGGTGCTAACACCTTCCCTTTCTATAATCTACCCCCCAAACCGAGAGACCTCTCGAAAAGGAATTTTCTTGTGCTTTTGTCCTTTCCATGTTGGAGAACATAAAAGATGGTGGCGACTCTTGCTTACCGCGACATTTCGCGAACCAGCATTTCAAAAACAGTTAGTTCTATTTCCATCGATCACAGAACTGGCGACTCTGCTGGGGATATTAATAAGTGAGGTGTACCTTAGGATTAGACCACTCTTATGTTTTCAATTGTATGTCTTGATTGCTTTTATATTTGTGGGCTTGCATCGGATTTTCATAGATCCTAACCCGGATCTGGGGAATACCCTTTAGGTAGCATAAGCTGTGAGGGACCTGTCCAGCGTAAACCGAAACGGGTGAAGAAGTAGCTACGTTGGTGTGACACCTTGGTCTGTACTGATATCCCTTGTGTTGGAACGAGGAGAATATGGGTCTTCTAAGGAGTCATTAAGCACCAACCGACCTTAGAACCCTAAATTGACCCAACTTGGCCATAGAACAGTAGCAGTATGCTACACTCATGGAGGCTAAACTCTCGCGATGGTTCTGGCTGCAAGAAAAGATTGCGACGCTGGAGTTATGACTGATTGAGGGTAGTCGATGATATTGAGATCCTCTAGAACCCGGTTACTATTTTCTAGGACAGGTCTTAACCAACGAAACTGAAATAGGGTAGTACCTAAACTTCATGCTGGCCTGAACTCTAAAGGTTGTCTTATGTGACTTGTGTGCCTTCAAACTTGAAATACTTGCCCATACTTGTTATCTGACAACATTGAGCTACTTGCAGGTTTTGTTTATAGTCCTTAAACTGGACTTATTACAGGGCTTACTTACACCACACACCTTTGCATCCATGTACATAACATCATACGCATCATAACATCATACCATAGCATTTCCTTAACCATTTCAAGGATCTCAAGGGCTTGTGATGCAGGTCATGATGAACCAATTGTCTAGCAAGGGGCAAAGGGGATTTATTTTCCTCTAGCCGAGGTTGTCCAGAAATCAAAACAGGATAACCTGAGTCAGGGGCTATGACCCACTCGATATGGTGAGCTTTGACTCTTGAAGAAGGACTCTCAACAACATGAAGTTCCTTCAATCAAGCTACCGTATTCAACTTCTAACAAGCTTCTATGTTTACCCCGCGAGATCTTTGAAAACATTGCATGCATATCATACATATCATTGCATTACAAGTACCCTTTTTCTACATGTCACTTATCTTCTTCGCTGTTTATTTCAGCAATCAGCATGAATCCTGCACCATCCACTGAACAAGCTATCCAGGCCCTCCAGGCCCAGAATGCCCAGTTCTAAGAGTTAGTAATGAGCCTAGCCCAGGGTCAACAGGACTTGAAAACTCTGATTCTGAAATAGAAGAAGAAGAAGAAGAGGACTGTTTTGTTCAACACTGGACGCAGATATGGAAATACACTGCAAAATGAGGCTGATCTGGCTAATTCCTCTGTAGGGAAAGACAGTCCCCAAGGGGGAAGGGTTCCTAGTCCCGTGGTCTCCGACAACGAGACAGATTTCAATGATGAACAGTACCCTCCGGCTGAGGACAGGTACAAACAGTTGGAGGACCGTCTAAGTGCTATGGAGATTCAACACGTGCCTGGGTTGGATTTTGGAGATCTAGGTTTATCTTCTGGGGTGGTGATCCCACACAAGTTCAAGGCGCCTGCCTTTGCAAAGTACGACGGGGCTTCCTTTCCTAAGCTGCATCTCAGATCATATGTATGAAAGATCCAACCTTACACTGCAGACAAGAACTTATGGATCCATTTCTTCCAGGATAGTCTTTCAGGGACTCAACTCGAATGGTTCTATCAGCTGGATGGAGCCAGTATTCGAAACTGGGAGGACTTGGCTACTGCATTTTATAAGCAGTATCAGTATAATTCCGACCTCGCTCCTACGCGTACCCAACTCCAGGGTATGTCACTAGGGACGGGTGAAGGATTTAAGGAGTATGCGCAAAAGTGGAGAGACCTGGCTGGAAGGATGCAGCCACCTTTGACGGACCGTGAGCTTGTTGACATGTTCTTGGGGACCCTGTCTGGTCCATTCTTTAATCACCTGATTGGCAACTCTTCAGCCGGTTTTACAGACCTTATCTTGACTGGGGAAAGAATCGAAGCGGGCATCAAAAGTGGGAAGATTCCAGAAGCTGCACCTTCCGATGCTCAGAAAAAGCCTTATCATGAAAAAAAAAAGAGTCAAATGCTGTGCATGGTAAAAAGAGTCGTCGTGACCAACATGTAGGGGCAACCCAGATCTCTAATCCTAGGCCTGCTCAACAAGGATAGGGGCATCAACGTAAGGAGGTCGCACCCAAAAGACAGTTCACTATGATCAACATGTCACTGGATCAAGCGCTATAGCAAATGTTGAAGGCGGGGCTGATTACATTAAGGGCTCCTCTTCGGAATCCAAACACTTCTGCTCCTAACTATCATCCCAACGAAAGGTGCGCATACCACTCTGATAGCCCGGGGCATACTACGGACAACTGTTGGGCTCTGAAGAACAAGGTCCAAGACATGATTGATGCCAAGGAAATCCAGTTTGAAGCACCAGAGACTCCAAACATGATCACTGCTCCTTTGCCAAATCATTGAAGGCTTTTGTTTTATTTGAAATTCCGAGTTGTGTTTTTCTTTGCTTATACAAACAATTAATGTCATAGCAAACTCTTTTATTCCATTAATGCATCGCATATGTCTGTTTTGAATCAATATATTCGCATTCGCTATATTCAAACTGCTTTCATTTTTTGTGATGTTCAAACTCTCGATTAATAATTCTAAGCCTTTTGAGGGAGGATGACGAAAATGATACCACGATCTTCACATTATGCTTTTGGACAAACCCCGCTGATGAGGTACAGGCATTGTTTCAAATCCTAAACAGTGGAGTTATAAGGAAGATAATCCCTTTTCAACCCCTTTGAGCCTAAGAAGTTGGAGTTTTTCTTTTCAAAAATTAAAACCCTTAATCATAACCTGGGGCAGGGTAGTTCTCTCAGTTGATCCAAGTGCACAACGAGTGGCACCAAAGAAGTCCTTACAAAACAAAAGACAGTGATGGTTCCGAATAATCATAAAGATAGGCAGTCATTATCTCTTAAAAAAATAAAAACCCAATAAGTCAAAACCTATGAAGGAGACTTACAAAACTGGGGCATCCCGCTGACTGTAAATACAAAAGAAACAGTTCAGGCAAAAAAAACAGGGATAACAAAATCAAAAGGAAAGAGGTCCTACAAACCCTCAACAAAAAAGAAATGACTACCTATTCAAAATAAACTATCAATATCGGAACCATCACCAGAATATCAGAGCAAAGACTCAAACAAGGACTAACGCACGATTAGCTGAGTTTAGGATCGAAGAACATCACGAAGAGAGGGTGGGTACAAATAAATTTGAGCCTTTATCCTTTGTTTCTTAAACCGTGAACCAGGCCACGTTATAACCCTTAAAAAGTCCTAGCTGAAATAATGCACGTGATGCTTGCTTCGGACTACTGGTATTTCGTTCTTATTTTGTTTGATGATGAATAAACTGAAAACTTGTGCAATATTTCTTCTCTTCTGCCTTTACCTCGTTGTATGCCTTTGAAAACTTTTCCTATCTCAGTTGCCTTGAATTTGTCCTATGATGAATGTTCTGATGCTTGATAGTTGCCTTGTTGCTACTGTTGAAATAATTTTGACTAGCTTCCTTTTCTTCTTCTTGCCTTTGCTACTGTATGTTTTGCTGGGTTGCCTTCAGTTGCCTTTCATTTCGCCTGTGATGATGTATTCTGAGGCTTGGTATTTGGACGTTGGTTGGACAGGGGTTATGGTTTTAGGCCATAGTCTTGACAGGTTTGATGGTTCTGATATGGTTTTAGGACATGTTGGTTTGTATGGTGTACGCAGATTTGTAGGTTTTGAACTGGTTATGGTGTCATGGAACAGGTTTTGTGATGATTGAGGTAATGGTTATGCAGGTTAATGGTTGTAACTGGTATATGCAGGTTTGTATGGTTTAAGCCATACTGGTTTGATATTTGAATTTGGTGAGGGTTTTACTGGTTTTATGCAGTAGGAATGGTTTTTGATTTTTGTGATGGCAGGTTATATGGTTTAAGCCATACTGGTTTGAAAATGGTTATATGGTTTTATGGTTTGACAGTAGACTCTACTGGTTTTTGTTTGAGACTTGGAGAAAAAAGTTTTGCTTTTGGTAGTTTTTTTTTTAGTGTAGAAGGCTTTTGCAGGTTATGAACTCTTCTTCTTGAAGGGGTTTGTAATGTTGTATATCAAATGCTGGCTTGGTTTACGTTGGCTTATGGTATATTTTTAATATATTTCTTTGGCCTTCTGCACATCTGCTTCATACAGTTTTGTTTGGTATTCTACTTTCATGCTTTTCACTTTTCTACTAAGCTACTGCTGTTTTGTTTCTATCCTCTTCCTGCCTAAACCAAAACCTGCAAAACCAAACTTCTATCTCTCTTCTCTCTCTCCAATGCAAATTTGACATAAAAGTGATATGTTATGCATTTGTTCTGAAAAAGCACTACTGCTGGAAAAATGATGTAAATGGAAAGATTTCATGCTTGCATATATGATTTGAATTGCATATTTCTCTTTGAATTGCAATGTAACAGTAGGAGCCTATTTTGTTTTGACTCCTTCCTATATGCATGGCATGGTTTACGTTGCAATTTGTCTTAAAATGCATATGATGTTTTGTTTTATGCATTTTATGTTGATTTATGCAATGGCTTTTGAAAATGCATATGCTTTTGAAATGAAATGATTTGAGATTATGCAGTTTGCAATTAAAATGCAATTTTGAAAAAAGAAATGAATTTGTGCATATTTAAATTTGTGCATTCATTTTTGAAAATAAAAATCCATCCCTTTTTGTGAACCGGGAGAAATCCCGCGATTTGCAAAAAGGGTAAAAACTGATTCCAGCCGTTTGCTTTTAATGATGAACACTAATAAATAATTTTCTGCTTTTAATTATTTGTTTATTTCTAACTTTTTCTTTTAATTGTTTTTGCAGGTAAAAATAAATGAGCAGACAAAGAAGCATTGGATAGAAGACTTAGAATTTAGGAAAAAAATTAGAATAGTTTTTTTTATTTTATTTCAAACTTTGTAAAAATTATTATTATAAATACGTTGTAAATAAATACAGTATTTACACAACAATTGTACATTTAGAATAAAATGAATAAAATTCCAATATTTTGCCAATTAATTCTTTCCTTCTCTCTAATTCTTTATTTTATCGTTTATAATTATTTAAATTATATAATAATTGAAAATAAATTTCAATTACTTAAATTCAGAATAATAAACAATTAAATAACCATCATTTGATCAATAAATTGTCTTTAATCTATTTCATTATTTATAACTCTCTAAATTATAATAACCGGAAAAAATAAATTTCAACTATTAAACTTAGGATAATAAATAATTAAATAACATTGTTGATCAATTAATGAACTTCCTTTCCAATATTTATTATACTATTTATAAATCTTTCAATTATATAATAACCGAAAATAAATTCCAATTATTTAAATTTAAGATAATAAATAATTAATAAACATCATTTAAGTCTCGATCAGTTAATAAACTTAGCGTTCAAAAATAAACAGCTCTCGACTTGAAAAAGTTATGAATTTTAATCTGCTTTTAAAAAAAATTGATAAAAATAAGTCAAAAACCTTTGCAATGCAATGATGCAGATTGGAGATGGTATCTTAGGTCAAAATTTGGGGTACAACAGCTGCCCCTATTTAAGTTTCTTCTATCCGGAGATATGAAGATTAAAATCTTCGTTTCGACGGGATTGAAGGTACTTAAATACATAATACGCAAATTTTGCTCTAAGATACCGCCATTATGTTTGATATGAATGCAGTGATTGAATTCACAGAGAAAGATATCGTATGAAACAAGACAATGTTGGAGGAATCAAACACCAACAAAACACAGAGACATGGATTATACACTACTGGGGAAACAAGCCATCAATTTCAAACGACAGACTCTTGACAGCGAATAAAATTGAGGGAATACGACCTCCGACCCTAACAAAGAAGGCATCTTGCATAGGCCATAAAACAGATTATTGACCCAAAAACAGTGAGTTCACAACTCGAGGTCAAAGATAGACAGAGAGTATCAAATTTGCTGGCGACAGATTACCGACTTCTGAAGGTAAAGATTCATAACAAACTTTCTCTGCGAGATTTCCGGAGATATACTCATTAATGCTGAGATAATAAGATGGTAGATACACAAGCTGCTCAAATAAAGAAGCTGTCACTTGCTGTCTTCCCAAAAATATTATGACATACAAGCTGCTCAAATAAAGAGGTTGCCACTTGCTGTCGTCCAGGGATGTCAATAACATGCAAGCTGCTCAAATAAAGAAACCGCCACTTGCTGTTTTCCAAGAAAATACCAATAACATACAAGCTGCTCAAATAAAGATGCCGCCGCTTGCTGTATTCCAGCAAAATAATAACGTAAGTTGCTCAAATAAAGAGACAGCCGCTTGTCGTTTTCTAACGATGTCTATAACGTACAAGTTGCTCATAAAGAGACCGCCGCTTGTCGTTTTCCAAAATAATAATAACGTACAAACTGCTCGTGAAGAGCTACCGCTTGTCGTTTTCCGAAGATAATAATAACGCATAAGTTGCTCGTGAAGAGCTGCCGCTTGTCGTTTTCTGAAGATAATAATAACGCACAAGTTGCTCGTGAAGAGCTGCCGCTTGTCATTTTCCGAAAATAGCTCAAAAGGAAATTGCGATGACAACTGGCAGAGAATAAAATCTTCGTCAAAGAGAATCATGAATCAGTCCTTCCCGAGGAGATCACATACTTAAATGTGCAAAATAAATGCACCATTCGCCTAGGTCGCGACTTCACTGGGGAAAATCCTGAGATAGCCTACGCAAGAGACAACAACTTCATCCAGGAATCACTAGAGAGAAAACAGTCAAACAAGACTCCACCCAATGAGAAAGCAACTCGATTGGGGAATTCATCCTATCCAGAAATGGACAAGGTGAGCTAAATCAAAAATCATCCATGAGGATTAGCTCAGTTGGCAAATTTAGAAAGGAAGCACATTTTCTGCCTAAGCTAACCTTCTACTTGGAAAGAAACATGTACATTGTTTGAATAAACAAAGTACAACCCAAAATCGATGGCAAATGTGAATATGTATGCGTGATATAAGTGTAAATGGGTAAATGAATGTTATGCTGACAAAAAAAACAGATGGAATATCCTGAGGACGATAAGATGTCACGACAAGATAGATATTCGGCCAATCTTAAAAAGACGGAAGATAACTGGAACTGGAAACACAAAGTAACGTCGGAGCGTAACACGCCACAAGGCTCAAGTCTTCTGAGGAGAAAAGCATTCAAATCCAGTCTTGCAATACCAATAGACCACTGGAAAGAGACAAAGCGTACCACACTTCCGAAATCTGCTCGAACAAAGGTAGCCAAAACAACGCTTAACTGGAAAAGCTGGGGAGTCACCAAACCTAGTACCACCAGAAACACAAGCTTACACAACCAACACCTCATGACGATTTTGAAACGAAACATGTTCATCATGCAAGGATACACTACTGTACTGTTTTGCATTTCATGACTTGACCATCCTTGGAACAACTGTTAATATTCCTTTCGTTATTCACGACACATTTTTTTTTAATAAGAATACTTTAAATAAATTTGTTTCAAGTATTTCCATAAAATTAAAATTTTGCCCACAAAAGGTAAATGCTCAAATTTCATTAATAATATGGTAGTTCGCTAACAATGCGACTCCAACGGTTTACAAAAGTTTGGGAAATAGTACATGAAAGAAAAAGGTTACACAAACAATGATCACTATTCTCCCTAACAACTTCGAATTCCGAAATGTGTTCAAATGCCAAGACTGGTCTGACCAAAAGCTTGCCTAAGTCGCCCCTTCAGGTTTTCAACTCATCCAACTGTCAACTCAAACCTAAGCGAAATACTTCTTGACTGCATCGGCGTTCAAGGGACGTGGGAGTTCTTCACCGTCCATATTGGTGAGAATCAAGGCACCTCCAGAGAAAACTTTCTTAACAACATACGATCCTTCATAATTCGGAGCCCACTTGCCCCTAGCATCAGGTTGGAAAGATAATATCTTCTTGAGCACAAGGTCACCTTCTCTGAACTCGCGTGGTCGAACCTTCTTATCAAAAGCCTTCTTCATTCTCTGCTGATATAATTGACCGTGACACAAATCCGTCAATCTCTTCTCTTCAATTAAATTCAACTGATCATATCTACTTTGACACCATTCAGCCGCAGAAAGTTTAGCTTCCATCAACACTCTCAGAGACGGAATCTCAACCTCCACGGGGAGTACTGCTTCCATCCCATAAACTAGGGAAAATGGGGTTGCACCTGTTGAAGTTCGAACTGAAGTACGGTATCCATGTAAAGCGAACGGAAGCATTTCATGCCAATCTTTATAAGTTACCACCATCTTCTGGACAATTTTTTTTTGATATTCTTGTTAGCAGCTTCAACAGCCCCATTCATCTTCGGTCTGTAAGGAGAAGAATTATGATGTTCGATTTTGAACTCTTCACAAAGCTCTCTCATCATCTTGTTATTCAAATTCGAACCATTGTCAGTGATGATCTTGTTCGGGATGCCGTATCGACAAATGATCTGATTCTTGATAAATCTGACTACCACCTGTCTGGTTACATTAGCATAAGATGCTGCTTCCACCCACTTAGTAAAATAATCGATCGCTACCAAGATGAAACGATGACCATTTGAAGCTTTGGGTTCAATCATTCCAATCATATCAATGCCCCACATAGAGAAAGGCCAAGGTGAAGAGATAACATTGAGGAGAGTCGGTGGCACATGCATCTTGTCCGCATAAATCTGACATTTATGACACTTCTTTACATACTTGCAGCAATCAGATTCCATTGTCATCCAATAGTAACCAGCTCTCAACATCTTTCTAGCCATTGCATGTCTGTTGGCATGCGTGCCGAAGGACCCTTCATGTACTTCTTACATCAGCATGTCTGCTTCACGTCTGTCTACACATCTGAGCAAGACCATATCATAATTCCTCTTATACAAAACCTCTTCATTGAGGAAGAAACTGCTTGCTAATCTTCTTAACGTCTTCCTATCTTTATTGGATGCCCCAGGCGGGTACTCTTGAGTTTGAAGAACACGTTTAATGTCATAGAACCACGGTTTGTCGTCGGTGACCTCTTCTATTGAGAACACATGAGCAGGTCTATCGAGGCGCATAACCCGGATTGTAGGCACATCGTTCCAACCATTCACTTGAAACATTGAAGACAAAGTAGCCAAAGCATCAGCCATTTGGTTCTCATCTCTAGGGATATGATGTAATTCCACTTTGTTGAAGAAAGTTAACAATCTTCTAGCAAAGTCTCTGTAAGGGATCAAACCAGGATGACGAGTCTCCTATTCTCCTTTGATTTGATTAATTACCAATGCCGAATCTCCGTAAATATCAAGAATCTTAATCCTTAGATCCACTGCTTCTTCGAGACCCATAATACATGCCTCATATTCCGCCATGTTGTTCGTGCAGTCAAACTTCAATCTCGCCGTGAACGGGATATGAGTACCTCGGGGAGTGACGATGATTGCCCCAATTCCGTTTCCATAGGAATTCACAGCTCCGTCAAATATTAAACCCCAACGGGATTCGGGATCAGGTCCTTCTTCAGGTAACGGCTCTTCACAATCTTTAGCTTTCAAGTACATAACATCTTCATCTGGGAAATCAAACTTGATGGATTGATAATCTTCAATTGGTTGGTGAGCCAAATGATCGGCTAAAATACTCCCTTTGATTGCTTTCTGAGTGTGATACTCAATGTCGTATTCAGATAACAACATCTGCCAACGGGCTATTCTCCCAGATAAGGCGGGCTTCTCAAAGATATACTTGATCGGATCCATTTTGGAGATCAACCAAGTGGTGTGGTTAATCATATACTGGCGCAGACGGCGAGCAGCCCAAGCTAAAGCACAACAGGTTTTCTCAAGCAATGAATACCGAGACTCACAGTCTGTGAATTTCTTACTCAGATAATATACAACATGTTCCTTTCTTCCAGTCTCATCTTGTTGACCAAGCACACATCCCATAGAGTCTTCCAATATAGTCAGGTACATAATCAAAGGTCTTCCTTCCACTGGAGGAATCAAAATGGGAGGTTCAAGCAAATATTCTTTGATGCTATCAAAAGCTCTCTGACAATCTTCTGTCCACACACATCCTTGGTTCTTTCGGAGAAGCTTGAAAATCGGCCCACAGGTAGCAGTCATATGAGATATAAACCTAGAAATATAGTTCAGTCTCCCAAGGAATCCTCTTACTTGTTTTTCCGTCTTGGGTGCGGGCATTTCTCGAATAGCTTTGACTTTATCAGGATCTACCTCAATACCTTTCTGACTGACAATGAAACCCAGAAGTCTTCCAGAACGAACACCAAAAGTGCACTTGTTGGGATTCAGACGGAGTTTATACTTTCTCAAGCACTGGAATAACTTCAACAAGTGTTCCAAATGATCTTCCTCAGTTTGTGATTTGGCAATCATGTCATCCACATACACTTCTATCTCCTTATGCATCATGTCATGGAACAAAGCAGTCATGGCCCTTTGGTATGTTGCGCCAGCATTCCTCAAACCAAACGGCATAACCCGATAACAAAAAGTTCCCCAAGGTGTAATGTAAGCGGTCTTCTCCATATCTTCTGGTGCCATCTTGATTTGATTGTAACCAGAGAAACCGTCCATGAAAGAAAAGACTTTGAACTTTGCAGTACTGTCGACCAAAACGTCAATGTGAGGTAATGGGAAGTCATCCTTTGGGCTAGCTTTATTCAAATCTCTGTAGTCTACACACATCCGAACCATGCCATCTTTCTTTGCAACAGGCACTATGTTGGCTAACCACTGAGGATAGACCGATGTAACAAGGAAACCTGCATTAATCTGTTTCTGAACTTCCTCTTTGATCTTGTCAGCCATATCGGGACGAGTCCTTCTCAGCTTCTGCTTAATCGGCGGACATTCAGGTCTCAACGGTAAACGATGCTCCACAATATCGTTGTCCAAACCCGGCATATCTTGGTAGGACCAAGCAAACACGTCAACATACTCTTTGAGAAGTTCCAACATTTTCTCTTTGACTTCCGGGATAAGCAATGCTCCGACTTTGACTTCCTTTCTATCTTCTTCATCACCCAAGTTGACCAACTCTACAGGTTCTTCAAATGGCTGGATAATCTTTTCATCATGCTCAAGCAAACGGGAAATTTCAACAGGAACCTCTTCATCATCCTCTTCTTCGGCTCTGAACACGGGGAATTCAAAGTTGGGAGAGGGCATAGGATCATTGTTTTTGATGGTTAAGTCATGGATTAATCTGCACATATGATTATGCTTTATTTTAGAAATCGATTTGTGCAAATAAAACAAAAGGTTATTATATTTCCTATTACTACCAATTAATTTTCATTATCATTTCCCAGAAAAAGTGAAAAAAATAAAACAGTAGTGGACAAAATAACATTTTATTCATTGACGGGAAATACTTGAAACAAAGGGCCCAGACATTTCTCTTTTTCCTTGGGCAGAGCAAAAGGAATTATTTTTCATAGCCCGACACAAAATACTTTTCGCCTTGGGCAGAGTGAATTTTTTTCAAAGAAAAACAAAACAAAACATTACTCGGAAATGTGCATAACAATAGGAACATCAACAGCTATCCAGTTTTGGCAAGCCAATCCAGGCGTCACAAAATCGGGCAAATCTTCCTCGGAATCATCTTCTATGATAGCATCCACCTCAGGATGTATAAAACCTGCACTTCGGAAAACCTCTTGAATCGGACGAACAACCACCTCTTGCTTGACTCTCGCAGACACGGGACGAAAACCAAGACCTTCCCCAGATTTGTTCTCGGGCAAAGTCAACACCTGGCCCCATCCTTCGGCCGAACCACTTTCCACCACTCGTCGCGCATCCTAAAACAAAGAAATGGATGCCCCTTGCTTCTTCACTTCATTATTGGCAATAGAAAGACCTTGGAACTGGGTTCCAACATCCTCGTCAGCATCAATAAAAGAGAAGGATGATAAATGGCTTACCACCATAGCCTGCTCTCCACCGATCATCACTAGCTTCCCATGCCTCACAAACTTCAGTCTCTGATGGAGCATGGAAGTGACTGCCCCTGCATCATGGATCCATGGACGACCCAATAAGCAACTGTAGGCAGCACGAATATCCATCACTTGGAAAGTGATTTGAAAAGTATGGGGACCAATTACTATAGGAAGATCCACTTCACCAATGACTGTCTTCCTAGAACCATCAAACACTTTAACGATTACTCCACTAGGTCTCATAGGATCACCTGGATATGAGAGCCGAGATAACGTAGTTTTGGGCATCACATTCAACGACGAACCTGTATCCACCAACACACTTGATAAGGTATCATTTCCATAACTTACTGAGATATGCAAAGCCATGTTATGGTTCCTCCCCTCTTCCGGGAGTTCTTCATCACTGAAACCAAGATTGTTACACGAAGTAATATTTCCCACAATTCCATCAAATTGGTCAACCGTCACATCATGATCCACGAACGCCTGGTCCAAGACCTTCATCAAAGCTTCTCTATGGGCACCAGAATCTCTCAGTAAAGCAAGCAAAGAAATCTTGGAAGGAGTTTGCAAAAGTTGGTCCACAATCTTATATTCACTTCTCTTGATAAGCTTCAGAATCTCATCATCCTCAGGGTGAGGGATAGGTTCACTGGATCGGCCTATCTCAACCCTTGGTTCAACATTTCTCACTGGAATTTCTGCAGGTATGGGCCTCCTGACTTGAACTTCTAGTCTCTTCAAAGGTACTTCTGCAAAGACACGCCCACTTCTCGTAACTCTACTCACATCAGCAATGTTAAAGACGGTCTCGTTGGTATAGGGACTTCTACCCCATTCTCAATCATTGTGGCATTATACTTATATGGTACAGCTTGGTCTGAGTTGTAAGGCACAGGACCAGGTGGGTAAATAATCAAAGGATCAACAGGTGCAGTCTGACTATCGTAAACGATCTCTACTGATTCAGGTAAATTGAATTGTGGAATTATAACATTCACTTCATCCTCCGGATTTCTGTCATACGTAATAGTGATAACTCTCTGGTCTAACAACTTCTGAATATCCTCCTTCACAATAGGACAATCAACCTCTCTTGAACAAAACTCACAAACATCATAATCATGCTGATGCGTAACAAAGGCAAGTCTTCTCAAACTCTGATGTAACCTGATCAACGACTCTCTTATGTGTTCAACTTGAAAAGCTCGAAACTTTCCCGGACAACCTTCCACCATATTCACTGAAGCTGCCCCATGTCGAGGCAAAGGATTATCTCTAACATTTGGATTAACATCCTTGAAAGACAAGATACCATTCTTAATCAACCTCTGCACGTCCGCCTTCAGAGCAAAGCAATTCTCAAGGTTGTGCCCCGGTGACCCTTGATGATACTCACAAAACTGATCCGCCTTGTACCACGGAGAAGTACTATTTGGTGCGACAGGAGGAGGCTTTGTCGTTATGAGATTCTTTCTGATAAGAGCAGGGAACAATTCAGTATATGTCATAGGAATAGCATCGAACTGCGGTTTTCTTGGTGAACGGTTCTGATTGTTGAATGGATAAGCCTGTTGTCGAGGCTGCTGCTGAAATGGTCGTTGTTGAGTTGGTGGGGTTTAATGAGCTAGGGTCATCAAAGCTGGGCGGACAGCCGGAGTGACTGCCGCAACGTGAGAGTAACCTCTCCTCGGTCTCCCTGGGAACAAAGCGCTGACATCCTGCTCTTTTATTTTCGGGAAACACTTCCAAACTTCTTAGTACTGCTAGACGGACTTCCTTCTTTAACCAAACGCCCTTCACGAATCCCTTCCTCTAACCGCATGCCCATGCTTACCATTTCGGTGAAGTCACTGGGTGCGCTGGCGATCATTCTTTCATAGTAAAAGGAACCTAAAGTCTTCAAAAATATCTTAGTCATCTCTTTCTCCTTAAGAGGTGGATAGATTTGAGCAGCAATTTCACGCCACCTCTGGGCGTACTCCTTAAAAGATTCTCTGTCTCTTTGTGACATTGCCCGGAGTTGATCCCTGTCCGGCGCCATGTCAACGTTGTACTTATACTGGTGGACAAAAGCTTCGCTAAGATCGTTGAAGTTGCGGATCCGAATACTGTCTAAACCCATATACCACTTTAGAGCAGCACCCGTCAAACTATCTTGAAAATAATGAATCAATAAGTCGTGATCATCGGAATACGTAGACATCTTTCTCACGTACATTGTCAAATGACTTCTAGGACACGAATCACCCTTATATCTTTCAAACTCTGGTACTTTGAATTTTGCTGGAATCTTGACATTCGGAACTAAACAAAGGTCATGCGTGTTCTTCCCAAACAAATCCTTCCCCTTTAACGCTCTGAGCTCCTTCTGCATTTCTTGGAACTGATCCTGAAATTCTTCCATTCTATCAAAAAGACACAAACTTTCAGCAGCCTCGGCAGGATAAGTAGGTTCATTCAAGTACGGCACAGAGTGAACCACAGGAGCGACAGTTGTCATAATCGGTTGCGGAAAAGGTGTTACAGACGGGATTACTGGCGGCATGGCAGTTGTCTCTGGCTTAGGAAGAGACAAGGCAGGTTGAAATAAAGGTTGTACGGCAGGCTGATACCCCTCTGGCACAAAGTTGTAAGGCATTCCCCACGGAAAACCTTTCGGCATCTGATGTTGAAGCGGAGAGTTGATTTGAGTCACAGATGTAGGAACGGTGACAATCTCGGAAACCACTGGAGTTGAAGTCTGAATCTCAGCAGCTGTAGTCGATGGCTGATTCTGAACAGCCACCAAACTTTCCACTAACGCAATTAACTTTTCCATCTCGATACGAAGGGTAGCAACTTCCCCACGAAGCTCATGATTTTCCTGTTCCAGATCTTCCATTTTCCTCTGACGATTGGCTCGAGTGTCGTATCGGTGAGACAGCTTGACAACCTTTTAGAGTGGAAAAAGAAACAAGGATAAGACTCTAGAAAACATGTGAAGTGGAATGTCGGATGATGCATGATGTGCGATGCAAATGACGATTCATTTTAATAGTTTTTTCAAGGAACTTCGATAATTTCGCATGCATCAATGGTAAAGGAATTTGGAACAACAAAAACTCAATCCATTAATCAAAAACAGTAAATTACAACTAACAACTTTGAAACAACAAAATAATAAATTACACTTTGGGATAACAACCCAATAATAAAAGCAGTAACTTACAATTTTAGAACATGAAACCCATAATAAAGCAATAAATTACAACTTTGGAGCATGAAGCCCTTAATAAAGCAATAAATTACAACTTTGGGACATGAAGCCCTTAATAAAGCAATAAATTACAACTTCGGAGCATGAAGCCCTTTTACAAAGTTTTACAAAATGACATCAATAAAATAAAACTAAAAGCTAAAGATCACTCAGAAACATCAGATGAGGGACCAAACACCAACTGTAACCGGAGCTTCTTGATCTTCTCTTCATAAAAGTCTTCCATCTCTTTCTTCTCAGCTACCAGTCGATCAATGATTTCCTTCTGCGGATTAGGAACAAGAGCAACACTTACCGAACCTTCCTTCTTTCTCTTCCTTTCACTAGCATACTTCTTCAGTAAAGCATCCTTTTGACGAAGCTTCTCATTGTGATCAATGAACCAGCCATCTTGAATAAAGAGCAAATCCTCCTTTTCCTTTAGTTATCGAGTCAGGACCCGATTCTCATATTCAGACATATTATACTTTTCTTTCCAAGCATCCCTCTCGGACTTCATCCTAGCCAGATTTCCTTGGTATTCTCCTATATTCGCGATAGGGATAACAACAGATGATGATGCAACGGTAGGGAATAAAGGTTTCTCAAGTTTATAGGGCATCTTGAGAGCACAAGCCCTAGCACGGACCCACTGTAGGTAAGGCTCCAAAGAAACGGCACCTCTATGTCCTAACATATCTCTCCCTTTCCTATGGATATGGCGCCAAGCTCCTTCGATCTCCCTCTTAGCTGCCTGATGATCTTGTCCTTCCTGTAGAAAGAAACCACTCACATGGATGTTGTTTGGCTTGTCCCTCATCGGGTACCCAAACTGACGGCGTGCGAGAACAGGGTTATAATTAATTCCACCTCTCGTACCAAGAAGAGGCACGTTAGGAAAAGCACCACAGCTATCGATGATCTTTACGTCGTAGTAAACTCGATTATACCAATCAATGTCGAAATGAGTGAGAGCCATAACCTTTGGCGCCCAACGCGGCTCCTTCTCGAGATCCCAGAAAACATCAGACCCAGGTAGATGCGAAACATACCACTGATACAGCAACGGTGCACAACAAATAATCATCCCTCCTTGATAAGAGTTTCGAAGATGGATGGAGTAGTAGGTATCTCCTAGAAGCGTAGGGACCGGATTTCCAATCAAGAAAATTCTGATGGCGTTGATATCCACAAACTTATCAACGTTAGGGAACAAGAATAGACCATAAGCGAGTAAAGCAAAGACGTCTTCAAAGGCAATAGTATCTTTCATCTCAGCGAACTGACGAGCTTTCTTCCATAAAAACTGCGCAGACAAACCCCGGATTACCCCTTTTGTAGTCATGTTCTCCTCTATCTCTGACTTCTTCGAGTGGGTGATGGTCGCTATCTCGTGAGATTTGGGCTCCTCTTCTAATCCGGAAAAAGGAACACAGTCGGTGATCGGCAAACCAAGTATGTAGGAGTACTCTTCAAAGGTGGGCATCAACTGGTAATCCGAAAAGGTGAAACATCGGTACAAGGGATCGTAGAATTGAACCAATGTACTAAGGATTCCTTCCTTCATCTTGCGCTTCATGAGAGGTATGATGGACCCATACTTCTTCTGAAAATCCGTCGGGTTCTCGATCTTAGGAATCAAACTCTTCAGCTCTTCAATCTCGGGCTCCTTAAAACTAAAACTTCAAGTGTTTCTCCTTCCAAATTCCATAATACTTGAGGTGTCTGCAAAAATCATTCCGAAGCTCCTTGAAAAACAAGTTTTTTACAAAGATGTTGATGAATGCATGAATGAATGATAATGCAACAGTCACACACAAGCTCACAAACATGGGGTTCAAAGGTTCAACGTTCAGCATGGAGTCGAGGGTAAAGCCCACCCAAAGGTATGTACTAATGGTTCAATCAAACCTGTAAGACAAGGTTCTAAGAGTTCCCAGAGTCTACATTCCTCCTTCGGATATTGCCAACGTCTTGATTACTCGATAATTAGCAATATTCTCAAGAGAAACTCATCTGAGCGTAGCATCGCGTGACAACTACTTCCGAATTACTCCGTGATAGTCTCCGCGCTACACCTAAAAAAGCCAAGATGGGTTAGGGTTCTACGGTCCTCAACTTCTCGGGCTCCTAGGTTGAAAGTAATAATGTCTTCCTGATTACTCAGTAAACAAATATTAAGTTCAAGAGGGCCTTCCATTGAGTGGGGGATCTCATGCCTCCTTCTTCGGGATTACTCCCTCAAAGTTAACATGATTGTATCGCCCGTCCTATTCCTTAAGTGTTACTTAATCCGGGTATAGGATTCGTCCTTTGCAAAAAAAACCCAAACACCCCAATTTAAACACATAATCAAGCAAATCAAATAATAATAAAACAGATAAAACAAATTAGGCTTAACCCACTTAGGGATGGACCAGTAAGAGGTCAATCTTTCCCCAACAGAGTCGCCAATTCTGTAGCGATAAAAAATGTAGCGGGGTAAATTGGAGATCGAATTATTGATTAATTCGTCTCACAAAAGCAAGAGTCGCCACCGCGCTTTATTGTTTCCAAGGGAAAAGGGGAAAGAGCGAAATAAAACCCTAAATATGCAATGTAAAATAATACTTTTAAAAGTAATAAAAATACACGGCGTTTTTGAAAAGAGATCTATGGTTCGGGAGTTGGTTATACAATGGGAAGGTATTAGCACCCAATGCATCTATAGTACTCTATAGGAACCTTTTGAAATATCTGTTTATTAAAATTGACCGTTTGATTAAGAAATAAATTGTTTTGGCCGACAAGGGGTACGAACGGTTTTTTTTGAAGATACGACGACCTAATGTCGAAGTTTTTGCTTAGAAGGTATGAGTTTTGGGAAAAGATTGAGTTTTGGGGGAAAATTGTCCTAAGTTTTAATGAAATGCAAAATATTCGCGTGATCGGACTTGAGGACATGAAGTCAACAAATTTAATCGTTTTTTCCCTTGGATTTAAACGTAAACAGCATAATCAAGTAAACAGAAAATTATGATAAATAAATGATATACAATAATTTAAATAAAAGACTAAGTGGTGTAAATATGCACTTTTATGTTTTTTATCTAATATTAAAGCGAGGGAATTAATAAAATATTTTTAAGTTTTCTATTTTTTATATGTTCTTGGAGTTTTTTTTTATTCTTATGCGTTTTTGTTTTATATCAATATAAGAGGAGAATTAATTAGAAAAATAAAGTGTCTACATTCTTAAATTCTATTTTTTATGTATATTTTTTTTTAACATGAAAATGAAGTACTATTTAAAAAAATGTTAAGTAATTCTAAATTAAATTAAAAGTTATTAATTAAACCTAATGAAAATAATAATAAAACTTCTAAATTAATTCCAAAGTTTAAACTAATAAAAAGATCAAACTATTTAAAATTTGCTTAATTAAATATATCTCTTTTATTAGATCTTTACTAATTAACTAATGTAATAATAATTTTTTAAAAAAAACTAAAAGAAAACAAAATAGAAAAAGCATGTGTATCAAAAGAAAAAAAGATAAGTAAATATATGGGTTAAAGATTTAGAAGGCCCACACAAAACTGAAAACGGGGGGTGCACAAAGGGTTTCGCTGGGCTTGTAGGCAGAGATGGGTAAGGCCCATTCAGGTTTTATAATGTTTAGGGGTTAAACGTGATTTGTTAATTGAATTAGGTATTAGGTTTTGGTTTAACAGCGACGGCGCTCGTTCTTCTTGTATCATCTTCCTCGCGTGATTCATCTTCTTCTTCGCTTCTGAACCTCCGCCTGAGCTCTCCCGCAACGGTCACCAGCGTCTCAACTTCTCTTCCCTCCAACGAAAAACCAGGGACGAATAGATTCACGGTAAACTTATGTTCTATTATTCGTTTAGGGTTTTGTTACAATGCATGTTTATGATTCTTATATCCATTGATTCTGACTCTCTATTCTTGCGTTGATTTGAGGCATTTTTGGAAAAAAGAAAAAGGAAGAGCTACCTTTGGAGACAGAGGAGGGGTTGATGATTGCGTAGGAGGCCGGGACGGCGAGGAATGCACGTGATGCTTGCTTCGGACTACTGGTATTTCTTTCTTATTTTGTTTGATGATGAATAAACTGAAAACTTGTGCAATATTTCTTCTCTTCTGCCTTTACCTCGTTGTATGCCTTTGAAAACTTTTCCTATCTCAGTTGCCTTGAATTTGTCCTATGATGAATGTTCTGATGCTTGATAGTTGCCTTGTTGCTACTGTTGAAATAATTTTGACTAGCTTCCTTTTCTTCTTCTTGCCTTTTCTACTGTATGTTTTGCTGGGTTGCCTTCAGTTGCCTTTCATTTCGCCTGTGATGATGTATTCTGAGGCTTGGTATTTGGACGTTGGTTGGACAGGGGTTATGGTTTTAGGCCATAGTCTTGACAGGTTTGATGGTTCTGATATGGTTTTAGGACATGTTGGTTTGTATGGTGTACGCAGATTTGTAGGTTTTGAACTGGTTATGGTGTCATGGAACAGGTTTTGTGATGATTGAGGTAATGGTTATGCAGGTTAATGGTTGTAACTGGTGTATGCAGGTTTGTATGGTTTAAGCCATACTGGTTTGATATTTGAATTTGGTGAGGGTTTTACTGGTTTTATGCAGTAGGAATGGTTTTTGATTTTTGTGATGGCAGGTTATATGGTTTAAGCCATACTGGTTTGAAAATGGTTATATGGTTTTATGGTTTGACAGTAGACTCTACTGGTTTTTGTTTGAGACTTGGAGAAAAAAGTTTTGCTTTTGGTAGTTTTTTTTTTAGTGTAGAAGGCTTTTGCAGGTTATGAACTCTTCTTCTTGAAGGGGTTTGTAATGTTGTATATCAAATGCTGGCTTGGTTTACGTTGGCTTATGGTATATTTTTAATATATTTCTTTGGCCTTCTGCACATCTGCTTCATACAGTTTTGTTTGGTATTCTACTTTCATGCTTTTCACTTTTCTACTAAGTTACTACTGTTTTGTTTCTATCCTCTTCCTGCCTAAACCAAAACCTGCAAAACCAAACTTCTATCTCTCTTCTCTCTCTCCAATGCAAATTTGACATAAAAGTGATATGTTATGCATTTGTTCTGAAAAAGCACTACTGCTGGAAAAATGATGTAAATGGAAAGATTTCATGCTTGCATATATGATTTGAACTGCATATTTCTCTTTGACTTGCAATGTAACAGTAGGAGCCTATTTTGTTTTGACTTCTTCCTATATGCATGGCATGGTTTACGTTGCAATTTGTCTTAAAATGCATATGCTGTTTTGTTTTATGCATTTTATGTTGATTTATGCAATGGCTTTTGAAAATGCATATGCTTTTGAAATGAAATGATTTGAGATTATGCAGTTTGCAATTAAAATGCAATTTTGACAAAAGAAATGAATTTGTGCATATTTAAATTTGTGCATTCATTTTTGAAAATAAAAATCCATCCCTTTTTGTGAACCGGGAGAAATCCCACGATTTGCAAAAAGGGTAAAAACTGATTCCAGCCGTTTGCTTTTAATGATGAACACTAATAAATAATTTTATGCTTTTAATTATTTGTTTATTTCTAACTTTTTCTTTTAATTGTTTTTGCAGGTAAAAATAAATGAGCAGACAAAGAAGCATTGGATAGAAGACTTAGAATTTAGGAAAAAAAATTAGAATAGTTTTTTTTTTTATTTCAAACTTTGTAAAAATTATTATTATAAATACGTCGTAAATAAATACAGTATTTACACAACAATTGTACATTTGGAATAAAATGAATAAAATTCCAATATTTTGCCAATTAATTCTTTCCTTCTCTCTAATTCTTTATTTTATCGTTTATAATTCTTTAAATTATATAATAATTGAAAATAAATTTCAATTACTTAAATTCAGAATAATAAACAATTAAATAATCATCATTTGATCAATAAATTTTCTTCAATCCATTTCATTATTTATAACTCTCTAAATTATAATAACCGAAAAAAATATATTTCAACTATTAAACTTAGGATAATAAATAATTAAATAACATTGTTGATCAATTAATAAACTTCCTTTCCAATATTTATTATACTATTTATAAATCTTTCAATTATATAATAACCGAAAATAAATTCCAATTATTTAAATTTAAGATAATAAATAATTAATAAACATCATTTAAGTCTCGATCAGTTAATAAACTTAGCGTTCAAAAATAAACAGCTCTCGACTTGAAAAAGTTGTGAATTTTAATCTGCTTTTAAAAAAAATTGATAAAAATAAGTCAAAAACCTTTGCAATGCAATGATGCAGATTGGAGATGGTATCTTAGGTCAAAATTTGGGGTACAACATGTGGGTACAAATAAATTTGAGCCTTTATCCTTTGTTTCTTAAACCGTGAACCAGGCCACGTTATAACCCTTAAAAAGTCCTAGTTGAAGCATGGGTTAGTTCGAAAGCATATTGTTACGAAAGGTATCCTGACTCCTTAAGGCTCGCTGTAAAATCTTGAGTTGACATCACGTTTTACAAAATTCACTTGTTTTATTGAAAACTGCATTTTCAAAAATTTCAAAAGACAGACATAAGCTTTGCATTTTTAATATAACATTGTTTGCATATGACTATTTGTTCGAACAACAGAGAAATTCGCACGACGAATATCTAGTGAACAAAAATCTTCTCAAGGGTCACATCAAGTGGAAAAGTACTGCCAATCAAGGGGCACGGCATGATCATTGTCAATCATCTAGGGCAGTCCAGTCAAGATTCAAGGAATCTCTCAAAGATGCCAAACAGCCAGGGGCAAATCTCCGCCTGAGTCACTTGGGGCATTGGACATGAATTCCAGCAATGAATCTTGTATGATCAAACATCTTCTGGTAGTATGGCAACACAACACTACTGACAGTGACAACTCCCTATATCCTGAGAGCATGGACATAGTCGAAAAATACTGCGCATAATCAAAGACCCGCTAGGTTGACACACCTAGGCAAAAATAAGGGCCTCCCGGCGAACCAAAAGGGTTCGGCCAAAAATAAGGGATGAAAATGAAAAAAATCTGTACACCCGGCAAGTCGAAAACCTGAAAAGGCGGCTTGGGCAAAAATGGGTATCCCGGTGGACTGAAAACCCGAAAGGGCGGTCCAGGAAAAACTTAGGGATCAAAGCGTACGACTATGTCCCGTCATCTCGTCACTTGCCTACCAGAAAAAGATTGGTTAATCGGCAGGTATCAAACACCTCACAGGCCTTCTTCTCCCGCAGAAACTGGGGCAATAAGAATTGTCTGAACGATCTAGTTGCTCTGTCCACCAAGGTACCAAGGTAAGTTCAGCTGAAGAACATGACCAAGATACCTTCACTCCCCAAGAGTAAGGCAAATCAACAATACTCTCCCCCAAGCAGAGTTGGTCTCTCATCAGCCCGAAAAGGCACAGTAATCCCTAGCAAGTCAGCAATACTCTCCCCCAAGCAGAGTTAGTCTACCATTAAGTTGGGTATCCCCAGAAGATCTCAATATTCCCCAGTGGAGTATACAGATGTTCCTAAGCAAGCATCCCCGGCAGTCTTAGTATAAGATTGTTCCCCGGCGGAATACAGACACCCCAGTGGAGCCACTTCCCCAGTACAGTCCAAAAGTTTCCCCAGGAGAGTTGAATCAATCTCCCCAGTAGATTTTGGAAGCTTATCCCCAGTAGATTCTGGAAGCTTATCCCCTGCGGAGTACGAACGCATCTCCCCGGCTTTATTCAAAGGTTATTCCCCACCAGGGTCTAACTGGGTTATCCTCAGCTAATTACCACGGAAAGATCGTCCTCGGCGAAGTTCTTCCTACCCCCCAGCGGAGTTCATCAAATTCCCCAACATAACTTGACAACGGAATCCCCATTGGAGTTCTCATTAAATCCTCAGTGAAGTATCTCTTCCCCACAGAGTATTCCCCGCAGAGAATCTCTCCAACAAGTTATTCCCCTACAGAGTCATCTTCTCCTACCGGTTTATTCTTGCAATCATCATCCCCAGCGGAAATGAAGAACTCTACTCTTCAACATCAGCCCAGGATTCAACGAACCTCCCGGCATTCGTCAAGGATTTATTTTCCTAGACGAAAATGAATTCATAAACATCACATTGTCATACATCATGACATATGCATATAGGCATCATGACACACTATCTCATTTATTTTGGAACATCATGACATCATGCATTTCATACATCATGACATTGCACACAACTGATGTTTTGCCTTTTCAGGAAAAAGGTCAATCCAAAGATGATCATTATCAACTCTCGCAATTCCAGATTCGATACCTGTATCTAGCCAGGGCATATCTGTGAGCGATTAATTGTAGATTCGATACCTGTATCTAGCCAGGGCATATCTGTGAGCGATTGATTGTAGATTCGATACCTGTATCTAGCCAGGGCATATCTACATTAAAGAGATTAAAGAGATAGCTGGGAAATGCTCCAGATATGGATGTTGTTCTTTTGCTTATTCAGAGTTTCTTTTCAGAGATAGCTTGGAAATGCTCCAGATATGGATGCTGTTCTTTTGCTTATTCAGATTTTCTCTTTAGAGATGGCTTAGAAATTCTCCAGATATGGATGCTATTCTTTTGCTTATTCAAGAGTTTCCTTTCAGATATAGCTTAGAAATGCTCCAGATATGGATGTTGTTCTTTTGCTTATTCAGATTTTCTCTTCAGAGATGGCTTAGAAATGCTCCAGATATGGATGCTATTCTTTTGCTTATTCAAGAGTTTCCTTTCAGATATAGCTTAGAAATGCTCCAGATATGGATGCTATTCTTTTGCTTATTCAGAGTTTCTTTTTCGGAGATAGCTTGGAAATGCTCCAGATATGGATGCTGTTCTTTTTCTTATTCAGATTTTCTCTTCAGAGATGGCTTAGAAATGCTCCAAATATGGATGCTATTATTTTGCTTATTCAAGAGTTTCCTTTCAGATATAGCTTAGAAATGCTCCAGATATGGATGCTGTTCTTTTGCTTATTCAGATTTTCTCTTCAGAGGTAGCTTAGAGATGCTCCAGATATGGATGTTGTTCTTTTGCTTATTCAGATTTTCTCTTCAGAGATGGCTTAGAAATGCTCCAGATATGGATGCTATTCTTTTGCTTATTCAAGAGTTTCCTTTCAGATATAGCTTAGAAATGCTCCAGATATGGATGTTGTTCTTTTGCTTATTCAGATTTTCTTTTCAGAGATAGATTGGAAATGCTCCAGATATGGATGCTATTCTTTTTCTTATTCAGAGTCTCCTTTCAGAGATGGCTTGGAAATGCTCCAGATATGGATGCTATTTTATTGCTTATTCAGAGTCTCCTTTCGGAGATAGCTTGGAAATGCTCCAGATATGGATGCTATTCTTTTGCTTATTCAGAGTTTCCTTTTAGAGATGGCTTAGAGATACTCCAGACCCGGATGTTATTCTATTGCTTATTCAGATTTCTCTCCAGAGATGGCCTAGAGATGCTCCAGATCCGGATGTTATTTTATTGCTTATTCAGATTTCCTTCTAGAGATAGTTCAGATGCGACCCAGATTTGGCGATGTTCCGATACTTATTCCAGAGTTCCTTTCAGATATAGCTTAGAGATGCTCCTGACCCGGATGTTATTCTTTTGCTTATTCAGAGTCTCCTTTCAGAGATAGCTTGGAAATGCTCCAGATATGGATGCTATTCTTTTGCTTATTCAAAATTTCTTCTCAGAGATAGCTTAGAGATGCTCCAGATATGGATGCTATTCTTTTGCTTATTCAGAGTTTCCTTTCGGAGATGGCCTAGAGATGCTCCAGATTCGGATGTTATTCTATTGCTTATTCAGAGATTCCTTCTAGAGATAGTTCAGTTGCGACCCAGACATGGCAATATTCTGATACTTATTCCAGATTTCCTTTCAGAAATAGCTTAGAGATGCTCCAGACCCGGATGCTATTCTACTGCTTATTCAGATTCAAACTTCTAAAGACAACTTAGAGATGCTCCAGACCCGGATGCTATTCTATTGTTTAGTCCAGATTCATTCAAAAGACATTCCAAATACGATCCAGATTTGGATGACACTCTGTCACTCACTCAGATACAATATGAATATACCCCAGACGCGGCGGTCATTCTACTATTTATTCAGACGTCAGCAATTAGATATAGACTAGATATGCTCCAGACACGGAAGCTATTCTATTTCTTATTCAGATTCAACTATCCATTACATTTAGAAATATTTTTATGCCTTTTTATATTGATGAAAAGGGTTTTAATGTTGAAAATGATAAGAAGGAAAATAAATGAGATGTAAGACCAGCGTGCTGCTACGAGCAAAACAAACGGAATCAGAAGTTCTGAAGCCAAGAAGGTTGTAACTCAGCAGGACACATCAGTGGGTGTCAGAAGTTCTGAGTTGGGAAACTCTGGGGTCCTGTAAGGAACGTTAGAGGGAAAACACAGAAATTCTGGGTGGTATGTGTTGAACTTCTGAGTGTTAGAACAATGAGAAAGTCTTAGAAATTCTATGCATGTTAAAACAATGAGTGGAAACATAATAAGTTCTGTATCGTGCTAAGCCAGTGAGTGAACATCAATTGTCCAATGCGTTATCAGCATGTAAGCATCAGAAGTTCAGTGTGTGTTAACAGTGAGAAAAATGATAGAAGTTCTGTATGTTTAAACTATGAGGAGAACTCAGAAGTTCTAGGTTACATTTTGACCTTTTTTTTTATATTAATCAACACAACAATAACTTATTCATTTTTTAACAAACATCAAATCAGAAGAATGAAAGCACAATAGTTTATAGAAGTTTTGATCCTAATCCTGAGCTTAGCCTTAGTCAAGAAGTTTTGTCCCACATGTTTTTCTATTCATGCAATGATATAGAAAACATCAATATTATGATATTTACATGTTTAATGATATTCTGAATGAAAAAAATGCAAAGTCAGAAAGACTTACCTTGAACCTGGAGCGTGTGTTTGGACTGCTGCCTTTAGAGGTTCTGAGGTTAACGAGAGCAATGGAAGAGAAGAATGCCAAGTTCTTTGATTCAAAGGGAAGAACGAAAGTTTGTTTTCTATTTGGGGTTTCTAGATTTTTGTAGAGGGGTTCCACAAATTTCTTTTCTATCTTTTGATGATTCCCTCTCTCCAAAATCCCACCAGCCCCTTGAATGCATGATGGAGTATCTTATTTATAGGTGGATTTGTTGTGATTTTGGGGGGAAAAACAAATGGGATTTAAACCCTTTTGGTATATTGTTCCAATGCTTTTTAATCACAGTTTTAGTATGCTAATTTGATGCAAATATGGGGCTTGAGGAAGTGCAGGCGTGGACTGGGTCAGCAGCTCATTACAGGACTGTGATGTAGTAGGACAGTAGGTTATTTAAACGAGGTTTTGAGATTTGGTGATATTTTGATCACAGAAGATCAGAAACGTAACCTCCATGCGCTGAATAGTCACGTTCTGATGGAAGACTATGTTCTGAACCATGTTTGCAACTTCTAACTGCACTTGCGTTAAGGCTGAAGAGTCATGCTCTAATTGCAGACTATGTTCTGAACCATGTTTGCAACTTCTGGCTGCATTTGCATGGAGGCTGACTCAGAAGTTCTGGGGTATCACATTCTCTTAACACTTAGAAAAATTTCCCAAATGTTTAGAAATTTGATTTTTTTCAAAGTAATTTCTGACTTCTGATTTTGATGAACTAATTTCATGTCTTGATGAAATATAATTGTTGAAACTTGATTTTTGATTTAAAAGTCAAAGTTTGACCTTTTCAGTGTGCTTTTAACCATTTTGCCCTTGTGAGTGATTTTCCTAAAAAGGTGTAATTCAAAACTTGGAACTTGATAGAAGCAAACCTGAGAGTCTAGGATGACCCTTTGAGAAATGATAGGGCAATTTTTGGGTACAACAGTTGTCCCTGTTCAATCTTCCTAAACTTGAGGATGTAGATTGGCTGGTCCGCCTTTCGTGATCTGAAGGTGGAAGATGATTGAACACTAGAGTGCCCAGAAATTTGCACTTGCATGAAGTAATACTGATCGGTGATGTCGGGAATGGGCTTACAGATGACATTTGGGAGGCGACAGGAAATCATAGGAGATGGGCTTAAAGATGCCATCCAGAAAAGATTGGTTGCATAAGGGATTTCTGGGTGAGAATTCCTGTACCTGCTGTCGAGGGGGGAACTTTTCCGGGGTATGTTGACTTATGCACTAGGGAGTAAAGCCTAGGAGCTTCGATTTTATATTACTCTACTGGGGAATTATCTCCTGACTGAGGAGGTGAAAGTAGAACGTATACCTGGTCAGGGTCCAGGCTGTACAGTGACTCGCTGGGGAAATGTGAAATCGACTGTATCTTGTCAAGTCTAGGCCTTATAGTGTTGTAAACTGTTGTCTGGAGATAAGGGAGAAGGAACCTAGATAATAGGGTTACTTCGAAATGAAAGCCTGAGTAATAGGTCTTGTGGGAAGGAACCTGGGTAGTAGGGTTACTTCGAAATAAAAGCCTGGATAGTAGGGCTTGTGGGAAGGAACCTGGGTAGTAGGGTTTCTTCGAAATGAAAGCCTGGATAGTAGGGATTGTGGGAAGGAACCAGGGTAGTAGGGTTACTTCGAAATGAAAGCATGGATAGTAGGGCTTGTGGGAAGGAACCTGGGTAGTAGGGTTACTTCGAAATGAAAGCTTGGATAGTAGGGCTTGTGAGAAGGAACCTGGGTAGTAAGGTTACTTCGAAATGAAAGCATGGATAGAAGGGCTTGTGAGAAGGTACCTGGGTAGTAGGTTTACTTCAAAATGAAATCCTGGATAGTAGGGCTTGTGGGAAGGAACCTGGGTAGTAGGGTTACTTTGAAATGAAAGCCTGGATAGTAGGGCTTGTGGGAAGGAACCTGGGTAGTAGGGTTACTTCGAAATGAAAGCCTTGATAGTAGGTCTTGTGAGAAGGAACCTGGGTAGTAGGGTTACTTCGAAATGAACGGCTGGATAGTAGGGATTGTGAGAAGGAACTTGGGTAGTAAGGTTACTTCGAAATCAAATCCTGTATAATAGGGCTTGTGAGAAGGAACCTGGGTAGTAGGGTTACTTCGAAATGAAAGCCTGGATAGTAGGGCTTGTGAGAAGGAACCTGGGTAGTAGGGTTACTTCGAAATGAAAGCCTAGATAATGGGGCTTGTGGGAAGGAACCTGGGTAGTAGGGTTACTTCGAAATGAAAGTCTGGATAGTAGGGCTTGTGAGAAGGAACCTGGGTAGTAAGGTTACTTCGAAATGAAAGCCTGGATAGAAGGGATTGTGAGAAGGAACCTGGGTAGTAGGTTTACTTCAAAATGAAAGCCTGGATAGTAGGGCTTGTGGGAAGGAACTTGGGTAGTAGGGTTACTTTGAAATGAAAGCCTGGATAGTAGGGCTTGTGGGAAGGAACTGGGTAGTAGGGTTACTTCGAAATGAAAGCCTGTATAGTAGGTCTTTTGAGAAGGAACCTGGGTAGTAGCGTTACTTCGAAATGAAAGTCTGGATAGTAGGGCTTGTGAGAAGGAGCCTGGGTAGTAGGGTTACTTCGAAATGAAAGCCTATATAGTGGGGCTTGTAGGAAGGAACCTGGGTGGTAGGGTTACATCGAAATGAAAGCATGGATAGTAGGTGTTGTACCCCAAAATTTTCCCTCCCATATTCTCCAAGATTTGTCAAGAGTCATCTTCAAATGGCTCAACATTTCTCAAGGGTTGCACAGCCCAGATGCCTCCTAAGCCAGTCAAAATCAGGGTTTTGGTTCTCTCAAGGAATTTGGGGTTTTCAATGGCTCAATCAAGTCCCATAGGCCCATATACATTGTCAAGCATCTACATGCCAAGTCTCAAGTCTCACAATTCCAGTTTGCACAGTCAAAAGCTTTATTTGCTTCACAATCAACTGCAGGGGCAAAATGGTCATTTTTACTGTCAAAAGCCAAAAAAATTTATCAACATCTTATTTTGAGCACACAATCATCATTTGATCAAGTCTTGATCATGATTCCACAGGCATGGCTCAAACATCATCAAGATGCCAAAAGTTACTATTTTTGAACAGCTGAAAAGTCAACTGAATCTTGACCAAGGCATAACTTTTTCATGGTTCATCAGAAAAATCCCATCCAATGCTCATTTTGAAGGGGATGACATTTCCAACAACTCATCTTCACATTCCAAGTCCAAGAAATGCTCTCAAAAAAAGTTATCAATTTCTACATTATAGGTCAATTTCAAAAGTCAACAAAAAGGCACTTTAAGTCAAAGACCATAACTTGAGATTGGTAAATCCAAATGACATGGGACCAAAGGCATTGGTTAGAGGACTTCAATACCTTTCCAAAATATCAAAGAACATGTCCATATGATCAAAATTGAGCAAGATATGCATTGGAGAAGTTGGGAGATTTTCATGAATTTGTAAAAGTCAACTTTGCACAAAACACATCATTTTTGCTAATGGGCCTCAAATTTCTTCTTGAAACTTTGTCCAAGGCCTATGCACGACCCATTGAGATTAAATTGAATTATTTTCTTATTTTTATTAATTATTTGGATTTTTAATTGATTATTAATTCATTTAATTCATTTAATTCATTTAATTGTAGGAAAATATCAAGATAGGGTTTTGCAATCTTTTCATGAAGCAAATATGACCTACATGTGCTGGAGATTTTGGGTACTCATCAAGGGGACAAAATCTCCCAATTTGGCAAGGTTTTTCAATCAAAAATATGCAAAAATATTTGATTGAAAATCAAATATTGAAAACATGAATTCCATGGATCTTTGGGCCAAGACTTGACCTAATTCCCTTCCATTACATATGCATAGCCAAACCCTAATGCCATACACGTGCAAATTGCTGCAGAAACACCATAGCCAATATTGAAAAATCAAAGAAAACTTGAAATCTGTTTGCAATCTTCCAGGCCAGTTCAAGGCATTTTCTGGATTCTAATACATTGCATAGGTTCCCAGGAACGTGTAGGGATCAAAATCACGTGCTAGAACTCAAGGAATCGCCCATTACAGTCACACGGTTTACCACTTTTTTCCAATATCATAATCATTGATTCATGCATATTTAACATCTTTTTGTGATTGTTTTGTGTTCATAGGATTCATACGAAGCTAATGGTGTGACTTAATTGCATTGAGATGCCCTGAAACAGAAACTGCCATTGAAGGATTCTAGGGTTTCCAAGCTTTCGAATAGGGCTTTATAGCACAAGGAAAATTAGGCCTCAAGAGACCTATGGTTGAAACCGTTTGGACATGACGAACACAATGGACATATCGCGCCATATTTATATAGCCTTGAATTCTAATCGCTATTATTCCTCAAGCTACTTTGTGGGGGTTAAAAACCCCCGCTATCTCTTTATTCTTTTGCAGGAAAATGAAGAAGATGAAGGACGTGTTCCATCCTGATTAGTCCATTCAAACTTACGCGTGTTTTGTTGGTTTTCCAGCATGTTATTTATTTTCCATATATTATTTTCATTGTTTATCTTATTAACAAACGCGTTCAAGTGGCCTAGTGGAAGACGTGCTGGCATGCAACAATTGGGACCTGGGTTCGATTCCCAGGTCCACCCAAACATTGTTTCTATTTTTTCTAATGTGATTGCATGCAGGATTCCCAATGATGTCCACCATGTGCTTCCAACCAACAACGCGCCATGTGTCCACAATACCCAATCCAAAGGCCAAAAGGTGATGAACACCATGCTCCTGGTCAACCCACACTCTAGGCAATTCCAAAAGTCCAAGCAGGCTTGCAGCTTAATGGGCCTCAGATTTCTAAACTCACCTCCAAAAAAAGGCCTGGCACCCCCTGGTTTCTATTTTCTCTTTTATTTTTTTTCTTTTTATTTTATTTTTATTATAATAATAATTATTATTATTATTATTATTAACTAACAAATTATTTTTTATAATAAATTCAGAAAACAAAAAAATAATAATATTTTTATTGATTAAATTTAATTAGTTATTATTTTGTAAATAAATGCAAATTAATTAATTTAGTCTTTTTGTTAATTAGGTTTAATTTTAATCTTTTTGAAATAAATAAAACAAACTTAGAATTAGGGTTTTTTCATTTGACTTTTAATTTCTTTTCTTTTTATTTTCATCAAAAACATAAAAAACATAAAAAATTCTTTTTCTTTAATTAATTAATTAATTAATTAGTTATTAGGTTTAATATTTAATTAATTGCAAAAAGGACCAATTTCAATTCTTTTCTCAAAAAGGGTCAAAACCCTAAGGACGTTCCCGATTTAATTTCTTTCGCGCTTTAATTCTTGTTGATTATATTGATGTAATTGTTTCCGAGGATGTAATAGTTAATTAGGTTTTTACCGCTTTCTTTACTTTTCTCGCATTTATTTTCCAAACGGGTTTTGTTTTTGGCGATGTATAGACCCGCGCCTTGTAATAGCGTAGATTTACCTTTCCGCACTTTATTTCCCGCAAATTATTAAACTGTTAATTATGCCTGCAAGACTTGTATGACAAATAAAATCAACCCGTAGCTCACAATGGTGCATGTTCAAAGATAAATATAAACATGAAACCGGACACACATGCACATGCCACTCCTAGGGTACGCCTCACTCGGTTGCCTCGAGGTGGTCGTCAAGTAGAGGGTGTTTTAGAGGTCGCCCTCCTGTCTAAAGATCCAGTTGCTTTGAAACGGTTGCCTCGGATAAAAAGGATCTAGGACATTAGGGTTACCGCTAAGGCGTCCTACTATTGCTTCGGTGACCACACGTCCCTATAATCGAATTGACCCGTAACTCCAACGACGGTGCTACCTACTTCTCAATAGTGGGATAGTACTGTCTAAAGGACTCTTACACAGCCTAATTCCTTAGAGTACGTAGATTTCTCCTGGGTACTTGCTCCTTTCAAAAACAAAACAAACTTTTCGCACTCACACTTTCAAAAAGTTTTCAAACAAATACTTCATACACTCTTGAGGACTGATACAAGAGTTACCTAGAAGTTTTTCAAACTAAACTTTTTCAAACCCACAAACAATTGAAAAGCAAACAATTTTTGAAAACATAGAGCAAGTACCTAAGAGCCCGTGGATAACCACAGATAGAAAGGGTGCTAACACCTTCCCTTTCTATAATCTACCTCCCGAACCGAGAGACATCTCGAAAAGGAATTTTGCTGTGCTTTTGTCCTTTCCATGTTGGAGAACATAAAAGACGGTGGCGACTCTTGCTTACCGCGACATTTTGCGAACCAGCATTTCAAAAACAGTCAGTTCTATTTCCACCGATCACAGTAGGGCTCGTGGGAAGGAACCTGGGTAGTAGGGTTACTTCGAGATGAAAGTGTATATTAGTTGTCCCGTTTGGTTTCGGGAACTGAGTTTCTGTTAAGTCGTCTGTAGATGTAATTTGTATAACTGCTGGATTTGTTGAAGCTAATCCTCTTTTCCTGAAAGGATGTCAGGGTTAGTTATATGAGATGCATGAAATGCAGGGTGAGATGATGTTCTCAAAATAAATGAGATTATGCTGTGCATGGTATGTATGTGTATGTCACGATGTATGTTCATGAAATGCTAGTTGTGACACATCCGAGTCTGGGAAAATAAATCCCTGACTGCTGCTGGAGAATAAATATTTTGTCGAGACGAAATGCTGGAGGATAACTCTACGGGGGACCAATTTAGAGGAAGGGATACTCCGTTGGTAGATCTGCTGACCTGGAGGAATAAACTCAGCTGGGGATGAAATTCTGTTGCTGGAGATGTTGAGCTCTGTTGGGGACTCAGCTTTCATACTCAGAGGAATATACCCTGCTTGGGGAGGTGAAAATTGTTGACTTGCCTGCGATTATGAACCTTGACTGGGGATAGTTATGCCATGTTTCGGGAAAGCTGACATCAATGCCTTCGGATACTCTTACTCTGTGGGGAGTGTATGTACCAACAATCATGTTTCCAAGCGGGCTCTATCCCGGTACCTGTTGGATAGCGTAACTGTAGAGCTTTAACATTTTAGTTTTTGTCTCTGTTTCTTAAGTTATGAGCAATTGTCTTTCATTTTCCTATGCAAATGTTTGTGAACAGTAATCATATTCAAATGCATATGTCAAGAATAAATCAATGGACGTTCTTGCAAAAAAAAAAAGTAAATGAAGTTTCTTGTGAAAATGACTTGTATTAATTTTGGAAGTTGGCCTGTAATAGTCGTTTTATACAAAGAGGCTGGCGTCCTAGTAGCAGAATGCCGCTGAAAGATAGAATTTATACAATTTGTGTAAAAGAAAGAAAAAACAGCTATGCGAAACAATCCCATTGGGTTCCAACTCTCCTATTTCCTTTATATCTCCAAGCGTCTCATCACTTTGCTTCTTGGCCGAAAGTTGATCAGATTGATTGATGTCGTTTGAGTTTGAAAGTTGATATTGAGGTCAGATCGCAGGGTGATCCAAAGGGACATAGTGATACGCTTTTCATCCCTAACTTTTGCCTGGACCGCCCTTTCGGGTTTTCGGTCCACCGGGATACCCCTTTTTGCCCAAGTCGCCTTTTCAGGTTTTCGACTTGTCGGGTGTACAAATTTTTTCATTTTCATCCCTTATTTTTTCCCGAACCCTTTTGGTTCGTTGGGAGCCCTTATTTTTGCCTAGGCCAGTCAACCTAGTGGGTTTTTTATCATGCGTATTATCTTTTCACTATGTCCGTATTGACAGGGTGAGAAAGGTCGTCGCCGTCCATGGTGGTTAAAATCATGGCTCCACCCAAGAAAACGTTTTTTACCACAAATGGCCCTTCGTATGTGGGAGTCCATTTGCCCCTGGGGTCACCTTGCGACAGTATGATGCGCTCGATCACCAAATCCTCGACTTGATACTCTTGGCATCTGACCTTCTTGTTGAAATCCTTGATCATTCACTTTTGATACGTCTGACCATAGTAGATAGCAGTGAGTCTCTTTTCATCGATTAGATTTAACTGATCAAGTCGGGTTTGAATCCAGTCGTCTTCGTTTAAACCCGCATCCTTCATGATTCACAGAGAAGGGATCTGGACCTCAGTGGGTAGGACTGCCTCCATGCCATATACCAGAGAGTAGGGTGTTGCCCCTATCGACGTCTGTGCTGAGGTACGATACCCATGAAGAGCGAACGGTAACATCTAATGCCAGTCTTTACATGTCACCGTCATCTTCTGTACAATCTTCTTGATGTTCTTGTTAGCTGCTTCAACATCGCCATTCATCTTCGGCCGGTAGGGAGAAGAGTTATGATGTTGTATCTTGAACTTTTTACAGAGCTCGGTGATCATTGTGTTGTTAAGATTTGTACCATTGTCGGTAATAATCCTCTCTGGTACACCATATCGACAGATCAGATTGTGTCGGATAAACCGCGCCACGACATTCTTGGTTACTGTAGCAAAAGAAGCTGCCTCAACCCACTTTGTAAAATAATCAATGGCCACTAAGATGAAGCGATGTCCATTGGAAGTGGTGGGCCTAATTTCTCCAATCATGTCAATGCCCCATATTGAAAAGGGCCACGGAGCTGTCAAAACAATTAAGAGGATTGGAGGCACATGCACCTTATCAGCGTAAATTTGGCATTTATGACAAGTTTGAGAGTGCTGATAACAATTGGCTTCCATAGTGGACCAGTAGTATCCTGCCCGTAGGATCTTCTTAGCCATGGTATGTCTACTAGAATGAGTTCCGAAGGTGCCTTCATGTAGATCTGTCATGATCCTCTCTACTTCGCTCTTGTCTACACACCGCAGAAAGGTAGAGTCATGATTGCGCTTATAGAGGATTCCATTACTGAGGAAGAACTTTGCGGCGAACCTTCTCAGAAACTTCTTATTGTTGAGAGATGCCCCTTCGGGATACTCTTGAGCCTCGAGATACCTTTTGACTTCGTGAAACTAGGGTTTGTCTGCCACTTCTGCGGTATCGATTTCACAGTAGTTTCCTGGTTCATCTAACCTCTCAATGGTGATTTGGGGAGCTTCATTGTCCCACCTAACTTTGAACATGGAAGACATGGTAGCTAGCGCGTCTGCTAACTGATTCTCCTCTCGTGGGAAATGTTCAAAAGTTACTTCCTCAAAGTGCGGGAGCAATGTTAGTACGTGTTCTTTGTAAGGAATGAGATTTGGGTGCTTTGTATCCCAGTCGCCTTTGATCTGACTTATCACCAAGGCTGAATCCTCGAAGACATTTAGGAACTTGATTCTGAGGTCAATAGCGGCTTTGAGACCCATGACGCAGGCTTCATACTCCGCCATGTTGTTGGTGCAATTGAAACATAATCGTGCAGTGAACGGAGTATGACATCCTTCGGGAGATATGATTACAGTGCCAATGTCGTTACCCATTGCGTTTGAGGCTCCATCAAAATACATAGACCATCGGGATCCTTCCTCAGGTCCTTCATCTGGTCCATGTCCTTCTTAGTCAGTCACCAGCATAATATTCTCATCCGGGAACTCAAAATTCATGGACTGGTAGTTATCCATGGCTTGATGAGCCAAATGATCAGCCAATACACTCCCCTTGATTGCTTTCTAGGTCGTATACTGTATGTCGTATTCAGTTAAGATTATTTTCCATCTTGCTATCCTTCCGGAGAGAGCGGGCTTCTCAAAAATGTACTTGATCGGATCCATCTTTGATATCAACAAGGTAGTGTGAGTCAGCATATATTGTCTTAGTCGGCGAGCAGCCCATGCCAAAGCGCAACAAGTTTTCTCGAGCAGTGAGTATCGTGTCTCATAGTCGGTAAAAAAATTTCTAAGGTAGTATATGGCATGCTCTTTTCGACCAGACTCGTTATGCTGCCCCAACACACACCCCATCGAATTATCTAGCACTGTCAGGTACAATATCAAAGGTCTCCCTTCAACTGAAGGCATCAAAATTGGTGGTTCTTTCAGGTATTCCTTGATTCTTTCAAAAGTGGTATGGCATTCATCATTCCACTTTACTACTTGATCTTTCTTCAGAAGCTTGAAGATTGGCTCACAAGTAGCGGTCAGATGTGAAATGAACCTAGCGATATAATTCAAGCGTCCCAATAAACCTCTAACTTCCTTCTCTGTACAGGGAGCTGGAATTTCTTGTATGGCCTTTACCTTTGCGGGGTCTACCGGAATACCTTTGTCACTGACGATGAAACCCAGAAGCTTACCAGACCTTACCCCGAAAGTGCATTTGTTCGGATTCAACCTTAGCTTGTATATCTTCAGCCTGTCGAACAACTTTTGTAGATGATCGAGATGTTCCTCTTTGGTTTGAGACTTGGCTATCATGTCATCAACATAAACCTCGATATCGTGGTGAATCATATCGTGGAACAAAGCGACCATGGCTCGCTGATAGGTTGCCCCAGCATTCTTCAACCCAAAAGGCATCACCTTGTAACAGAAGGTGCCCCATTGTGTAACGAAGGTCGTCTTCTCCATGTCTTCAAGAGCCATCTTGATCTGGTTGTAGCCAGAAAAACCATCCATGAAGGAGAAGATTTTATGTTGCACGGTGTTGTCAACCAGAACATCAATGTGGGGAAGCGGCAAGTCATCCTTAGTTCTTGCCCTGTTTAGATCTCTGTAATCCACACACATCCGTACCTTGCCGTCCTTCTTAGGTACCGGAACAACGTTAACAACCCACTGCGGGTAAGAAGTGACAACTAAGAATCCTGCATCGAATTTCTTCATGACCTCTGCCTTGATCTTCTCTGACATTTCAGGACGCATACGAAGGACCTTCTGTTTAACCGGAGGAAAATCTTCTTTAGTTGGCAGACGATGTACAACAATATCAGTGTCCAGACTAGGCATGTCTTCATAGGACCAGGCGAAGATCTCAACATAGTCGTGCAGTATCTGTATCAACTTCTGTTTGACGCTAAGCTCCAGATTTGCAACTATTTTAACCTCTTTTTTGTCCTCCTCAATACCCAAATTCATTGTCTCAACCGGCTCTTCATGAGGTTGTATCACCCTTTCTTCCTTTTGTAGTGGTCTAGCCAGTTCTCCAGGCACCTCACAATCATTCTCACCTTCGTCCTCGGCTTGGTTGATCGGATTTTCGAAGTCATAACTGGAAATAGCAGAGCTGTTATCAATGGGATCCAGAGTGGATATGGATCTGCAGTGTGATACGTGAGTGTGTGTAAGAGCATAGCTGTATTGATAAAGTAAAGGAAGAAAAGAAAACAGAGAGCGTAAAATTTGTATGCAAAGAACGTCCAATGCTTCATTGATGAAATATGAGATGACATGTAATAACCCTCACAAGTAGAACCATCGTGCCTCGGGTAAGACACAAGGCCAAAAAAGTTTAAATTGTTCAATACAAACTCAGAAAACAAGTAAGACAATTACTGCGGAATAAAAGAAACCGGAACAAAATCTCTAGCCGTCCAGTTATTCGGTCCACCATTGGTAGTCGGGTAGATCCAGTTGTCGATGTAAGGGTCTTCCTCATTGTCTTCAATAGCGTTGACCTCATGATTACTGATGTATAGGGGAGGTCCTCCAGCTCGAGCGCGTCGAACAGCCCTTTGAGCCCCTGAATTAAGCCCAAACCAAATTTGTCAGTTTCGTAAGTGAAATCAGGGAGTTGACCCCAATTGGCACACCCACCTTCTTCAACCACAGCCCTGGCGTCTTTGAGAGAAGCCATCTTCAAAGGAGGTTTGTTGCTAGCAGTTTCAGTTGATGCCAAGATCTGTGGGACCTCTTCAAAATTCTGACAAGGAGTTTCGATAAATTCTCCTTCCATCTCTATGTAGCGGAAGGAATTGAGATGGCTCACTGTGATCGGTGGGAATGAGAACTGACTGTTTTTGAATGCTGGTTCGCGTTTGCGTTTGTTTTCGCAAAATGTCGCGGTAAGCAAGAGTTGCCACCGTCTTTTATTTTATCCAACAAGGAAAGGACAAAAGCACAGAAAAATTCCTTTTCGAGATGTTTCTCGGGTTCGGGAGGTAGATTATAGAAAGGGAAGGTGTTAGCACCATTTCTATCCGTGGTTATCCACGGACTCTTAGGTACTTGCTCACTATGTTTTCAAAAGTTTGCTTTTCTTTGTGTTTGTGGGTTTTGAAAAGAGTTTTTGTTTTTGAAGAGAGTGTAAGTGCGAAAAGTTTTGTTTTGTTTTTAAAAGGAGCAAGTACTTAAGAACCTCTACCTACTCAAAAAGGAATTAAACTGTGTAAATGTCCTTTAGACAATGCTATCCCACTATTGAGGAGTAGGTAGCATCGTCGTTGGAGTTTTCGGGTCAATTCGATTTAAGGGACGTGTGGTCACTAAAGCAACGTTAGGACGCCTTAGCGGTAATCCTAATGTCTTAGATCATTTTATCTGAGGCAACCGTTTCGAGGCAACTTATGATCTTTGGACAAAAGGACGACCTCTAACACATCATATACTTAATGACCACGTTTGAGGCAACCAAGTGAGGCGTACCCTAAGAGTGGCATGTGCGAGTGTGTCAATTTTCAGTTTATATTATCTTTGCATGTCATGGTGAGCTACGGTTGATTTTAAGTTAAGAGTTAATCTTGTCATGCATAGCCTAGTTAGCATACATCTAAACAGTTAATATATGTATAGGAATTTAAAGTGCGGGAATTGTAAATCATATGCTATTACAAGGCTTCGGGGAGGGGGATTATTTACATGTCCAAAATTGGGGAATAAAGCAGTAAAGTGTAAAAGTCTTAGTTAAGCTATTTGAAATTCTGGCAACAGATACTCAATGTCACAGTGAATGTTATGACACCGTATCTGACTTTCTATAAGACAGTAAATAAAAAAACAGTAAAGAACACAATCAATTGTTTACCCAGTTCAGTGTGAAACAACACCTACTCTGGGGGCTACCAAGCTAGGGAGGAAATCCACTATAAGAGATATTAATTCAGGAATAAACCAACCAGTTTATCTCCTTCACTTAAGACCTTCCCAATGCAACTTCAATCTAAGTTCAACTTAAACCTGAGTTCCTACTCACTCCCCCTCAATCACAGCAGTGATACTAAACAATTGACTAATGAAATAATGAAGACACTCTTCAGAATAAACACTTGATTATGCTTCACAGCTTTTAATCAAGTAACACAAGCACTCTTGCTTCAAAGCTTTGAGTGATACATAAACCTAACTTGACCTTGCTTCAAAGCTTTAGTCAAGTGACACAAACACTCTTGCTTCAAAGCTTTGAGTGATACAAAACCCTTACAATCAAAACCTACTCCAAGTCACTTATCACAATGATACTTGCTTGGATTACAGTAGTTAAAACTATATAGCCCCTAGTTGATCTTCTGTCCAAGAGTTAATTCTCCAATCAGATTTCCTGTTGAATATATATGCAGTTGTTTCTTCAGTTAGGGCTTCCACGAAAAGCTAGGGTTAATTAGGGTTAACCTCAAGACTTGGTCACAAGACTTTATCAACCATATTAGGGTTGAGATAGGTTAACCTAAAGTCCACGTGAGATTCTGTTCTGGAAAGAATGAACCAAATTCCTGAAAAATCTCAGGATTAACCAAACTGCATAACTGTTAGATCAGTACAGGATGTCTTAACATTGGTTATGACAACAGAAATCCTGTTTACTGATTTTGGTAGAAAGTAATAAATGTGATCATTGCAAAATGCTCAGATACACACTCATAAATAGTAGCTACTGTATGCCATTCTTTTTCTGCATAAAGTACCTAAAAACCCAGAATGTTATGACATCAGTCATGACATTCACATACCTGGTTTTACCAAAAATACATGCCAATAACTAAACACTTACACTATTACAAACCAGTAGACAGTTATAATAAAATAAACGCGCGCGAATCTGAAAATAACCTCTAAAAATCCTAAGAATAAAATCTTTTTGTTGTTTTTTATATAAAAGAACATAAGGCCTAAGTCAATTAATTTTTTTAATTTTAAGAAAAATGTTAAAATAATTAATTTATTTATTTAAGAAATAAATATAGTTGGAAAAACAACTAGCCTAATGTTTTTGTGATTTTTTTTTATTTTAATGTTAATTAAAAAGATAAAAAGATGTCAATGAAAATAAAAATAAAATACAAGGGGGATCCTTCGATCCAAGGAAAAAAAAGGAGCTTAGAGCCAAGGAGGGAATGGAAGCTTCGATCCAAACAGGGTCATGGTTCTTTCGATTGGGCCAGGAAGTGGGCATGAACAGCCTTCGATCCAGGGAAGGGGATTTCCCTTCGATCGTGGGAAAAATGCCTTCTTCGATCCAGGAGGACTATGGGAAGCTTCGATCCAGATAAGGTGTCTCCTTCAATCTGGGATGCTATACCTGTAAAAGTATGTTAGCAAAATAAAACTCAGGGCCTGGTATCGAACCCCAGGCCCTTCGATCCTGCGTGCGCTGAGTCTTTTCAGGATAAATCTGCAGCAAATGTTAGCAAACGAAGAACATGACCTGGGGCCAAACCCAAGCCCTTGAATTCTGTCTAGGATGGCAAATCGAATGGGATAGAAAATATGGAGGTGTTATGCAAAATGAAAAGTTTTGACAATTTACCCTCTCTTACCAGCAGATTGAATCTTCGATTTGGGTACTGACTGGATGGGAGCACTTTCAATCTGAGGGCTTATGGGCGTGGGGATGTTCGCTGGATGGCTGCTTTGGCTTGGATGAAAATGCTGATAACCTTTGGTGGGTTGTGGGCAGCGTATCTCCAAATCCTCTATTTTTTCTGTGTTTCGTTCTGTCTCTGTCTGTTTTTTCTGGCCTGTTCGTGTTTTGGATATGTATGCTGGTCCTTGTATTTATAGGATTGTGGGGGTCTAGTAACGGAAAGAGACAACCCATTAAACAGGCCTTTAAAGCCATGAGACAAGAATCAGACACATTAAAATATTTCCTTTTTTGAAATATTCATGTCTCTTTGGAACCTTGAATGAACCTGGACACTTTTGATTTTCGAGTGCATTCAGACCCTGCTCTTCGATTGGTCTTGAGTTGCCTCCTTCGAACGGACTTCTTCTGCTTCGACTGCTTGGTTTGAAAAGAATCACTCTGGTCGAATCAGCTCTTGTGGAGTTAGGAACAGAAAAGGCAAGAATCTGGCCTTTAACTCAGGAATTGAATCCATAATCAGCATTTAATTATTTCTATATTTGCAAGGAAAACATGCCATTTTCTCATGTTCAGTGTACCTGGACATGTTTTTTTGAGTGCCCTCTTGATGGCCTCTTCGAATGGCCTGGAAGGAGTTCTTCAAATGGCCCTTGTCCAAACATCAATCGAAGGGTATTTATTGAAATATCAATCGAAGAGTCCTTTGCTACGCCAATCGAAAGATCTTGTTCAGATACCAATCGAAGGGTACTAATTAAATTCCAATCGAAAGGCTTTGTTAACAGGCCAATCGAAAGGTGTTGTTCATGCTAATCGAAGGACATAGTTAACATGCCTGTCGAAGCTGCCTTGACGCAATGCTAAATCGAAGGATCCCTTGGCATGCCAATTGAAAGGCTTGGCCCAGGGTGCCAAACACAAAGGTCTTTCAGAATTCCAATCGAAGTCCTTGACAAAATGCCAATCGAAGTGCTTGTCCATAATGCCAATCGAAGTGCTTGTCCATAATGCCAATCGAAGCATTTTTGGAATGTCAATCGAAGTGCTTGTCCATAATGCCAATCGAAGGGAATTATCCATGCCAATCGAAAGGCTCCTTCAGAACACCAATCGAAGGGTCTTTCAGAATTCCAATCGAAAGGCACTTAAAGCACCACTAAAAAATTTCTTTTTCCTTAGGCAAGGGTTTCTGGTCAACCATGCAGGGGGGAGACTTTGGAAAACATGAGAGGGCAAATTTTGGGATACAACAGTTGCCCCTGTTCAATTTTCTTAAACCTGAGGATATAGATTGGCTTTCGAGCCTTTCGTGATCCGAAGGTGGAAGATGATTGAACACTAGAGTGCCCAGAAATTTGCACTCGCATGGTGTAGTATCAGCATTGTGATGTCGGGAATAGGCTTACAGATGCCATTTGGAGATTGTTGGTAGGAGGATGGGCTTATAGATTCCATCTGCAGGAGTGTCGATCGCATAAGAGATTCCTTAGCGAGAACTTGCATACCTGTTGTTGTAGAAGATTCCGCTGGGGAAGTCTAACTTTGTTGAGATTTAGGAACCTGCCTGTACTTCAACTGGGAGAATGCTTCAGCTGAGTTTTAAGAACCTGTCTATATTTCAATTGGGTGGAAACATCTTCATCAAGATCTAGGAACTGTCTCGTGCCCACCGGGAGTATACCGCTGAGGTTATAGAACTTGTCCACACTATGACAGAGGAAAACATCAAGATCTAGGAACTGACTCGTGCTCAATGGAGTATACCGTTGAGGTTATAGTACTCGTCCACACTATGACGGAGGAGAACATCAAGATCTAGGAATAGACTCGTGCTCAATGGAGTATACCGTTGAGGTTATAGTACTTGTCCACACTATGACGTAGGGAAGTGTGATGTTTTAGCTGGGAAAATAAATCCCGAAGCTGTTGGAGAATAGAATTGAGTCTGGATGATTGTCAGAATTGCGTCTGCATCTGGAGCGTATCTGAAATGTATTTGAATGAGTGAAAGAATGACATCCGAATCTGGATCGTATCTGGACTGTAATTTGAATGAGTGACAGAATGACATCCGAATCTGGACCGTATCTGGACTGTAATTTGAATGAGTGACAGAATGACATCCGAATATGGATTGTATCTGGACTGTATTTTGAATGAGTGACAGAATGACATCTGAATCTAGATCGTATCTGGATTGTATTTTGAATGAGTGACAGAATGACATCCGAATCTGGATCGTATCTGGACTGTAATTTGAATGAGTGACAGAATGACATCTGAATCTGGATCGTATCTGGACTGTAATTTGAATGAGTGACAGAATGACATCTGAATCTGGATCGTATCTGGACTGTATTTTGAATGAGTGACAGAATGACATCCGAATCTGGATCGTATCTGGACTGTAATTTGAATGAGTGACAGAATGACATCCGAATCTGGATCGTATCTGGACTGTATTTTGAATGAGTGACAGAATGACATCCGAATCTGGATCATATCTGGACTGTATTTTGAATGAGTGACAGAATGACATCCGAATCTGGATCGTATCTGGACTGTAATATGAATGAGTGACAGAATGACATCCGAATCTGGATCGTATCTGGACTGTATTTTGAATGAGTGACAGAATGACATCTGAATCTGGATCGTATCTGGACTGTATTTTGAATGAGTGACAAAATGACATCTGAATCTGGATCGTATCTGGACTGTAATTTGAATGAATTTGGAATAAGTATCAGAATGTCAGCCATATCTGGATCGCATCTGAACTGTCTCTAGAAGGGATCTGGAATAAGTATCAGAATGTCAGCCATATCTGGATCGCATCTGAACTGTCTCTAGAAGGAGTCTGGAATAAGTATCAGAATGTCGGCCATATCTGGGTCGCATCTGAACTGTCTCTAGAAGGAGTCTGGAATAAGTATCAGAATGTCAGCCATATCTGGATCGCATCTGAACTGTCTCTAGAAGGAATCTGGAATAAGTATCAGAATGTCAGCCATATCTGGATCGCATCTGAACTGTCTCTAGAAGGAATCTTAGAAGATGATGATCTTTGCCTGTTGATTGATCTTTCCTGAAAAGGTAAAGAGTTAGTTGTATGCAATGTCATGATGTATGCATTGTGTAATGATGTTCTCAAAATAAAATGAGATTTGTGTCATATGTATTTTGTATGCATATGTTATGAATGTTGTTGAAGTGTAATTTTGTCTTGGACTTTGCTCAAAATGTTTCCATCGGGGATCCCTGCTTTGTTGTTTGAGGAGAACTCTGATGGGGGATATTGAAAACTTTGTGGGGAGTATGTTTATTTCTGCTTGGGAAAAGATTTTAGGAGTCTTAGTCGTCTGTTGCTCTACTGGGGAGTCGAAGTTAAACTGACATCTGGTCGTGTCCAGTTTTCACAGGAACTTGTTGGGGATTGTAGAGTAGTCTACTGGGGAAGAGGAGTTGTAGTCCTTTGATTTGTAGTAGTCGGAGAGGCAAACTCAAGCTGGGGAATCCTGGTGTTGTTGGGGAAATAAACCCTGTCGTCAGTCCGCTAGGGAGGTGACGTCTTCGTTGGGGGAAGTCCTCGAGGATTCTTGAGGTTGATTCAGCTTGGGAAAGGTTTTCAGAGATTAAACCCTTGCTGGGAGTCATCCTATGAGAAGGATTCTGGGGAGATTTGTCATTGCCCCTAGTAGCAAGTGTTTGTGACATTGCCAGAAAATGTTTAATTGTACGTAACCCTTCACTGAGATTGATGTTCAACGCCCCAAGTGACGGAGATGGAGACTTGCCCCTGGTTACTCTGCACTTCTTCAGAGATTTCTTGAAATCTTGACTAGACTGCCCCAGGTGTGCTGGATAGTGACATGTCAAGTCCCCTTGTTGATAGGAGATTTGTCAATGGAAGTGTCATCCTTTTTGAAGTGATTTTGTTCACTGAGAGGGCTTTCGTTCATCGGATATTCGTTGTGTGAATTTCTCCGCTGTCAAACAAATAGCCAAATGCAAACAATGATATTCAAATAATGCAAAGTTTATGCTTGTCTCGAAGTTTTGAAAAATGCATTTTTTAGTAGAAAACTTTTTATAAGACAAATTCAACACAAGATTTAGGGCAAAGCCTTACAGGAGTCAGGATACCTTTTGTAACAGTATGCTTTCGAACTAACCCATGCTTCCATTAGGACTTTTGAAGGGTTGTAACGTGGCTTGGTTCATGGTTTAAGAAACAAAGGATAAAGGCTCAAAGCATATTTGTACCCACCCGCTCTTCGTGATGTTCTTCAATCCTAAACTTAGTTAATTGTGCATTTGAACTCCAAATGGGTCTGGAACGACGTTTTTGGTGATGGTTCACACAAGTTGGATTTTGGAAGGCAGACATCATTTTTTTGCAACATTTTTCATGTTGTCGAGGATTTGTAATGACCTCATTCTTTTGATTTATTATCCCTAATTTTTTCCTGACTGTTCCTGTTTTTGAGATTACAGTCAGCGAGATGCCCCAGCTTTCTTAAGCCTCCTTTATAGGTTTTGGCTCAGTGGGCTTTTCTCTTTTGAGAGATTGACTGCCTATGAGATAAGGAACCACCATTGTCTTTTGATTCCAGAGGAATGCTTTTGATGTTGTTCGTTGTATTATGAATTGAGAGTTTTGCGACCTCAATGCTCATCTTTTGAATTAACTGAGAGACTACCCTGCCCCAGGTTTAAATTAAAGGTTCCAATTTGTGTTTAAAACAGAAAACTCCTACTTCTTTGGCTCGAAGGGGTTGAATAAGGATTATCTTCCTTATAACTCCAGTGTTTAGGATTTGAAAGAAACGCATGTACATCGTCAGCAAGGTCTGTCCAAAAGCATACTGTATGAGATTATGGCATTGACTCGTCATCCTCCCTCTAAAGGCTTGTAACTTTTAGCAAGAGTTGAATATCATAAAGACAGTATAAGAATAGTGAAAACGTGTGGATGAATTCAAGACAAACATATGCAATGCATTAATGAAACAGAGTTTGACATTAACAGATAATTGTTTGAATAACAAAGAGATTACAACTTGAAAATTCAAATGAACAAAAGCTGTCAATGATTCATCATAGGAGCAGTGATTATGTTTGGAGTCTCCGGAGGGTCAAACTTGATCTCCTTGGCATCAATCATGTCTTGGACCTTGTTCTTCAGAGCCCAACAGTTGTTTGTGTCATGTCCCGGACTGTCAGAGTGGTATGCACACCTTTCATTGGGATGATAGGTAGGAGCAGAAGTATTTGGGTTCCGGAGAGGAGCCTTTAATGTAATCAGCTCTTCCTTCAACATGTGTTGTAGCGCTTGAGTCAGTGACATGTTGAGCTTGGTAAATTGCCTCTTGGCCATATTTGGCTTACTCTGATCAACCTGTTGTTTTTGGTGAGGTTGTTGTTGGACCCTTAAGGTAGTAGCAACTTGGAGAGGTCCATTCTTTACCAAACCAAACCCTTGTCTTCTTGGAGGCTGATCAATGACTTGGTCCCCGATTTTGATTGTTTGCTTCATGTTGTTGTATCTGTCTTGATGAAGCTGGCTGATCATGGTTCTCAACTCTTCTTGTTCCCGAGCTAAGCCTTGGATAAGAGCCATCTGCCCCAACATCTGGGTTTTCATGGTACTGAAGTCAGCTTGTAGTTGCTCCAGTCGTTCGTCCTTATTGTCTTCAGGACTTTTCTTGACCAAATTCCCCATGAGGAGTTTTCTCAACTCTTCCTGCCCCTTGGATAGGTTTAGGAAGATTTCTCTGAACTGAGTCTCTTGAGTATGAAGATCTTGGTTGTCTGGTTGGAAAGCCATTGCTGAAATAAACAGCGAGAACATGAGAGACCTGTACTGGATGACCTGTTATGCAATGATATGTATGATATATGTATGCAATGTTTTCAAGGATCTCGCGGGGTAAACAAGAAACTTGTTAGAATTTGTTATAAGAAACTTCGTGTTGTTAAGAGTCCTTCTTCCAGAGTCAAGCTCGCCATATCGAGTGGGTCATAGCCCCTGACTCAAGTTATCATGTTTTGATCTCTAGACGGCATTGGCTAGAGGAAAATAAATCCCCTTTTCCCCTTGCTGGACATTTGATTTACCATAACCTGCATCACAAGCCCTTGAGATCCTTGAAATGGTTAAGGAAATGTTAAGGCATGATGTTATGATGTGTATGATATGCGTTTAAGCAAAAATGTGAGGTGATGTAAGTAAACCCTGCAATAAATACAAATTATGGGATAAGGACTAAACAAAACCTGCAAGGAACCCATATTGTCAGATGACAAGAATGTGCAAGTAGTTCAAGTTTGAAGGCACACAAGTCACAAAAAAAAAGCCCTTAGATTTCAGGCTGGCATGGAGTTTCATAGGTAAGTATCCTCTTGAGTTTAGATGGCTTAAAACTTGTCCTATAAATAGTAACCGGGTTCTAAGGAGCTCAATATCATTGGATTGTTTTCTATGTTCATCGTTTTGGTTTAGCCACTGAACTAGCGGCCAAAATATTCCAAGAAAACAATCCTCAATGAGTGTAGTATCGAGTATCTACCAACTTCGGACTGCACCAAAGTCGGTCATCTCACTACCCCTAAAAAAGGCCAAGATGGTCAAGTAAGGTTCTAGGTCATTAGTGCTTAGTGACATCACTCAGCGGCCCCGTATTCTCTTTGATTGACTCAAAGGCTACCGGTACTCACAAATATGTCGCACTAATATAGCTATTGCTTCAACCGTGTCGGTATACCCCGCACAGTTTCCACAATGTATTGCTATCTATGAATGTTTCCCAAATCCGGGTGGAGGATTTCAAACCCAAACAATAGAACCAAGATTAAAGCATAGAAAGCATACAATTGAAAACACAAGTGATCTAATCCTAAGGTACACCTCACACAACTTTCCCCGGTAGAGTCGCCAGTTCTGTGATCGGTGGGAATGAGAACTGACTGTTTTGGAATGCTGGTTCACGTTTGCGTTTGTTTTTGCAAAATGTCGCGGTAAGCAAGAGTCGCCATCGTCTTTTATTTTATCCAACAAGGAAAGGACAAAAGCACAGAAAAATTCCTTTTCGAGATGTTTCTCGGGTTCGGGAGGTAGATTATAGAAAGGGAAGGTATTAGCACCCTTTCTATCTGTGGTTATCCACGGGCTCTTAGGTACTTGCTCACTATGTTTTCAAAAGTTTGCTTTTCTTTGTGTTTGTGGGTTTTGAAAAGAGTTTTTGTTTTTGAAGAGAGTGTAAGTGCGAAAAGTTTTGTTTTGTTTTTAAAAGGAGCAAGTACTTAAGAACCTCTACCTACTCAAAAAGGAATTAAACTGTGTAAATGTCCCTTAGACAATGCTATCCCACTATTGAGGAGTAGGTAGCATCGTCGTTGGAGTTTTCGGGTCAATTCGATTTAAGGGGCTTGTGGTCACTAAAGCAACGTTAGGACGCCTTAGCGGTAATCCTAATGTCTTAGATCATTTTATCCGAGGCAACCGTTTCGAGGCAACTTATGATCTTTGGACAAAAGGACGACCTCTAACACATCCTATACTTAATGACCATGTTCGAGGCAACCAAGTGAGGCGTACCCTAAGAGTGGCATGTGTGAGTGTGTCAATTTTCAGTTTATATTATCTTTGCATGTCATGGTGAGCTACGGTTGATTTTAAGTTAAGAGTTAATCTTGTCATGCATAGCCTAGTTAGCATACATCTAAACAGTTAATATATGTATAGGAATTTAAAGTGCGGGAATTGTAAATCCTACGCTATTACAAGGCTTCGGGGAGGGGGATTATTTACATGTCCAAAATTGGGGAATAAAGCAGTAAAGTGTAAAAGTCTTAGTTAAGCTATTACAAACCAGTAGACAGTTATAATAAAATAAACGCGCGCGAATCTGAAAATAACCTCTAAAAATCCTAAGAATAAAATCTTTTTGTTGTTTTTTATATAAAAGAACATAAGGCCTAAGTCAATTAATTTTTTTAATTTTAAGAAAAATGTTAAAATAATTAATTTATTTATTTAAGAAATAAATATAGTTGGAAAAACAACTAGCCTAATGTTTTTGTGATTTTTTTTTATTTTAATGTTAATTAAAAAGATAAAAAGATGTCAATGAAAACAAAAATAAAATACAAGGGGGATCCTTCGATCCAAGGAAAAAAAGGAGCTTAGAGCCAAGGAGGGAATGGAAGCTTCGATCCAAACAGGGTCATGGTTCTTTCGATTGGGCCAGGAAGTGGGCATGAACAGCCTTTGATCCAGGGAAGGGGATTTCCCTTCGATCCTGGGAAAAATGCCTTCTTCGATCCAGGAGGACTATGGGAAGCTTCAATCCAGAGAAGGTGTCTCCTTCGATCTGGGATGCTATACCTGCAAAAGTATGTTAGCAAAATAAAACTTAGGGCCTGGTATCGAACCTCAGGCCCTTCGATCCTGCGTGCACTGAGTCTTTTCAGGCTAAATCTGCAGCAAATGTTAGCAAACGAAGAACATGACCTGGGGCCAAACCCAAGCCCTTGAATTCTGTCTAGGATGGCAAATCAAATGGGATAGAAAATATGGAGGTGTTATGCAAAATGAAAAGTTTTGACAATTTACCCTCTCTTACCAGCAGATTGAATCTTCGATTTGGGTATTGGCTGGATGGGAGCACTTTCAATCTGAGGGCTTATGGGCGTGGGGATGTTCGTTGGATGGCTGCTTTGGCTTCGATGAAAATGTTGATAACCTTTGGTGGGTTGTGGGCAGTGTATCTCCAAATCCTCTGTTTTTTTCTGTGTTTCGTTCTGTCTCTGTCTATTTTTTCTGGCCTGTTTGTGTTCTGGATATGTATGCTGGTCCTTGTATTTATTGGAGTGTGGGGGTCTAGTAACGGCAAGAGACAACCCATTAAACAGGCCTTTAAAGCCATGAGACAAGAATCATACACATTAAAATATTTCCTTTTTTGAAATATTCATGTCTCTTTGGAACCTTGAATGAACCTGGACACTTTTGATTTTCGAGTGCATTCAGACCCTGCTCTTCGATTGGTCTTGAGTTGCCTCCTTCGAACGGACTTCTTCTGCTTCGACTGCTTGATTTGAAAAGAATCACTCTGGTCGAATCAACTCTTGTGGAGTTAGGAACAGAAAAGGCAAGAATCTGGCCTTTAACTCAGGAATTGAATCCACAATCAGCATTTAATTATTTCTATATTTGCAAGGAAAACATGCCATTTTCTCATGTTCAGTGTACCTGGACATGTTTTTTTGAGTGCCCTCTTGATGGCCTCTTCGAATGGCCTGGAAGGAGTTCTTCAAATGGCCCTTGTCCAAACATCAATCGAAGAGTACTTATTGAAATATCAATCGAAGAGTCCTTTGCTACGCCAATCGAAAGATCTTGTTCAGATACCAATCGAAGGGTACTAATTAAATTCCAATCGAAAGGCTTTGTTAACAGGCCAATCGAAAGGTGTTGTTCATGCTAATCGAAGGACATAGTTAACATGCCTGTCGAAGCTGCCTTGACGCAATGCTAAATCGAAGGATCCCTTGGCATGCCAATTGAAAGGCTTGGCCCAGGGTGCCAAACGAAAAGGTCTTTCAGAATTCCAATCGAAGGCCTTGACACAATGCCAATCGAAGTGCTTGTCCATAATGCCAATCGAAGTGCTTGTCCATAATGCCAATCGAAGCATTTTTGGAATGTCACTCAAAGTGCTTGTCCATAATTCCAATTGAAGGGAATTATCCATGCCAGTCGAAAGGCTCCTTCAGAACACCAATCGAAGGGTCTTTCAGAATGCCAATCGAAAGGCACTTAAAGCACCACTAAAAAATTTCTTTTTCCTTAGGCAAGGGTTTCTGGTCAACCATGCAGGGGGGAGACTTTGGAAAACATGAGAGGGCAAATTTTGGGGTACAACACTCACCATATACTCCTTTTCACCCCGTACAGTGACAATCTTCCCTTTCAACGGATATTTCAACATTTGCTGGAGTGTGGAAGTAACTGCCCCAGCCTCATGGATCCAAGGACGACCCAGCAAATAAGAATACGACGGCCTGATATCCATCACATAGAAAGTGGACTTGAAAGTCTGAGAGCCTATCTTTATAGGGAGGTCCACTTCCCCATGCACCATTCTTTTCGACCCGTCAAAAGCTCTTACCACAATGTTACTAGGATTTAAAGTCAAACCCTCGCAATCCAACCGGTCCAACGCCTTCTTGGGCAGAACATTCAGCAAAGACCTGGTATCCACCAAGACATGAGCCATGGTAGTGCCCCTACATTTGATCGAGACATGCAAAGCATCGTTGTGTTTCCTTCCCTTCAGTGTCAGGTCTGCATCTGAAAAACCCAGCCCATTGTCAGCAGTCAGGCTAGCCATGTAATCTTTAAATTGATCAGCTGAAGTCTCTTGTGGCACATGCATAGTTTTAAGGAATGCAATCAAAGCCTTCGTATGGGCCTCGGAGCATACTAGCAGGGATAACATGGATATCTTTGAGGGGGTCTGCCCCAGTTGTTCGACCACATTGTAGTTGCTCTTTTTAATTATTTTCAAAATTTCCTCTATCTTTTGCTTAGAGGTTTCCATAACAATTTTTCTAGGTGCCTCCATCCGAGTAGGCTCACCTACAGCTTCTTTGTCTCGCATCCCAGATGACTTATCGGCAGGGGTAACAACTGGAGTAGTAACTGAAGTACTAGCGGGAGCAGAAGATGAAATAACGATAGGCTTAGTGACAGTCTTTGGGGAGATCTCAGGAGAGAAAACTCTTCCACTTCTAGTAATCTTGCTAGTCCCGACAATGTTACCGACATCAGGATCAACTTCTTCGGTTTTCAAGTTCTGTTTAACGCCATGATAGTATACATCAGCGTCATAATGCCAAGGGACAACTTTGTCTGAGGTGTACGGGACAGGACCAGGACATGTGATTATCAACGGAGCGATTCTTGTAGTGGGTGTAATCCTAACAGGTTTTCTCGAGGAAACCTTGGAAGGACTGGCAAAAATGGTTATAATAGCAATATCTTCACACGGAACAGTTGGAATCAAAGTCTTTTCGAACAAAATTTATCTGTTGTCCATCAGGCGTTGGACACCTGTCTTCAGCAAATAACAACCAGAAGGTAGGGATGAACATATATGACAACCTTCACCACAACCCGGAAATAAACCGGCCAGCAAAAAATTCTTCTTAACAGTCATAAGGGGAGTAGAAACATCATCAACTGAGGTCACAAATAGATTCGTATCAACGGAGTTAACTCCACGGTTGTGTCTAGGCATGGGAGCAGTTATGACATTGGGCTTTTCCTGAGCATCGAACTCAATCTCCTTGGCTTCAATCAGATCTTGTACTTTATTTCTCATAGCCTAGTAGTCATTTGTATCGTGACCAGGACTCTGAGAATGGTAGGCACACCGAGCGTTCGGATTATAACAAGGAGAGGAGGTATTAGGATTTTTGGGAGCCTCTTTCAAAGCTGTCAAGCTGGATCTCAGCAAGTGAGGTAGCACTTCAGCCAATGTCATATTGATGCGGGTAAACTGCCGTTATGGTCTTTCCACCCTTTGTTGATTGTTGCGTTGTGGAGAAACTGCAGGTCTAGGTATCATCACGGCACTTACTGTTTGGCAATGTTAAGCCCTGCTTTGGCCCCCTCGGGCTATAGATGGTACTGGCTTCCTTCTTACCAGCAAATGGCTTCTTTACTGAGCTTGAGGAGACATCTTTCTATATTTTTCCACTCCGGATTCCAGCTTCCACCCTTTCTCTAGTTAATATTAGCTCAGTAAAACCAGGCGATGGGCTACCAATTAAATGGTTGAAGAACGAACCAGATAGCGTCCCAAGAAACATGTCGACCAACTCCCTATTCGACAAAGGGGGTTGGACTCTCCCAGCCAAATCTCTCCACTTCTGCACGTAGTCCTTGAAGCCTTCACATGCACCCATGGACATACTCTAGAGTTGAGTACGGGTAGGGGCCAAGTCGGCATTGTATTGATACTGCTTGTAAAAAGAGGCAGCCAGATCCTCCCAGTTTCGGACATTGATTCCCTCCAATTGGTAGAACCATTCAAGTTGAGTCCTTGATAGATTGTCTTGAAAGAAGTGAACCCACAAGTTTCTATCAGCGGTGTGGGGATGGATCTTCCTTACATAGGAACAGATATGAAGCTTCGGGCAAGACACCCCATCATACTTTGAAAAAACCAGAGCCTTAAATTTCTGCGGGATGACCACTCCTGACACCAATCCCAGTTCTTCGAAATCCAACCCTGGTATTCTTTGGATCTCCATAGCACTTAACCGATCCTCTAACTGCTTGTACCTATCCTCAGTGGGAGGATACTGCTCATCATTGTAGTCGGTATCATTATCAGAAACCTCAGGACTGGGATCCTCTTCCTTTGTCTGCCCCTCTTGATTTTCCCCCTCTTTGGATGAGGAAGTCACATCAACTGATTGCTTTAGTGTCCCCCGAATCTTCTTCCCATATTGAGGGCACCAACGCGCTTCTTCTTCTTCTTATTCTCTTTCTCTTTCAGGATGAGGGCCTTCATATCATCTTTCCCTTTTGTCAGAGTTACGAACATCTGCTGAAACTGGGCATTTTGTGCCTGAAGATCTTTGATGCTTTGTTCAGAAGACATATCTGCTTGAAATAAACAGCGGAGGAGATGAGAAACCTGTAACAGAACCTGTTTATGCAATGTCATGGATGGTATGCATATGCAATGATTCCAAGGAATTTAAAGATTTAAATTTGTTCAGACCAAAAAAGGAACACACATCATATTAATAAATCCAAGTTTGCGTACATTATGCCTCTTTGGGCTTACAATGAGAGAAACAAACATACAACAAAACTCCTAAGACAAAAAGGTTGAACACATTCTCTTTGGCGTAATGTAGGCGTTCAGATTCCTTTCTTCATGAAGCTGCTTGGTGAGTTCCATAACCTTCTTCTCACTGGCGTAAATTTGGGCTTCACAGGTGTCTTGCTCTTCCTTCAACTGAACCCAAGCATTTTGCAAGTCTTCGAGAGAAGTAGGCATGTCCGGATGATGGACAGTGTATGGGACGTCTCCTTTAACAATAGGCTCTATGATAACAGGGAGGATATAAGGGTAAGGCATTAAGAGACTTTGAGCATGAGCCCGTACCCACCGAAGGTAAGGCTCGAGTGGGATAGAGTTTTTGTGTCCCAAAATTCTACTGTCCACCTTGTTCACCATTCTCCAAGCTCGTGTAAACCTCTTCTATAACATTGGTCTTCCTTATCATAGTCGAACACCAGGTCTTGAATGAGCATCTTATGAGGGGCGTCTCTTCGGGAATACCCAAACTGTCGAAGAGCTAAGCATGGATTATAGGTGATACCTCCCCTAATACCAAGCAAAGGGATGTTAGGGAATTCCCCATAGTGGTAAATAATAGAGACGTCTTCCAAGGATCTTGAACACCAAAATATGTCAGAGTGGGTGAGGGACATCATCCTTTGAGACCAAGTCAGTCTTTGCTCATTCTTCAATGCTGATTGAGGTAGGTGTGAAGTGAACCACTTAGCGAGTAAGGGAATACAACACAAGAGAATATCTTTTCTCTTCATGGTGCGGGTATGAAGGCAATGCAAGATGTCTCCCAATAAGGTAGGTACGGGATTGCGAGAGAGAAAGACTTTGATGGCATTAACATCTATGAATTGGTCTGAGTTGGGGAACAGAACCAAACCATAAATGAGAAGAGCCAGGACATCCTCAAAAGCTTGGAAATTTATTTCATCCTAGAATGAACGAGCCTTCTCCAATAGAAACTTGGCTAGGAAACCTTTAACCCCGCTTCTTGTCTCCCAATTGGCTATGATGTTGGCTCTCTTCATATGAAAAGCTTCGGCGATGACTTCAGGCTTTGGAATCCCTTCTAGACCGGTGAACGGTATCTGATCAAGCACGGGCACCCCTAAGAGTAGAGAAAACTCTTCCAGTGTAGGTACTAACTGATAGTCTGGGAAAGTGAAACAATGATGTACGAGATCAAAGAATTGGAACAACATACACATCATCTCTTCTTGGAAACCAGATGTGGCCAAACTGAGGAGTCGACCGTATTTTTTGGTAAAAAGAGAATCCTCGGGCACTCTTGAGGCTAACTCTTGAAGCTGAGGGTGTGCTTTTACAAAGCTGATTCGGATGGTGTTCCTTCAGACGGAATCCATGACCTACAAAATAAAAACAAAGATAAATTTCTAAATCCTTGAAATGGTTAGTGAGCATGCGTATGATGCTTATGATGTTTATGATGTTATGTACAAGTAAACATATATAAAGCAAACAAATCCCTATGTTTTGGGCTTGCATGAGGTTTTATAGGTAAGTACCCTCTTGAAGTTTAGTTGGCTCAACCTGTCCTAGTAATAGTGATCGGGTTCTAAAGGATCTCAATATCACCGACCTTTCTCTTAGGCATTGTCTCAGCACAATCAATCTTTTCTTGCGGCCGAGATATCCCAAAAGTCCAGCCTCAATGAGTGTAGTATCGAGTATCAACCAATTTTCAGCTCTACACCGAAACCGGTTATCTCACTACGTCCTAATGGCTAAGTTTGTTCAATTAGGGTTCTAAAGTCAATTAGTGCTTTATGACGCCACTCAGCGGCCCCGTATTCTCCTTGATTCACCACGAGGGATACCGGTACCCACAAATGCGTCACACAAACATAGCCATTGTTTCAACCATATCGGTCTACACTGTACAGTTTCCACAATCTATTGCTATTTACCTAAAGAGGTGTCCCAGATCCGGGTGGAGGATCAAAGCAAACCCAAACAAAGAATAAAATGTAAAGCATGCAAGTCAAACAAAGAAAGAAATTAAATATGATCTAACCCTAAGGTAACCCCACTTTAAGAATATCCCCAGCAGAGTCGCCAGTTCTGTGATACGGTGGGAGAACTGATTTTGAGTTTTGCGTTTTGTGTTTGCAAATGTTGCGGTTTAGCAAGAGTCGCCACCGACTTTTCTTTTATCCAAAAGGAAAGGTGAAAAAGCACAGGAAAGACCTTTAGTGATGTTTTCTTGAGTTCGGGGGTAGATTATGAAAAGGGAAGGTATTAGCACCCTTTTCATTCGTAGTTATCTACGGGGTCTTAGTTGCTCGCTAGATCACTTGCTTTTGTTTGAATGTGCTTGTGGTGTGGGTTTTGAAAGTATTTTAAAAATTTCTTTGTAATGGTTCTCGTTTCTATAAGAACGCGTACAAAGTGTTTATTTCGAAAATAATTCAAAGATGTGTTTGTGGAATGTGTTTTTGAAAGTGGTTTTGAAAATGTGTTTTCTTTGTAATGGCTCTCGTTTCTATAAGAACGCGTACAAAGTGTTTGTCTTTTGAAAATGTTTCAATATGAAAGTGTTGGTGTAAAAGATGTTTTTGTTGTGAGCAAGTGAGCAACTAGGAGCAAATCTACCTACTCAAAAGGTCTTAGATGTTCTTTTCCTCTTCCTTTAGACATTTCTATCTTACCATTGTTTTGGTAAGAAGCCCCATCGTTGGATGTGAAGGGACGGACGTTGGGACGTTTGTATAGTCATAGAAGGCAACTCATGGAACGTTTTAGCAATGTCGTTTTAGGGGCTAGATCGTTTACCGAAGTCAACATCGAGGGTCATCGAGGGACTACGATCTTTTATCGAGGGTCTTTTGCTAAAACGCATATGTTCGAGGGACATGACCATTTTTTTCGATAGGTAACAAAGCGGGATTACCCTAAGGGTGCGTGTGTGCAAAGTGTGTTTGATTACATGCATTTAGTCTTGATTAGGTTGTCTATTTGTCAATTTCATGTCTTGCTATACACACCCTAATTACTAGCATTTATATTCAAAAGCGATAAATTGCAGAAATGTAAAATCCTACGCAAATTACAATATTTTAGGGACGCGGGTACATATTTATGATGGGGATTGCAAATAAAATTAAATCCTAAGTTACTATTACAACCATATTGAAATTTACAATATATAAGAAAGGAAAAGGACTTATTTAGAAAATGGTTTTTTATCTTAATGAAAAAAAGAAATAAATTAAAAGAAAAAAATATTTTTATGCCTTTTTATATTGATGAAAAGGGTTTTAATGTTGAAAATGATGAGAAGTAAAATAAATGAGATGTAAGACCAGCGTGCTGCTACAAGCAAAACAAACGGAATCAGAAGTTCTGAAGCCAAGAGGGTTGTGACTTAGCAGGGGACATCAGTGGGTATCAAAAGTTCTGAGTTGGTAAACTTTGGGGTCCTGCAAGGAACGTTAGAGGGAAAACACAGAAATTCTGGGTGGTATGTGCTGAACTTCTGAGTGTTAGAACAGTGAGAAAGTCTTAGAAATTCTATGCATGTTAAAACAATGAGTGGAAACATCAGAAGTTCTGTATCGTGCTAAGCCAGTGAGTGAACATCAATAGTCCAGTGCGTTATTAGCATGTAAGCATCAGAAGTTCAATGTGTGTTAACAGTGAGAAAAATCATAGAAGTTCTGTATGTTTAAACAGTGAGGAGAACTCAGAAGTTCTGTGTTACATTTTGACCCTTTTTTATATTAATCAACACAATAGTAACTTCTTCATTTTTTAACAAACAGCAAATTAGAAGAATGAAAGCAAAATAGTTTATAGAAGTTATGATCCTAATCCTGAGCCTAGCCTTAATCAAGAAGTTGTGTCACACAGTCTTTTCTATTCATGCAATGATATAGACAACATCAGTACTATGATATTTACATGTTTAATGATGTTCTGAATGAAAAAATGTAAAGTCAGAAAGACTTACCTTGAACCTGGAGCGTGTGTTTGGACTGATGCCTTTAGAGGTTCTGAGGTCAGCGAGAGCAATGGAAGAGAAGAATGCCAAGTTCTTTGATTCAAAGGGAAGAACGAAGGTTTTTTTTCTGTTTGGGGTTTCTGGATTTTTGTAAAGGGGTTCCACAGATTTCTTTTCTCTCTTTTGATGATTCCCTCTCTCCAAAAGCCCACCAGCCCCTTGAACGCGTGATGGAGCGTCTTATTTATAGGTGGATTTGTTGTGATTTTGGGGGGAAAACAAATGGGATTTAAACCCTTTTGGTATACTGTTCCAATGCTTTTTAATCACAGTTTTTGTATGCTAATATGATGCAAATATGGGGCTTGAGGAAGTTCGGGCGTGGACTAGGTCAGCAGCTGATTACAGGACTGTGATGTAGCAGGGCAGCAGGTTATTTAAATAAGGTTTTGGGATTTGGTGATGTTCTGATCATAAAAGATCAGAAACGTAACCTCCATGCGTTGAATAGTCATGTTCTGATGGAAGACTATGTTATGAACCATGTTTGCAACTTCTGACCGCATTTGCGTGGAGGCTGACTCAGAAGTTCTGGGATATCACATTCTCTTAACACTTAGAAAATTTTCCCAAATGTTTAGAAATTTGATTTTTTCAAAGTAATTCCTGACTTCTGATTTTGATGAACTAATTTCATGCCTTGATGAAATATAATTGTTGAAACTTGATTTTTGATTTAAAAGTCAAAGTTTGACCTTTTCAGTGTGCTTTTGACCATTTTGCCCTTGTGAGTGATTTTCCTGAAAAGGTGTCATTCAAGACTTGGAACTTGATAAAAGCAAACCTGAGAGTCCAGGATGACCCTTTGAAAAATGAGAGGGCAAATTTTGAGGTACAACACCATGCATCTTCAGCCCACTGATTTTTTTTAATCTTTTCTTTCTAATCTCAAAAAACCACCTTAGGCCTAACATTCAAACAAAACAGTTTTTATTACAAAAACACTTCAACTCATTCCACACCCCTGCCTTTACTTTTATATTTTATCTTATATTATTTTTATTATTTTCATTATCATTAATATTATTATTATTATCATTATTTTTATTAACAAAAACCAAAAAATATTTTATATTCTTATTATTTTCTTTTTAGTTCATTTTTGTTTCTTTTTCTAAACTAAAAAAGATAAAAAATATTTTCTTATTAAATTTAATTTCTTTTCTCAATTATTAATTAAATAATTAGACTTAAGTTTATTTTCTTTTCTTTTAATTAAAATTAACTTAGAAATTAGGACTTATTTTAATTAATTAATTTTTATGCTAGTTTAATTTAATTAAAACATTGTTTTCACAAAAAACCCTAAAAATTTTGCTTTCTTCAATTAAATTAATTTCTTTGTTTATTAACTTAATTTTAATTTTCTTATTTTAGTTAATTATTTTTTTCTAGTTAATTAGGTTAAAAACAATTTTCTTAAACAAAATCCATTTCCTTCTCCATTTATATTCTTGTATATTTATTCATTCTTGTACATTATCGTTCAATTCAATATGGTTGTAATATTAACTTAGGTTTAAATTACTTGTTTTCCCCCATTTGTAAATTTGTGTCCCCATCCCCCAAATGATGTAATAGCGTAGAACTTTAAATTTCCATAATTTTTCACTTTCAATATAATGCTAGTAATTAGGGTTTGTGTGACAAGATAAAATCAATAACTAGAAAACCTAAATAAAGATAAGCCAAACATGAAAAATGAACACTTGCACCTCTAGAGTTAACTCCACTTTGTTGCCTTAAGAAAAATGGTCATGTTATGCATGTGATATACTTTAGCAAAAAAAAATAATCGAAAATACAAGATCATAGTCCTTCGATGATGCTTCAAATATTGCCTCACAAATGATCTTAGACCCTTAAGAAATTTTCTAAGGTATCTCACTACATTGCTATCTATGACTATATGATGACCCACGTCTGTCCCTTCACATCTAAAGATAGGGCTTCTTATCAATCAATGGTAAGATAGCAATATCTAAAGGAGGAGGAAATAAACAAATACTTTTTGAGTAGGTAGAACGTTCATAGTTGCTCGCTCACAATCATTCTTCAAAACATCTTTCAAAAGCACACCAACACTTTCAAACATGAAATATTTTCAAAAGTCAACACTTTGTATACATTCTTATAGAGACGAGAATCCTTACAAAGTTCGCCTAAACGAAGACACCTTTAAAAAATACTTTAAAAAATAATCACAAACACATTTCAAACAAAGCATTTCAAAGTGAGTTAGCAACTAAGAGCCTGTAGATAACTACGAATGAAAATGGTGCTAACACCTTCCCTTTTCATAATTTATCCTGAACTCAAGAAAATTCTCAAAAGGTCTTTCCTTTTATTTTCACCCTTTCCTTTATTGGATAAAAGAAAAGTCGATGACGACTCTTGCTATCTGCAACAATTACGATCAAACGCAAAACAACCAAGTCAGTTCTCCCACCGTATTACACATTGGAACAAGTTTTTATGGTGAGTCTTATTCTCACAGCACAAATGCAATGCTGAAAGAATTTTGCAATGCAAAATGGGACAGTAATGCTGATGGATGTTTCACCTTGAGAAACAGTCTGATTTTTTATTTCAATAAGAAGCAAATATATGCTTTTTGGTGTACTGTTGAAGCTGGGTATGGTAAAACAAGAAGTAACTTCTCTCAACTAGTGTGGATTGAACAAATATCAAAGGAATATAATGTCAAACAGGATGTCATGACATTACATTGTGATGGTCTAAATTCTATCAAATATCTCATTCAACATAATTGGAATAAGAACTTTGACAGTCATAATCACCTTATCAAGAATCTTGTTGAAGCCAAGGTTGTTAATATGGAGTATGTATACACTAAGGAACAACTGATTGTTATGTTTACTAAAGCCTTATATGCAAATCAATTTAAGAACATCACGAGTGAGCTAGGAACCTGCATTATTGAGAAATTATAGTCGTTACAGGTATAGAGGAATGCAATAAATACTTTATCTTTCCTCTATGTTCTGAGGCATGATATGCCTAAGCCAATTGATATTGTTGAAACTGTCAAAGTGTTGAACAAAAGGTCTCTGAAAGAACAAAGGGCTGGTTTAAAGAAGACATGTTCTAAGGTGGTACTAGTAGAGGAGTTCAGTACCAACACTCCTAAGAATTATGACAGCGGGAAGGATTGCATAAGGATTTTTGACAGAGTAAAAGGTGAAAGACCACCAGAAGATGATACAAGATGTTTGTTTCTACCTGCTATTGTGTGTTTCCAATGCTACTTTTTGCTTCCATCTGTTAATTGTGCTTGTTTACTTGTGTGCTTCCAATTCTTATTGTAAAATTACTCTATTTTTGTTAATTTTTTGGCTAAAAAGGAGAAGTAAAGTGTTAATGTGTGTTTGCTTGGAAGTTTGTTTGTCCTAGTGTTGATGTCATGTCAAATGTCTTGAAATGTTGATTAACATTGTGATAGGATTGTACTACTGCTTATGGAGAGTAGTCTTTGTTGTTATCTGCTATCTGTGCAACTGTTTAGGGGGAGCATGATTGTCTGTCATGCTTTTTGCTGGTGCTTAAGGGAATTTACTTTTGTTGTTACTACTGATATGTGTGTTCATGATGCCATACGAGATGTTTTGACATCTTGCCTAAAGTATTTTGCCTGAACTATTAGTATTTTATACTTCTTGATTTAAAAATCAACTAAACTAAATGTATTTCCTAGTTGTATTTATATGTTCGGTGAGGATGCCTTAAGGAAAATACAATTTTACCCTGTCTCCTTGAAAGAAAATTCTTTCACCCTCTTAACTAACTCAATTTCAATTGCAACAACTCCATGAACAATACCACTATCCATTCACATGGCCTGATAAATAATTTCTTAAAACAAAACAAATCAATATTACCAATTTATCATGACAAAATTAAGATAAATTATTAAAAAAACACCGGAGAAATGGAGAAAACAAAACAACACCATATTAGTTGATTAACAACTTTCTACATTAAATAACAATTCTTCTTAAATGAGAGAATAAGAACAATGATCTAATTCAATAACCCTTACTCCTCTTGAAGTACAAATTATTTTTACTGTTGTTCAACAAAATTTGAGTCCACATGTGCAATATTTCTTTAACACAATCATATTATATCTTCTGCAGGAAGATGCATACTTATGCAATATTAACATCATTAATTTGTATTCAATCAACTAATGAAAATAAAATCATGTAAAAATAAAGGAGGGCTCAAATTTTGAAATCCCATCCCTTAAGAAACCAATTGTCTGTCCAATTAGAGAATCGCATACACATAGACAGAATTATTATTGAATCAATGAAAAATTATAAATAAAACTAAACTTACACAGATTTTGAACAATGCATCTTTAATAAATAGAGATCCATCATGTCCATTTGACTCAAATGATTCATTTATTGCATCTTTCCAAGAAATTCTAATTGCTTCGGATTTCCATTTGCGGACAACTGAAGCCAATGATGAACTATTGGAAAAGAAAGATCTCATACTATCCAAAATTTCATCCTCCAACATCTTTTATTGATTGAATCCGCCAATACACTTATTAGTGGCTATTTGTGATTCTTCTTTCACTTGCAGTCATGCACTAGATTGATTGTTTGCATATACCAACCATTGTAGCTTCAGATCTATAAACCTGAAAAGAAATCCAAATAATAAAAAGTTAACTAAAAGCAATTTTGTGAATCAACATCATTTAATTTCTTAATATAATCAATGAAGATATGTTATATAACCAACCACAATTGGAATGCCAATAAAATTGTTGGCAAAAAATGAGTATAATTAAACACAACTCAACATGCTATGACAATTAAACACATTATCATGTGTATTATTAAACACTTTTCAGCATGTTATGACAATAAAATAGTTGGCAGAATATGATTCATCATCAGAATCATCTTCCTTCTTCTCTTATGGATCAAAAACCTTCACTTGTTTTTCATCATCATTTTTCTTATAAGACATTAAATGATCAAAACATTTGGATTAGTTATAAGCCTCCAACATTATCCAAATATATTTGAGGTGTGGTCTATGTCATTTAGATATATCTCAAAGGAGGTAAATGCAATTTACTAATGTTTATTATCCAGTGTACTAATACAAAATGAGCCTTATGGTATTATAATGTTATATTTATTAACTTAATTTCCGTCTACTAATTCAAGTAAATAAATGCTATTGTGAATTTGTAATTTCAAAGAAGATACAATCAACAACTGAGGTTGATACACTATAAAAATATGCACGCCATGCATTTTACTTCTTTTTTTGGGAAGCTTCTCCAACACCTCTGGTATTGTTGTATCCTAATTTTTGACCTAAGATCCCACTTCATATGCATCATTTCATCTCTAGAAAAATACAAAAATAGCTTATGTGTTTGCTCTTTGTGTCAATTAGAAGTTTTAAATCAAAATCTTCATCAGTACAAGTCTTGATCAATTAGGGTTTTAGTTTATTAAAATAGATCATTGACTTTTGACTCAGTACGTGACCTAATGGCTTGAGGAATGTTTCAAATAACTCAAATGAAACATCTTGACCTAATTATGTAGCTCAAGACATTTTCAAAAATACAATTGATTGATAGTGAAGGAATTGAAATCATGTGATGAAAAGTCAACTATCACACAAAAGTCAAACTTGGACTTTTTGGTCAATATTGAATTCAAAGATCAAGTATCATCAAAGCACTCAAATTTATAAAAATTCTGCACCAAGAATCAAGAGCATCAAGAAAGTCAACAAAAGTCAAAGTTGAAGACTTTCCAACACTTAGAAAAAATTCAAGTGTTTTTGTACTTAAAAAGCCCTAACTTCATGGACAAGTTTCACCAAGATCCAAGTTGATTTAGGAAAACTTTAAACATGAAAGTTGTATGGAATGGAAAGTCATACAACTTTGCTAATGAGGATTGATCTCCAAAACATGCTCAAATCAGGAGTTATAAGCATGAGAAGTTCAGTCAACACTTAGAGAAATTTATCAAACAATTTTGGTCAGTGTTTTATCTCAAATTATTGACCATTTTTAACTAAGATTCAAGATGATTCAAAGAAAGTGTTCAACATGAAAGTTGTAGATAAAGTTTCAAGCTTTCCAAATTTTCTAAGAGCATGAATTTATCTTTCTTGAGTTGGAAGTTTCGAATTTATAAAGTTGGTTGATCAAAGTTGCATTACAAGTCATTTTTGAGATAGCTTAATGATCAAGTCTTCAAGCCATGTTATGCAATCTCTATTTTCAAGCCATAATGCCTCTAAATCTATCCAAGATTAGAAGATTACACAAACTTTCAAGCATATACCCAAGAGATACAAGCCATTATCTAAATAACTTGTCATTTAAGGTAAAAAAGTTATCATTGTTATTCTTGAAAACTAAGCTTTTGGTACAAAGTTTGTATTTAGCCCATACCTCTACTTGTTTCTGATTAAACTCCACCATAAATCAAGGAAAGAGAGATCTCTTCATCCAACCCCTCTTGTACTAAGCATTGGGACCATGATTTCTCAAATTTCTTCTCCACTAAGTTTCAAAACTTTATACTTCAAACTGATCAGCTCCAAACCCTAATGGTTCTCAATAAATAGAGATTATTTCTATACTTAAAGACCACCAATTCACAACTCCAAAACACCCTTAATCTCTCTCAAAATCATAATTGGCTCAAAAACTCCATTAAAGCTCCAAAAGCACCATTTCTTCGAAATTTATCACCCTTGCCATATCCTTGAAAGCTAACCATCCTAACACCTCATAATCATCATATATAACTCATTCAAACCCTTGTTACACTTCTGTAGCATCATTATCATCATCCTCCAAACACAAAAATCGAGTCTTGCAACTTGACTTGGTCAAAGATTTTTAGTAACTTTCAGCATAAAGTAAGGATTGGAATACACTCTGGGAGGTCCAAGGAAGCTTAATCAATCATCACATTGCATGTAGAAGAGCTAGAAGAAGCATTGGACTATCTCCAATTTGTCAAAATTTTCAAACAATGATATCCATATACATGCATCATTTTTGTTTTCTTTATAAAGATAAAATATAGATATCAATGTCCTGAAGCTAACCATGTCCTTAGTTTTCACTTATATTGTATGTGTAGTAAGAATCGAAGCTTTGAATCGTTAGGGTTCGCATTTGGTACCAATAGAAATTCTTGTTTACCTTTGAGTGTTAGTTAAAATAAGTTACATGGTTGAAATCATGATTAAATTTCAAGCAACTTTCATGTTTACACTTTTCAAAAATGGTTGAGAAAATAAGCTTTTAGAAAATTCAAAAATGGTGGTGATGGTGTTGTCCGCGTGAAGAAGATGAAGTTCATCTACAATTTTCAAAATTTAGTTTATAATAAATTTATTATAACATGTTTTATAACCGGGTAAAACAGCTACCCTAGTGGCAAGAAGCGCGCACCTATCACTTATAGGGAGTGGGTTTGAACCTGCTGGTGTCCACCCTTATTTTTACAATTCATTTTTTTCACTTCTTTTTACAATTTTTATTAATATTTTCACCAAACAAACTAATCTTTTTTGAGCCAATTTTTTTCACACTCTTATTTTATCACCTCTATTTTATGAATATAAAAAATATCACAAAAATATAATTTACTTCATCATTTTTCAATTAAATCAAAATAGGTATTTTTTTAGGCTTTTTAAGGACTTTCCCTTTATCTTTTGATTGATTTTTCAACTTTTCTCATAAGGCTTGATTTTACCATGATAGATATTGATCCTCACTTGATATCATGACTCTTGAGTAAGTATTTCATGATATCTTGAGTTTATTTCAGGATTTTCTCATTTAAATCCAAAACAAATCTTGAAACATGTTCACAAATCAAAACTATGCTCCATGACTTTCATCTTGATTGTGATGCCTACATTGATTCAAACATTAAACTCGTTCATTTTTTTCACAAGTTTGTCACAATCTTTTTAAAACATATTTCCTTCATAAACTCCCACTAATCCAAGTTAATACCATGCTTGTTTGTTTACTTGTTATTTATCTTATCTTTTGTCACAACTTTTACTTTGATAAACATGTTAACCTCCCCCTTTGTGTTTAATACTTGTGATGCGTATGTTTGCTACCATGTTAGTGACTGATACTTTGTTAGACTACTCCCCCCCCCCTAAAAAAATTTAAAGGAAAATTATGATATTGTTGGCTATATAGTCATAAGTATGTGCATTCCCCTTTGTATCAAAACCTTGTGAATAATCACCCTATGTGTCTTCTTATACTCTAAAGAAACCTTTTAACCCTAAAATCTCAATTTTTAAACTATCACCTCTTTCATATAAAAACTTTTACTTTTTATCATTGCATTTTTAAAACTCTCTTTTTTAACCAAATGCTTCAATATACTTAAGCTTATCAAAAAAATTTCAAAAGACTAAAAGTGACTTAACCTCACCCAAATCTTTTTGCCACTTGGATTTTCAATTTAAAAATTTTCTCTAAGAGATTAGATATAAATTTGTCTTCATAGTTAAGACATGATTCTCATATCCACATAGTAATTATTGAAGTAAATGTGATTCTTTCCACATGAAGACGTTAGTTGGAAACTTGTTAATCTTTATATCCAAGTTAGTAGCCCTTTCTTTATGATGATGCAAGATCCATCTTCTCATACTTGTGGTGGTATTAGTTGAGCTTTCTCTCTTAAATATGATTAAATATCTTTTTCTTCTAAAATCAACTGTAATAAACCATTTTGTTATTTTTACCACGAACTACGAGGTTTAGATCCTTAATTGGTACATAGGTATAAGACTGTGTCTTTCCAAACAAAAATCAATAAAATATATTTCTTTTCCCCATCTCCACATCATTTAATAAACAATCAATTAGAACAACAAAAAACATATATAATAATTGGTTACTATAGAGTACTATAGACACATAGGGTGTTAATACCTTCCCTTTATATAACCAACCCCCGTACCTTGGATCTCTTCCATATGCTTTGATTTTAGTCTTTACTTCTTGCATTGCATGTTAAACAGCATGGTTCCGATCTTTCCCCTTTCCTTGGAAACAATAAAGTTCGGTGGTGACTTCTTTAAGTCTTTGTGAGTCTAGTTCCTCAATAGCTTGGTCTCCTCGATTTTTCACTACGACAGAAATGGAAACTTCACTAGGGACATGTATCCTCAAGAGGGTTAAACCTAGTTTATTCTATTTGTTTGTTATTATTATTACTATTAGTTTGTTTATATGTGATGTTTTGTGGTTCTTTGGGGGGTGATTATTGATTTTTTGCAAAATACAAATCTGCATAAACTCTTTTTCACTCTTCTACTTATTTCTAAAATCAAACATAAATCACATGCGCAGATTAAATCATGAACCCATTGAAAAACATGATCATATGCCCTCTCCTAACTTTGAGTTCCCTGTGTTTGAAGCTGAAGAGGAAGAAATACCTGAGGAAATTTCCAGGTTGTTAAAGAAAGAAGGGAAAGCCATTCATCCTCATGAAGAGCCGGTAGAAGTGATCAACTTGGGCACTGAAGAAGATAGGAAAGAAGTCAAAGTTGGGCACTAGTTGACCCAAATTTTAAAGAAAGGATAATAGAGCTTCTTCGAGAGTTCGTTGATGTATTTGCTTGGTTCTATCGAGATATGACAGGGTTCGATACCAATACTATGGAGCACCATCTGTCGTTAAAGCTAAAATGTTCGCTGGTGAAGCAAAAGCTTAGAAGAACTTACCCTGATATGGCTAAGAAGATTAAAAAGGAAGTTCAAAAATAGATTGATGCAGGTTTTCTTGTTACTTCTGAGTATCCTCCTTGGTTGGCCAACATAGTTCTTGTTCCTAAGAAAGATTGCAAAGACAGAATGTGTGTTGATTATCGAGATTTGAATAAAGCTAGCCCAAAAGACGATTTTCCGTTACCACACATTGATATGCTGGTTGATAACACTGCAAAATTCAATTTCATTTTGTTCATGGATGGTTTCTCCGAATACAACCAGATCAATATGGTGCCTGAAGACATGAAGAAAACTGCTTTTATTATGCCTTGGGGAATATTCTGCTATAGAGTGATGTCCTTTGGGTTGAAAAATGTTGGTGCGACATATCAAAGGGCTATGATTACTCTATTCCATAATGCATAAAGAGATTGAGGTTTATGTGGATGACATGGTTGCCAAATCACAAAATGAAGAAGACCATGTGGAATATTTTCTAAAGTTATTTCAACGCCTGAGGAAGTATCAACTCTACCTTAATCCTAACAAATGTACATTCTGTGTCCATTCGAGAAAGTTGTTAGGTTTCATCATTAGTCAGAAAGATATTGAAGTAGATCCCGACAAAGTCAGAGCTATTCAAGAGATGATTGTACCAAGAACAAAATAACAAGTGGTATGGTTTCCATGTTTGAACTATATATCCAGATTCATGTCACATATGACAGTAACTTGTGGGCCAATCTTCAAACTTCTCTGAAAATACCAAGGTTGTATATGGACTAGAGATTGTTAGAAAGCATTTGATAGTATCAAGGAGTATCTACTTGAACCTCCCATTCTAATACCTCCAGTAGAAGGAAGGCCTTTGATCATATATTTAACAGTATTGGAAGATTCTATGGGTTGTGTGTTGGGTCAGCAGGATGAACCTGGAAGAAAAGAACATGCCATTTATTACCTAAGTAAGAAATTCACATATTGCGAGTCTCGTTACTTAATTCTTGAGAAAACTTATTGTGCTTTAGCCTGGGATGCTAAGAGTTTTCGTCAATATATGATTAATCATACTACTTGGTTGATATCTAAAATGGATCTGATCAAGTACATCTTTGAGAAACCAACTTTAACTGAAAGAGTTACTAGATGGTAGATGCTATTATCAGAATATGATATCGAGTATCGCACTCAAAAGGATATCAAAGGAAGTGTTCTGGATGACCATTTGGAACACCAACCTATTGATGATTACCAATCTGTCAAATATGATTTCCCAGACGAAGATTTTATGTACCTGAAGGTCAAAGATTATGAATAACCTGAGTTCGGAGAAGGACTTGATCCTGAATCTCGATGGGGTCTAATTTTTGATGGAGTTTTTAATGCCTATGGAAGTGGAGTTGAGGCAGTTATCATTACCCCTGAAGGTTCTCATATTCCTTTCTCTACAAGGTTGATGTTTGACTGCACCAACAACATAGCAGAATATGAAGCTTGCATTATGGGTCTTGAAGAAGCAATTGATCTCAGAATTAAATACCTCGACATATTCGAAGATTCAGTTCTTGTGATTAACTAGATAAAAGGAGAGTGGGAGACACGCCACCCCGGCTTGATTCCCTACAAAGATTATGCAAGGAGATTACTGACTTTCTTCAATAAAGTCGAGTTGTACCACATTCCCCGTGAAGAGAATCAAATGGCTTGTGATTTAGCTACTTTGTCTTCCATGTATCAAGTGAATCATTGTAACGATATGCCCACGATCATAATCATGCATCTAGAAAGACCTGCTCATGTGTTCGTCGCAGAGGAAATTATAGATGACAAGCCTTGGTTCCATGACATTAAGTGTTTCCTTCAAATTCAAGAATACCCGCCTGGGGCATCCCGTAAAGACAAGAAGACTTTGAGGAGATTATTCGGTAATTTCTTCCTGAATGGTGATGTACTATATAAAAGAAACTTTGATATGGTTTTGTTAATACGCGTGGATGAACATGAAGCAGGTCTGCTAATGCAAAAAGTTCACGAAGGGTCCTTCGGTACCCATGCCAATGGGCATGCAATGGCTAAGAAAATATTGAGAGCAAGTTACTATTGGATGACGATGGAAACTGACTGTTGTAAATATGTGAGGAAGTTCCTCAAGTGCTAGATCTATGCAAATAAAATTCATGTGCCTCCGACTCTTCTCATGTTTTGTCCTCTCCATGGCCTTTCTCTACGTGTGGTATTGATATGATCGGTATAATTGAACCCAAGGCCTCAAATGGACATCATTTCATCCTGGTGGCTATTGATTATTTCACCAAGTGGGTTGAATCAGCCTCATACACGAATGTAACTCGCTAAGTAGTGGTCAAGTTTATCAAGAACCAACTCACTTGTCGATATAGTATGCCAAACAAGATTATCACCAACAATAGATTAAATCTGAACAATGTGATGATGAAATAACTTTGCAATGATTTCAAGTTAGAACATCACAACTCTTCTCTGTATATACCAAAGATGAATGGTGTTGTTGAAGCTGCTAGCAAAAATATCAAGAAAGTTATTCAGAAAATGGTTGTAACTTACAAGGATTGGCATGAGATGTTTCCATTCGCTCTACATGGCTATCGCACATCCGTTTGCACTTCATTAGGGGAAACTCTGTTTTCTCTCGTATATGGAATGGAATCAGTACTTCCCGTAGAGATTGAGATCCCATCAATGAGAGTTCTAATGGAAGCTGGGTTATCTAAGGTTGAGTGGTGTCAAAGTAGAAATGACTAATTGAATCTAATAGAAGAAAAGAGAATGATGGCCTTGTGTCATGGTCAATTATATTAGAAGAGAATGAAACATGTGTTTGATTAAAAAGTTTGACCTCGTGAGCTCACAGAAGGCGACCTTGTGCTCAAGAGGATCTTATCTTTTCAACCTGACTCTAGGGGCAAGCTGGCTCCTAATTTTGAAGGTTTGTCTGTGGTAAAAACAGCCTTCTCTGGTGGTGCAATGACTCTTATGACCATGGATGGTGAGGAGCTCCCGCGTTTTATGAATTTTGATGCAGTCAAGAAATACTTTGTCTAAAAGAAACAAAATAATAGTTCGCTAAGTTGAAAACCTAAAAGGCTGTCTTAGGCAAAAATGAGTGTCTCGGTGGACTAAAAACCTGAAAGGGTGGTCCAGACAAAAATTAGAGACATAAATAGAAAAATAATAAACCTGGTATATTGAAAAACCGAAAGGGAAATCTAGGAAAAAGTTAGGGACCTTTGTGACAAGTGTGATACGGTGGGAGAACTGACTTGGGTGTTTTACGTTTTATCGTAAATGTTGCGGATAACAAGAGTCGCCACTGACTTTTCTTTTATCCAATAAGGAAAGGCTGGAAAAAACAGGAAAAACCTTTAGAGATGTTTTTTGAGTTCGGGGGGTAGATTATGAAAAGGGAAGGTATTAGCACCCTATTCATCCGTAATTATCTAAGGGCTCTTAGTTGCTTGCTAGATCACTTGCTTTTGTTTAAATGTGCTTGTGGTGTGGGTTTTGAAAGTATTTTAAAAATGTCTTTGTAATGCTTCTCGTTTCTATTAGAACGCGTACAAAGTTTTGTTTCGAAAATAGTTCAAAGAGGTATTTGTGGAATGTGTTTTTTAAAGTGATTTTGAAAAGGTGTCTTATTTGTAATGGCTCTCGTTTCTATAAGAACGCGTACAAAGTGTTGTCTTTTGAAAATGTTTCAAAATGAGAGTGTTGGTGTATAAAATATTTTTGTTGTGAGCAAGCGAGCAACTAGGAGTGAATCTACCTACTCAAAGGGTCTTTAATGTTCTTTTCCTCCTCCTTTAGATATGGATATCTTACCATTGATTTGGTAAGAAGCCCCATCGTTGGATGTGAAGGGACAGTCGCAGGTCAATCGTACAGTCATAGAAGGAAACTTATGAGACGCTTTAGCAATTTTTTGTAAGGGACTAGATCGTTTTACCGAAGGCAACATCGAGGGACATTGAGGGACTACGATCTTTTTTTATCGAAGGGTCTTTGCTAAAGAGTCCCATATTCGAGGGACATGATTGTGTTTCCGAGGCAACGAGTGAGGTTACCCTAGAGGTGCGTGTGTGAAAAAGTGTATTTGATTCAAGTTATTTTGTCTTTGAAATTAGGTTATCTAGCGATTGATTTTAAATCTTGCCATGCATGCCTAATTACTATACAGTATAAGGAAAATAGTAAATTGCGGAAATTAAATTTCTATGCTATTACAGAGCTTTCAGGAATGGGGGTACAAATTTATAAATGGGGATGGATTAATACAATTAAATGTCCAAATAGGCAAACAATACAACCAAATCGAATCGAGCAATTAATTGAAATTACAACAATTTTATGAAGTAAAATTAATTAACAAAATAAAGATAAGGAAATAAGATTCTTGTTTTTTTTGTTTGAAAAGTTTGAAAAGAAAAATAGAAAAAATCTATTTCTATTAATTAGCTAAAAAAATTAAATTAAAAGCATGTATTTTGTCTTTTAGGGTTTTTGTTATTTAGAAATTAAATGAACGAATCAAAGCTTAAGCACAAAATAAATAGTAAAATTATTTCCAAAGTTTTTTTTATTAAATTAGAACTAAGCTAAATTGTGAAAATTAATTAACAAAAATTATGATTTATTAAATTAATAGAAATAAGTAAAACCAAATTAAATATTCAAAACAAAACACAATGGAGAGGTGGTGTTAAATTGGAATGGGGGTGTTGTCTTTTTTGGACATGGGCTTTAAAGGCTTAAGCCCAAGAGGTTTTGTTTTAACAAAAAAAAGAAAATGAAATAAACAGTCAGAAAAATGAAAAAATATCCCAAGAGGGTCTTGAACCCAGGACCTCACGCACATCATACACACACCCTAACCGCTACACCAAATGCTCATTCATTAATCTAATTGCCTTTGCAAAATGATAATGCAAAACTTAAAAAATGGGTTGGCCCAAGTAAACCAGGCCCAAACCCGGTTTAGGAAGGACATGGAAAGGGGTTTGGAGCCCTAATCAGAATGCTAATGTCATTGTTGTTGTTAATTGGGAAAGGAAAACAGAAACATTGTAAACCATATCTCTCCTCTCACACTTCAATCTTCTTCTTGTTCATCTTCTCTTTGTCCCTCTCGATACCTCTCTGTTCTAATGGCGAATCAATCTCTCTCTATTATCTCTCTTGTCTCTAGCTACCCTCATCCCCAGCGAAAACCCTAAAGCCCCAAATTGAATGCTACAGCGATTGAAAAAGGGTAAGGGAAGGTAAGAGCAAACCATAAGTTACCTCTTTTTTCAGCTTCTAAGGTATGGTCCAAATCTCAGCTTTGTCGCTTCCTCTGATTTGCGTATGACCTTTTGTGCGTTTTTGGATTTTTATGAGATGATTAGGGTTTTCTTCATGAGACAGAGGGGGTATGTATGTGAATGGATTTGTGAATGAACAAATATTGGTTGGATTGTCTATTTTTTGGTTTTTCTGCTTTTTGGGATTTTTTGTATGTTTGAAAGGAGGTTATGGTTTTGATAGAATCAGGTTGTTGGTTTGACTCTTTTGGTTCATGCTAATGCTTCCATCTAGAACATATGGAATTTGTTTGTGTTATGTTGAACAGGAATTGGAAATTTTTTTGGGTTTTCTGATTTGCTAATGTCTTTGCTGGTTTTTTGGGTATGCTGGCTTGGTTTTGCTCTTGGTTTGAAATCTCTTGTCTTTGTTGGTTTGGCTCTTGGTTTGTTTTATATTTTGTTTTTTGCCTCCCCCTGCTTGTGAAACAGCAATGGTTATTATATTGAAACAGTGTAAAAAAGTGGGGAGAAAATATTTTCTGATATGCTGACTTTGGCATTTTGAGATGCAGGCCTTGAGTTGTCTCTTTTGTGCAACACTTGGACTGAGTTTGGGCAGGGCTGACTTTGGCATTTTGTGTAAGCTAGGTGATATCCTTCAACTTGTCTCTTTCCTCTTTTTTCTTTCAATGAAATGTAAAGCTACTTTTATTTTTTTCTATAAAAATTCTGAAGGGTTTGTATAATTTAAGGAACATGATGATGTAATGTGGTGTGTTGGGTAAGCTAGCTATGCTTTGCCTTGTCCTGTTTTTGTTTTATTTGTTGCTGCCTTCTTTGTGCTGTTGTAATATTTTGTTGCAGGTTTTGTTGGCTTGTGCACTTGGGTAGCTTGCTTGCTGCATTGCAGCCTATTCTTGCTGCTATGTTTACAGCAGCTGCTGCATGCTTCTTGCAGCCTGCCTTTGCTTTGTTTTCCCTACTGCACTGTGATATTTTGTTGCTTATTTTGATAGCCTTGGGCTTGCATATTTTCTTGCCGTTTTGACAGCCTTGGGCTTGCATATTTTCTTGTTGTTTTGACAGCCTTGGGCTTGCTTGTAAATTTTCTTTTCCTTTTTGTGAACCAAGGCCCAACCTTGGGATTTGCAAAAACGGGAGAAGAGGGATTATGATAAAACAAGTCATCTTTAAATTTGATTCCTACATACAAACTCTAGTAATGATCTTTTTCCTTTCTTTACACATCACTTTTGCTTGAATTGCTAACTTTATTTTCTTTGTTTCATGAACATGAGGCGTGGATGGCAAGTGAGGATTGGATGGATTTCTTGAAGATGAAGAAAATAAGACTTGAAGAAATAGAACAAAATTTCTTTCTTTGTAAACAAAAATTTGTAATTCTTTGTAAACAAGACAAAAAATTTGTAATTCATTTCATTTGTAATGTAATAAACACAAAGCCTTGAATAAATTTGTAAATGATGAAATTTATTGTACAAAACTTGAGTTTTAATTTAAACTTTGCAATTCTCAATTGAATGCTTTGAATAAAACACCTTAATTTTGTAACTTGAACTTCAAGCAATCACAAATGACTCTTGTAACTTGTATTTCAAGTAAACCATGTGCCTTGTACTCCAATCAAATTCCTGAACAAAATAAATGCTTAAGAATTCAATTCCACTTGGTTAACTCGAACCCAAAACCATGGTCATTTAAATGAAAATCTTAATCTTCACATCATGTCCAAATCAAACTTGCACTCTCAAATAATAAACCTAACTCGGATATCCAAACCATAAATAATTTGTAACTGAAACAACAAAAACATGCCTTGACAATCATGAAACTTTCAACTTTATTTATTATGCCCAGCTTCTGCATTCGTCAACTTAAACTTCAAACTCTCGACTCGGTGACTTAGAGACGTTAAGGAGAAAACTTGAAATGCAAGGAGATGGAATCATTGACCAAATGCTCTGAACTTTGAGTTGTCTTTGAGGTAGGCGAAAGAAATATCTTCAAAAACCAAGGATCCAAAAGCCTAGCATCTTGATTAACAAATAGGGAAATAAACCCTAAATGCTGACTCATTGTCTAGGAAGAGAGTATGTCTGGTCAACTTCTGAGCCAAATTGAGTATTCGAGAAACCCTAGGATAGTATCTTGAATGAAAAATGGGAGGACAAATTTTGGGGTACAACAACAAGTAACTGAATTGGCCAAAGGTTTATCTTCCTCAAGATGTTTATTCTACAAAGGCACTTCATCAAATCATCTGCAGCAAGGTTTAAACACAGTTAGAATTCAAAGTTGATAGGGAGAATAAGATTGTGTATTTCAATATAACCTTTCTATAGTTACCATTTTTCAAACTTTGTAAAGATCTATGGAGCTCCTCCATTTGCGAACTACTATTCCATTAAATAAATTTGAGCCTTTGCCTGTTTATTTGCTACTCTTATCTTGTTTCGACTTTACAAAATTTCTTTTATTCTTGATGATGTTTTGAAACAATTTGTTAATAAAAATGTATTTTGAAATATTAATAGCAACAAAGAGTGTTTTCTTATAACTCATGAATCTAAAAGGAAGAGGCAATCATCTCCTCATTGATGTATGTGTTATTTTTCAATAGAATGTCAGTTATAGGCATAAATGTATATTCCTTTTGATTCCCCACTAATTTTATTCCTCGTGGGAAGGTTTTGCTTATGTTTTCTCGTCCATCTCTAGATAGGATAAATCCCCGTTTGAGTTTATTCCTCATTGGAAAGAGTCTTGTTTGACTATCCCTCTCTTTTATTCCTGGATGGAACCTTGTCTCTGACAAATATTTTTGTTTGGATCTCTCTAGGCAGTAAACCCTGGATTGGGAGTGCATTTATTTCACACATTTGAAGTTTTTATCTTTATTTGAAGAATTTGTTCCGCGATATGGATAACTTTCACTTCTGTCAAAAATCCCCATTGAAGACTTTATCCCCCCAGTAAGAATTTGTTTACAATTCCCCAGGAAGCTGAAATCATTTCCCAACAACATTATTGTAAATACTCTCATAATTTTTGCCTGAAAATAAGTGGTGGTCCCTTTATTTGAGAAGCTTGTGTGTCCCCAGATTCATTTTTGGATAGAATAGCAGTCTCTTTTGAATAGTCTATTAATTTCCCAAGGAAATCGTCCCCAGAAAGATCAATGATTGTTTACTCCAATGGATGGTTAATATCTTCGGTATGACAGAGATAGTTCGTTGTGAATGTTATCTACTCCAATGGATGGTTAATCTCTTCAATATGACAGAGATAGTTCATTGTGAAAAACTTATACAAGTGGTTACCATTTAAGGAGCTTGTTTGCTAGCCTTTTAAAATGTAATACTTGATTAAAGAAGAAATTGAGACCTGTTCATCGTGGGGAAGTTTATTGCTACCCTTTTCAAGTGGAAGACTTGATTAAAGAAGAAATTGGGACCCGTTCATTGTAAGAAAGTTTATTTCCACCCTTTTCAATTGGAACACTTTATTAAAGAAGAAACTGAGACCCGTTAGTCGTGGGGAAGTTTATTGCTACCCTTTTCAAGTGTAAGACTTGATTAAAGAAGAAACTGAGACCCGTTCGTCGTAGGGAAGTTTATTGTTATCCTGTTTTATTTTTCCTTTTCTTTGGGCTTTTCCCTAGTAGAGTTGAGTTTCTCTTTTATCCAACTGAGTTGAGTTAATCTTTTCCCAGTAGGCTTGATTTCCTTGGGATTATTTTTCCTTATCCCCAGTGTTTTTTTATTATGCCTTTGGAAATTTCTTGTTATTTCTTGTCTGCATTTAAGCATGTTCCTATTATGGCATCCTAGAACCAAAAATTGTACATTTTGTATTTAAGTACCTTCCATAGCGTTGAGACGAGGCTTCGATCTTCAAATCTCCGGATAAAAGAAACTTAAATAGGGGCATCTATTGTACCCTAATTTTTAACATAAGATCCAACCTCATATGCATCATTACATCTATAACAAAATTAAAAAAAAAAGCTTACATGTTTGTTCTTTGTGTCAAACAGGCTTTGAATCAAGAAATTTCATCAGTGCAAGCCTTGACCAAATTAGGGTTTTGAATGAAGAATGTAGATCATTAACTTTTGTCTCAGTGTATAACCTGATAGCTTGAGGCATTATTCAAATAACTAAAAGCAACATCTTTACCTAACTATGTGGCTCAAGACATTTTTAAAAATACAATTGATTGATAGTGAAGGAATTCAAATCATTTGATGAAAAGTCAACTATCACACAAAAGTCAAACTTGGACTTTTTGGTTAACATTGAACTTCAAAGATCAAGGATCATTAAAGAACTCAAATTTATCAAACTTATGAACCAAGAATCAAGAGAATCAAGAAAGTCAACAAAAGTCAAAGTTGAAGACTTTCCAACACTTAGAAAAAATTCAGGTGTTTTTGTACTTAAAAGCCCTAACTTCATGGACAAGTTTCACCAAGATCTAAGTTGATTCAAGGAAATCTTTCAACATGAAAAATGTAGGGAATGGAAAGTTATACAACTTTTCCAATGAGGGTTGATCTCCAAAATAATTTCAAATCAAGAGATATAAGCATGAGAAGTTCTGCCAACACTTAGAGAAATTTATCAAACAATTTTGGTCAGTTTTTTATTTCAACATCATGGCCATTTTCACTAAGATCCAATATGATTAAAATAAAGTGTTCAACATGAAATTTGTAGATGAATTTTCAATCTTTCCAAAATGTCCAAGAGCATGAATTTATCTTTTTTGAGTTGGAAGTTTCGAATTTATAAATTTGGTTGATCAAAGTTACATTACAAGTCATTTTTGAGATAGCTTAATTATCAAATCTTCAAGCCATGATATGCAATCCATCTTTTCAGGCCATATTAACTCTTAATCTATCCAAGATCAGAAGAGTACACAAACTTTCAAGCCTTTACCCAAGAGATACAAGCTATTATCCAAATAACTTGCCATTTAAGGTAAAAAGTTACCATTGTTATTCTTGAAAAGAAAGCTTTTTGTACAAAGTTTGTCTTGAGCCCATACCTCTACTTGTTTTTGATTACACTCCACCATAAATCAAGAAAAACAAGGTCTCTTAACCCAACCCCTCTTGTACTAAGTATTGGGACCATGATTTCTCAAATTTCTTCTCCACTAAGTTTCAAAACCTTATACTTCAAATTGATCAGCTCCAAATCCTAATGGTTCTCTATAAATAAAGATCATTTCCACACTTAAAGACCACCAATTCACAGCTACAAAACACCCTCAATCCCTCTCAAAATCACAATTGGCTCAAAAACTCCATTAAAGCTCCAAAAACACCATTTCTTCGAAATTCATCACTCTTGCCATATCCTTGCAAGGTAACCATCCTAACACTTCATAATCATCATATAGTACTCATTCAAACCCCTGTTACAATTTTATAGCATAGTTATCATCATCCTTCAAAGCCAAACATCGAGCCTTGTAACTTGACTTGGTCAAGGAGTTTCAACAACTTTTAGCATAAAGTAAGGATTAGAATACACTCAGGGAGGTCTAAGGAAGCTTAATCAATTGTCACATTGCACCTGGAACAGCTACAAGAAGCATTTGACTATCTCTAATTTGGTAAAATTTTCGAACTGTGATATCCATATACATGCATCATTTGTGTTTTCTTTCTAAAGATAAAATATAGATATCAATGCCCTGAAGCTAACCATGTCCTTAGTTTTCACTTATATTGTCTGTGGAGTGAGAATTGAAGCTCTGAACCGTTAGGGATCATTTTTGGTACCAATAGAAATTCTTGTCTATCTTTGAGTGTTAGTTAAAATAAGTTACATGGTTGAAATCGTAATTAAGTTTCAAGCAACTTTCATGTTTACACTTTTCAAAATGGTTGAGAAATGAATCTTTTAGAAAATTCTAAAATGGTGATGATGGTGTTGTCCGAGCGAAGAAGATGAAGTTCGTCTTTAAATTTTCAAAACTGATTTTATAATAAAGTTGTTGCAACGTGTTTTATAACTGGATGAAATAGCCACCCTAGTGGTAAGAAGCGTGAGCTTGTCACCTATATGGAGTGGGTTCGAACCTGTTGGTGCTCACCTCTATTTTCACAATTCATTTTTTTAATCATTTTTTTCACTTCTTTTTACAATTTTCATTTAATTTTTCACCAATCAAATTAATTTTTTTTTAGCAAATTTTTTCACACTCTTAGTTTATAACCTATATTTTATGAATATCACAAAAATATGATTTATTTCATCATTTTTCAATTAAATCAAAATAGGTACTTTTTTAGGGTTTTTAAGGACTTTCTCTTTATCTTTTAATTTATTTTTCAACTTTTCCCATAAGGCTTGATCTTTCCATGATAGATCTTAATTGTCACTTTATATATTGACTCCTGAGTAAGTATTCCATGATAGCTTGATTTTATTTTAGGTTTTTCTCATTTAAATCTAAAACAAATCTTGAAACTTGTTCACAAATCAAAACTATGCTCCATGACTTTCATCTTGATTGTGATGCCTACATTGATTCAAACATTAAACTCGTTCATGTTTTTCACAAGTTTGTCACACTCTTTTTAAAACATATTTCCTTCATAAACTCCCACTAATCCAAGTTAATACCATGCTTGTTTCTTTACTTGTTATTTATCTTATCTTTTGTCACAACTTTTACTTTGATAAACATGTTAACATCCCCCTTTGTGTTTAATACTTGTGATGTGTATGTTTGATACCATGTTAGTGATTGATGTTTTGTTATACTATTCTCCCCCAAAAGATCAAGGAAAAGGATAATATTGTTGACTATACAGTCATAAGCATGTGCATTCTCCTTTGTATAAAACCCTTGTGAATAATCACCCTATGCATCTTCTTATACTCTAAAGAAACCTTTTAACCCTAAAAGATAAATTTTTAAACTATCACCTATTTCATATAAAAACCTTGACTTTGTGTCATTTCATTTTTCAAAACTCTCTTTTTTAATCAAATGCTTCAATATACTTAAGCTTATCAAAACTCTTTCAAAAGACTAAATGTGACTTAACCTCACTCAAATCTTTTAGTCACTTGGCTTTTCAATTCAAAACTTTTCTTAAAGAGATTAGATATAAATTTTTCTTCATAGTTAAGACATGATTATCGTATACCCATAGTAATTGTTGAAGTAAATATGATTCTTTCCACATGAAGATGTTAGTTGGAAACTTGTTGATCTTTATAAGTGGTTTCTATAGACTACTATAGATACATAGGATTCATTCTATAGACTACCAAAAAACATATATTATAAGTGGTTTCTATATACTACTATAGATACATAGGATTCTAATACATTCCCTTTATATAACCAACCCTCATACCTTGGATATCTCTTTTATGCTTTGCTTTTAGTCTTTACTTCTTGCATTGCATGTTAAACAATTAGGTTTCGATCTTTTCCCTTTTCCTTGAAAACAATAAAGTGCGATGGTGACTTCTTAAGTATTTGTGAGTCAAGTTCCTCAATAGCATGGTCTTCTTGATTTTTCACCGCGACAAGTATCACCTCAAATAAATCTCCTACCAATCCATAGTCAACAACCTATAATTCGGCATATATCACATAAGGTAAAACTATTTCAGAATTGTTTGTGGCAAATAAAGTAGAAGTTACACACTACTACGAAAAACCCATTTAACAACGGTTGGAAAATACATATAATCATGCGGGTCTAGGCATTATTGTGTAGAGTGTTGTTGTAAATGTGTAACTTACAATCACGATTCTGGGACCGTTGTAGTATAATAGAAAGCTCGCGTGATATCACAACAATTATGTTTATTAACCATTGTGATATATAAGGTACTGGGTTTGAAACCCAGAAGCAAATAAATTACATTAGATCACGGTTAATATAAAAAACCATTATGGAATGACTCATAGTTTATTATATAGAAATGTATATTTATTGTTTTACCATACACCTCATTAAAAAAATGCAACCATTAAAATTGGTAAAGAATTATATAATCTAAAAATTAAACTATTCTTGAAAATCAACTTAAACACCATTGTATTTCAAATTGCACGCGTCTCATTCAACATATTTTATGTTCTTTAAACATATATGGTTCAATGGTCGGATTCATTCAATGCATCAATATCTTTTATTATTGTTTACCTCATCATCGCTGCTTATCATCGTGATTGTTATGATGACTTATCATCATAAGAATCATGATCTTAACAATCACGATGATAAGTGATGATGACGAGGTAAAGTAGAATAATAGATATCGATGTATTATAGGAATCTGACCATTGAACCATATATTATGGGTTAAAGAACATAAAATATACTAAATGAGACGCATGTAAGTTGGAATGCAATGATTGATATAAGTTGGTTTTCAAATACATCTTAATTTTCAGATTATAAGTTTCTATGTCAATTTAAATGATTTTGTTATACCCCAAAATTTTCCCTCTCATTTATCAAGTATTTTCTCACAAGATCTCCTTTGATTCAAGACTGCACAAGGATTAATCAGCTAAAGACACCTCCTTAAGCACTGATGACTGAAATTAGGGTTTGAGATTGCACAAGGATAATTGAAATTTTAATGCCTCATATGAATTTCATGGATCATTATGGACCCTCAAGATTGCTCATGTCAAGTTTCAAATCTTGGATCACATTTTTGCTCAGTCAATTGATCAATTGACCTAAAAATCAGCTGTATTGGGGAAAAAGTCAATTGTGACCAATTTACAGTCAAACTTCATAATTTTTTATCCATATCAATATTGTGAACTCATATATGTCATTTGATCAATTTTATACCATAATTCCTCAAGAAATTTGATCAGATCATCAAAAGGGCAAAATGGTCAAAATTAGGGTTTTGACTGAGAAAGGGCAATTTCTGATTTTTGACCTAGCAAATGGTTAATTGGTTTGAGGCATGATCTCAAGAATTCAATTGCATCATTTTAAACTAATGGCATGACTCAAAACAGCTCTCAAGATCAATTGATTGATAGTTGATTTTCAGTCAACTAATTAAAAGTCAACTATACACTAAAAAGTCAAACTTTGACTTTTTGGTCAAAATCGAGTGTCAAAGATCACAATTCATCAAAACATGTCAAAATATGAAACTTGTTCGTCAAGAAATCAAAAATTCAAGATTTCATTTTGAAAAGTCAAAGTTTCCAAACAGAGAAATTTTTCTAAGTGTTGAAAACTTCATATTTTTTCACAATTTTTCACCATGATGCAAGATGATTCAAAAGAAACTTTAAACATTAAAGTTGTAGATATCCATGAGATCTAAAACATTTATTTACACAAATTCTCCTATAAATGCTTGGATCTCAAGTTATTAATCCATGAAGTCATGGTCATAAAACTAAACACTTAGTGAAAATTTTGCCCTAGTTTAGGCAGAATTTTGACCTAACTTCATGGAAATTTTTCATATAGTTCCAAGGGGAATTTTTAAAAGTGATTCTAATAGTGGTTGTAGATCACATTACAAGATTTCCAAAATGTCCAAGAACTCCTTAAGATCATTTGTGAGCAAGGAGAATCGAAGGCCAGAAGTTAGGGTTTCAAGTTGTTTTGCAAGGCAAAATTTGTGATGCAACATGAACCAAATCCATAGCCATGCTGCATAATCTTCACTTTGCAGGCCTCAAACTTATGTTTCAATCTATAATTGATGGTTTACACAATTATTAAGCCCTTATCCAAGTGTTTGAAGCTTTGTCCAAGTTGTTTTTTCCGTTTATGGAACAAAGTTACCATTGCTTTTGCAAATGTCAACTCTCCTTGAGCTCCTAACTTGTTGTCTCTATCCACACTCAAGATAAATGATCAGAAGCAAACATGTTTAAAGTGCCTAACCACTCTACATGCTTGTACTTTCTACCTTGAAACTACATTTCTCACTTTTCTTCAAAATCAAGCAACTTAGTCATAACCCTATAACTCAAACCCCTTGTGAAAAACCTCTCCAACCTTTTTCTTATAGATACACAAGTCATTTGCAAGAAAACACACGCATACACAAGCCCTAAAACACACAAGAACTCAGATATGAATAAAAAATCACCATTGTTGCACATTCTGACCAAAAACTTGAAACTCACATCTCCCTCGTGCATTTTCAAGCCTTTTGGCTCCTAAAGCTTCCTTACATCAAATACAACTCATCCATGTCCCTGTTACACAACTGTAACTCCATTTCCATCACCCTCCATAGCCAAAAACAGAGCACTGCACATTGACTTCTCCAAGCCATTTCAACCACTCTCAACTCAAGCTAACCATTGCATTAGCTTCATGGGAACTTGAGGAAGCTAACCTGATCATTACAGCACCTTGAATCAATCTCATTTGCATTTCATGATTTCCAGTTTTGAGGTATTTTTCTTGAACTTCTATCTCATTACTTAGGCATTGTTAGGCTTGTATTTGTGAAGATAAAATGTAGACATCATTGCTCTGAAGTTGTACATGTCCATAGATTTTATTTATATTGATTGAGCTAGGAGAATTTTAGGATTGAACCTCTGAAAATAATTAGGTCAGAATTTGGTACTTTCAAAAATTCTCATTCATCTTTGATTTATAGTTTATGATATTTATATGGTTGGATTCGTATGGAAAAATGGAGCAACTTTTATGTTTGGATTTTCCATTTTTTGTTGAGAAATGAATGAGATACAGGTGGTCTGGCTGGAGGTTGAAGATGAAGTGTATTCATGACTCATTTTATATTATATATTTATCATTTCAATTAAGTTAACGGATGTATAGTCACCCCAGTGGTAAGGCAGCACGCTGGTAACCAAGAGGGCGTGGGTTCAACACCCAGTGTGCTGCCTTTTGTCATTTTTCATATTTTCCCACATTTTTGCCTTTTTGCAGCGCCTGATCCAACAACTTTGGGCCTTTGTTTCTAATTAAATCAATTTAGAACTTAGGACTTTTATTTGATTAATTTTATTTACTAATTAAATTCACAAAAAAAAAACCCTAAAAACTTGTTTTCTTTAATAAATTAATTTATTTCATTAACTTAACCTTAATTTTCTTTGTTAGTTAATTATTTTTATTTTAGTTAATTAGGTCAAAAACCCCTTTTTCATGAAAACCAAACAAAAATCACATTTCTTTTTACATTGACATTCTTGCATTTTTAGTTATTCATTTTTGTACATTTATGATTGTACTAGATAATTAGATTTAATTTTCTTGCAATTCCCCATTTGTAATTTGTACACCCCTCCCCTAGATGATGTAATAGCTTAGTATTTTTATTTTCTGTAATTTAAATGCTTTATATACAAATGCTAGTAATTATGGTTTATATGACAAGAATAAAATCAACAAGTAGCAAACCCTAATTCAAAGACAAATCAAGCATGAAAACCAATACACTTGCACACATACACCCTTAGGGTAAATTCACTTTGTTGCCTTACAAAAATGGTCATATTATGCATGTGAGTTATCTTAGAAAAAAATACAAGATCATAGTCCCTCGATGACGCTATCCATGTTGCCTTTCAAAATGATCTTAGTCCCTAAAGAAAATGCTAAGATATCTTACAACATTGTTAATCATGGCTATACGATGACCCTTGCCCGTCCCTTTTACATCCAAATATAGGGTTTCTTACCAAATCAATGGTAAGATAACAATGTCAAAGGAAAGAGGAAATAAACATGAAAGAATTTTGAGTAGGTAGATTATTTTTAGTTGCTTGCTCAATTTCAAAACTAAAACATCTTTGCTATTTTCAAAACAAACACCAACACTTTCAAAAATAACTTTCAAACTTGAAAACATTTTCAAAAGATCAACACTTTGTATATATTCTTACGAACGAGAATCATTATAAAGTTTTCATAAACAATGACACATTTTCAAAATACTTTCAAAAAACCACACAAAGCATATTTTCAAACAAAAGCAAGTGATCTAGCAAGTAAATAAGAGCCCATGGAAAACCATGGATGGAAAGAGTGCTAATACCTTCCCTTTTCATAATCTATCCTCCGAACTCAAGAAAACATTTCAAAGGCCTTTCTTGCTCTTTTTAGCCTTTCCTTTTGGATAAAAGAAAAATTGGCGGCGACTCTTGCTAAACCGCAATATTTGCGATCAAACACAAAACAATCAAGTCAGTTCTCCCACTGCGTTACAGATTGTATTTTCATTAAAAGGTTAGTGAAACAAAAAATATGCATAGTATATGATAAACTATACTTTATCTTGACATGTCAACCTGTATAAGAATTTAAAGAACAAAACATTGTTAAGTCACAAGAAGATTTTTCTTATGAGTTAGCAATGTTTTATTCTTGTTTTGAGAATATTTGTCAACAAAAACATCATATGACAACACAACAAATACTTGTAACACAATAATAATAAAAACACACATTATAACAACAAAACACTAACAATATACAATATCACAAAATATATTAAGTTGTTTATATAACACACCTTTTATTAAAAATAATCGTGGAACTATAAAGTTCAGCTAGTTTGTGAAGCAATGAGGAAGAAGTACATGGTGTAAGAAGTTTCCATAATGACTTCATACTTCTTTTATTTTTCTCCATCATCATATGAAGTTCATCTAGTTTGTGAAACCATGAGAAAGAAATATAAGATGAATGAAGTTTACACAATAGTTTGATACTTCTTATATTTCTTCTCATAGCTTTTCAAATTAGATGAAGTTTGTTGTTGTTGTTTCTTCATTCACTTTTCTTGAGTCCTACAAACACCATAAATTTTATCAACATGTGAAACTAAAAGCTTATTTGTCAACAACATAACATGCAACAATAACATAGAACAACATATAACAATAAAAGAACCATAAACTATCTAACAAGAAGAAATTATAGGAAAACCATGTGAAACATAACAATAACATACACGAAAATGAGAGAATAAGGAAAAAGAAGAATACTTTTATGTAAGAAGAAGAAGTTTGATGACTATATTGTAGAATAAGAATGCTAATGATGAAAAAGAAGAGAAAAAATGGATTCTAGAGTTTTGCTGTGATAGATATGATACTAATGTGAAAGAGCGAGAGTTAATTCGCTTATATATACATATACCCACAGCGGTTGACGTTACCAATCATGGTAGTAACCCTTTATTTTATATATAAAAATAAATAAAATAGAAAAGATGTGCCTTAATATTAAATGAATAATTATGTGAGGGCACCTAGTTTCAAACCCAAGAAAGCATGAATTCTATAACTACGGTTATGGCTGCAATCGTTATTATATGCTAACAACTTTTAATAAAAAATAAAAGAAAATGTTAGCGCATGAGTTTAAAGATGTCACCACGGTGTTGGAAAGAAAAGTTGTGAATTGGGCGTTGTTGTTTGTGCGTTTTGTAGTAGTGACACTTGAATAAATAACTTTATTTGGAGTTGAATTTACGATCGAATAAAAGATAGAGTAATTGAAACACAACCCTTCAATCAAATCAAAGATCTTCCCCATCACATAAACTGCTAGATCTATCAAAGATCTCAAATTAAAACGGTTTTCTATGCAGGAAGTTTTGAAGAGACTGTATGCATATAACTGTTAAAGACAATAGAGCAAAACATATACCTAGCAATTTTTGGGATTTCCTCGTTGGAACAAACTTTGCTGCAATCGCCAAAGCAATGAGTGGGCCAAAAATAAAGCCCCTTGCTTCAACACCTGCATTATGTCATAACAAAATGTAAACTAAGGTTAGTTTCAGATCATCATCATATATATATATATATATATATATATATATATATATATATATATATATATATATATATATATATATATATATATATATATATATATATATATATATATATATATATATATATATATATATTTCATGTGTAAAAGGGTTTGGGGCAATGGTAAAAACATAAACATAAACAGGAAATTATCGATAAATATGAGGTAGAATTGAAGAGTACCTACGACGACAAAAATATTTTGTCTCTGTATCTTTCAACAAACAAATCAACAGTATCTTTGAAAGTCTTTGGATCAAGAAGAAGCGTGGTTATATCCTGAAACATAATCCCTAACAATGGAGAAAAAAATGAACCATATCAGTTATCATACAGTAAAAAATGAAGAGTGAAAATTTGGATCAGAGATAGAAGATAATATTGACCTGGCTTGGGAAAGTCGAGGATGATATAGATCACATATGAGATTCCAGCTATACGTGGGTCTTGAACTACTTGAGAATCTTTTAAAGCCATTAAGAGAAGATTGAGTTAGAGAGAGATAGAGAGGTGTGTTCACAGGGGAATTGAAGAAAATGGATCGCGAGATAGATTGAATCGCCAGCTGGATGCATCAGTAAAAATTAATGATGCCATGAACCAAGTATTAGAAAAGAGAAAGAAATTAATTTGTTGACGAACCGAGGCTGGAAGCAGAAGGGATGGAATCAAAAAATTGATTTATCAAGGAAGAAGAAGAAAGGAGGTATGCCGCTTAAAATTTGTAGGTTATGGATTTTCTATGGGAGTTGAATGGACACACGAACCAGGATATTACAAAAGTCCTTGAACAATTCAGTGTCAATGTTATATAACGCATGGCCAATAAGAAATGAAAAGAAAACGGTTTGTCCATTAAAAATATTGATGCGTTTGCAATCAATATGTATTTAAAATAAAGAAGAAAAAAAAGTCAAAAATTAAATAATATATTAATTATTATTAGTTATAGTAAGATTTCCTAAAATAGAATAATTAGAAATAGTATGGGATCTAAAAAAGCGACATGACAAACTTTCTTTAAAACTCATCTTACTTTATTCTATTTTATAGATGAAAAAATTTAAATACAATTTATTAAGTGTGTGTAATATATACTCCATATATATATATATATATATATATATATATATATAT